>SJYA01002278.1:969608-1017757 GCA_006410615.1 Neotragus moschatus | reverse complement strand
CACCTGACCCCTAGGTTACAACTTCCTGTAAGACACAGCACAGTTCTCAAGGAGGTCTCTGGATCAAGTAAGAGCAAGCTCATTTTGAGAAGACAGGGCGAGTGCAGGGGACAAGAAAGGCGTCAAGGGCTTGCAGAAGAGAAAGGTTAAGTTCCCTTTCTTGGGAGAATCACAGCCTGCTTTCTTTTGGACTCAGTGTCTAAATTCATCTCAGCTGCTGCTTTGTTGATTTGGGGCTCTGCCTCCATTTACAAGTCCAATGGGATCTGGGGGGTGCAATGTGGTTTGAAACCACAAAACCCTTCTCCATTTCTTTGGAGAAGTGCTGACGGGAGCTGTGGAAGGCAGCGTTGATACAGACTCAGCAATTAGTACACCAACAAAGACATTTTCCTTGCACTGGGTCCCTGATGACCTCGCTGGTGGAAAGAGGGATGAGCCAGTTTCCACAGCCCATGTGATCCTTTTCTCTACCTACCCCTCCCACTATATATCAACAATTATTAAGATGTGCATGAAAGTGCATTGACCTAGTTGGAGGTTTCATAAATATAAATAAATTAAATGGTTATGCCTAAGGATGCCTGGGGAAGCATGTGGGGAGGAAGGGGGAGGGTTGCTCATGGTTGGATGGAGAATGAGGGGCCCGCAAGCCTCCTGAGTGAAAACCAGAGAGGACCAGACTCTAAGGGAGAGGAAGGAAGCCACAGGGTCCAGCCTCAGTGCCAGGACCCTCCGTTTCTGGGGCTGGCTGAGCTTGGTGCCCTGGCTAGTGGACCATGTCTGTGCCTGGATGCAGATTCCCATGGGCCCCAGTGCCGCTGGCTGGGGCCTACACAGTGGGGTGGGCCCCTAAAAGCCCTGGCTAACGACTTCTGGCCACCAAGAGTCTGGTTAGTTTACTCTAGTGTGCTGGAAAGAAAGAGGCTCTATTTGTGCTTTGAAATAAATGAGGTTGAATGTGCTGAAGCTTAGGATGTGAGCGTGGCTTTTCAGTACTGATTTTCAAGAGGGAAAGGGGACCAGAAGATGTTCCTAGCCCTTCACTCTTTCCAGAATCCATTCACATCATGATCTTATTTCATTCTTACAACAACTTGTCACAGGAGGCAGGGATATTATTAACACAGTCATTCCCATTTTACAGATGAGGACGCTGAGGCCCAGAAAGATGAAGCGAGTGATTCACGGTCACCCAGTGACTCGGTGGTTTTCTGATTCATGAAACCATGGCCCTTTCCTTCTCCACATTGCTCCCGGGGGTCTGGACAGTCTTGGGATCCTTGTCCCTCATTTCTTCTTCCCTATCAGTGCCTCTTCCATCACCAGACCATTGACACCTGAGTCTCCTTGCCTCTGTGTCTGTCCCTTTCCAGTTCCTCCTGCTTACCCTTCTGTCACCCATATCTTCTCAACACTGCTCCCACCTCAGCAGCCCTCTACTCAAGAGTCTTCTGCTCCCCTCTCTCTAAAGGATGCTCTCCGAAGTGTAAGCCTGCCTGTTCAGCCTCCACGGCCTAATCCACCTCACCCCTACGTGAATTCTCTACCCATCTCAATCCAAATACCTGCCAGCCTGCAAGGCTCAGCTGCAGCCCCAGCTCTTTGGGTGACTTTCCTGATGGTGCCAGCCCACACCGCTGTCTCCCTTACCCCCCATCACAGCACCATTACCCTTGGCCTTGTGTTGTTAGCCACACCACTCCAAGTCCTTGTCTGCCTCCGCCCCCCGATTAGCCTGTGACCTGTAAGCATCTGACATCATAGCCCCAGACCCCTCCTCAACACCACTTCCTTGTGACAGGTCATGCCCTCTCCACGTCTTCCTCCACTACATGGGAGGGGGCTGAACCCAGAGATCTTAGAGGTCCTTTCCAACCCCACGTTCCCTATGATTGGTGAGGGATGCTGGACCCCTTCAGACAGTGGGCAAAAAGGACTGATGGTCTAGCATGGCTCTGCTCCAGGAATTTGCATTTTAACAGGCGTGACGCTTTCAGGAAAGGAAAGAAGCTCTGACGTTTGGGGGTGGGGGTGGGGGCTTCTTGGTGCCCTGTCGGGGGTCATCTCCTCATGGCCAAGGGCCAAGCCTGCTTTGTGGAGATTATTCTGCTCCCCACTGCCTTTCCCCTACCTCCCCATGCAACATTAAGGGACCCTCAGGGAACTAAGAAAATAGAAACACATTTAAATTCTTTTCCGCTTCTGTCCTCTTGCATTCAGATGACTGACTCATGCTGGCCTCATCTCCCTGTCTCTAACTCTGGGCTCTGACCCCGAAGGGCAGGGATCCTGGCTTTGTTCTAGCTCCATTTCTACATGGAGACTCAGATGCCAGGATCTCAGTCTAATTCACCACTTGCCCTACACCCCCACTCCCACCCCACCAGATGAAGAGTCCTACCAGCTCCTGGAGGGTGTGGAACAGGGGGAGGAGAGGCAAACTCAATCCTGAGATGGGGCATTTGGTGGCTCAGATGGTAAAGAATCTGCCTGCAAAGCAGAAGACCCAGACCCGCTGGGTCAGAAAGATCCCCTGGAGAAGGGAATGGCTACCCACTCTAGTATTCTTACCTAGAGAATTTCATGGACAGAGGAGCCTGTGGGCTACAGTCCATGGTGTCACAAAGAGTTGGACAGGACAGAGCAACTAACATTTTCACTTTCCTTTTCACTAACCAATCTCAAAGCTGAGCTGGAAAGCAAAGTATCTGTCTGCAATTGGACCTGTATCAAGGAATTGCCTGGGACCAGGTTTGCCCAGATCCAGAGAGTGCCCCTTGGATGCCTGGTGGAATCAATGAGACTTGCTTAGGGTGAAACTAGATTGCTTCTGTCTCCACCTTTCAGGGTCCTCAGAGCAACATTCTCAGGGTCTGGGTGGCTCCTGGCATGTCTACTATTTGTCCCGTGTTCTAAGTCAGGAAAAATCAATACGCAGTCATCCCCAGTGAACAGAGAGGATATGGCACATTCACACGCAGCGCAGAGAAAAAGAGCATGGGCCCAGGTCAGGGCACTCGGTCTCCTCCTCTATAGACTGGTTTGACAGCAGCACCGACCTCACTGAGTTGTTGGGAGGATGAGGCACAGGGCTGGTTGTTATTATAAGGTGACTTAGAGCCAGAGCGAAGATTATGAGTTAGTAATGGATGGCCTGACTATTTGCTACTGTTTCATTTTGATGATACCGTCCAGATAATTTCTGCCAATATTCTACCCCGGGATTATTCTGGGCTTCCTCTCTTCACAGTCATTGAATGTTTCCATGTGACTAAACTCATCCTGATGCTCAGCAAAACAGAATTAGGAATTCATATTTTCGACCCTCTAAAGTGCATTTCAAATCAAATGGAGAGGATTTTGGGGGAGTCATCTGTTGTCTCAAGTGAGTGATTTCATAGTTTCTACAAATACATCTGTACAAGTACATAAACAGAGTGGTATTTTGGGGGTGTCACTGGGACTCTGGGGTCGTACAGCTGACTTATAAGAGCACCCTGTGTTGGTCTTCAACGAGCTGTGCTGTAGGAGGCGGCAGCAGGACAAGACTGGTGGCAAAATGGGTGCATTCTGTTGAGGAGCTCAGGGAGCGTGAGTCACCAGGGCAGGGGGCCCCCATTCATTCCTGGAGGCTGAGCTGAAATGTCACTTCCTCTGTGAAACCTTCTTGGCCAATTTCCTGTCAGAATGAATCACACCTTTCCATGTTCTCATAGCATTTGTGTTTATACCATGGGTCTGTCCCTTCCAGCACCCTGAGGGCAGGATGCTCCCTGATTTATCTGGGTGTTCTGAGTATTCAGCACCATGCCTGGAGCAGGGGAGCCTCTCAGTAAATGTTTGCTGATAACGGCATGAATGCCTTTGGTGTGACTGGCCACTTTTAGAAGCTTAGAATCCAGGAGGAGAGACTTGAGAGCCAGTTGGACCAACCTCCTCCTTTTACAGAAACTAGGGAGGGGAAGGGACATCCCCAAGGTCACACAGTTGGTGGCAGAGCTAGGATAAAAATGCAGGGCTCTTGACTCTGGACCTGGAGCTCTGTTCTCTGCAACTTGCAGCTGCCTGCTTCCCACCTTACCTGCTCTTCCATCTGTGGACATGAGAGCATGATCTGGGCTCCATGGGAGGATAGATGGGGAAACTGGGGACCCCACCACCAAGGTACAGGACACAGGTATTCCTTCATATCTCTCATTGTGACCCCACAAGGTAGCCATCTGAGTGCGGGAGGGCCCCCTACCCCCTTGCAACATCCCAGTGGGAAGACCAACATTTGTAACTTCTCAGCCCCTAGGTTTAGGGCAGCCTGATCTTTAACCCCCACCGAAGTAGGGTACCACTTCTAATAAAGCTCACCCTGGGCTAAGAATGCATCTCACCCCTTCTCCTTCCCCCAAGTCAGTCCTGGCAAAGACACCCTCTTTTTTCCAGTGTTCTCTTTCCAGACAGCCTATTGCCTAGGCTCCAAATACACATCCCACTGGTCCTTTGGGCAGACTGAAGCTTGCCATGAGACACAAAATCTAAATCTTGAACCTTTTCAGGAGATCAGAGAGTCCACAGTAGCACTGGATTGAACCATGTTCTCTCCAGTTCCCATTTCCCTTCCTGAAGCAACAGCTGGGGTCTCAGTGCTGTGGAGGGGGCTAACGGCACAGGGTAGGCAGAGCTCTCTCTAGGTTCTTTCTTGACAGGGCTTTCTGCTTCTCTCCTCTTCCAGGGATGTCCTGGCAACTGCAGAGGGACTTACCCTTGATGCCTGCCCCTTCTAGCTCCCCAGTCTTTGGCCTCACTTCTCTTTGGCTAGAGGGGAAATGCTAGAGGGAAGGGGCCCAATGTGCTCAATCAAGACAATTGGGGGAAGGTCTCCTGCAAGGCCCTTTGGATCTAAGGAGCCAGCCAGAACTTTCCAGAGAGGCAGGCTTCCCTCTCTCCATCCAGCCCATGCTTCTGTGATGGGTTTCTAAGGGCAGGGAAGAGGGCTCAGAATGAGCTGGGTGATACAGTGCTTTCTTATCCACTAAAGGACATTGACTGAAGTTGATTCCTGGAGGAGAAACCATTTTCTGGACCTAGAATGACATCTCCCAGGGTTTCAGTGATCTGGCATCTGGCACCTTGGTTTTGGGGGGTAAAGATCGCCCAGTGTCAAGGCCAAGCTCACCTTTCTGGAGCACACTGATTATCACAAGGCGTGAGGCCCCTTGGGGTTCTAGCCAACAGCCTCCTACAGTCCTATCTGATTTCATCCTCCAGGACAGACATACAGTCAGGGTGGCCCTTTCCTGGACAAGTTTTTTGGGCAGGTAACCATATGCCATGGCATCCACTCAGCTGTTTCCAGGAGTCATTCCTATTGCTGCCACCCCTGGGGATGCCTTCTGAGGCCAAGACTTGTCACCACTGCCTTCACTTGTCTGGGTAACCAAGATAGCTGACGTGCCAGGCAATGAATCAGTGCTACAAGCATCTCATTTAATTCTCTCTCAAAAAAACAATCCTGCGATACAGACACTATTATTATCTCTATTTAATAGTTGAAGAAATTGAGAGTGAGAGGAGGTGAGTAACTTGCTCAAAGTCAGCCAGTTAGGAGATGCTGAAGCCTGGTTCCCGTGAGGCAGGCTCTTAGCACCCAGATCCATGCCCCTTCCAGCCTCCCTCATGCTGCCACCCTCCACTCTCCCTTCCCCCGCCACCACCTCGCTTCTCTGTGACCCTGGGATTTGCCTCCCAGCACCTGCTCCGCTCCCCTGCCCCGCTGCAGGTGGGGGATGTAAAAAGTGCCGTCAGCCTGGTCCTGGCTCTGAGTGTTGATGACATCTCCATGTCATCCCCCGCCCTCCCCCCTCCTCCAGGGAGCCTGGGACCCCAGATGGAGGAGCTGCCTGTCAGAGCTGAGTCAGACCAACGTTCTCCAAGTCTCTCTGCAGCCTGGAGCCCTGGCTGTCCCGCAGAGCCGTCACCGAGATGATGAGCGAATGGGGCAGGGGACAGAATCGGAGCAGTTACTCCTCTGGGAGCAGAGATTGAAAGGGAAGGAATTGCAAATTTTAAAAAAGGCTCCCTTGGTTTTCAGGACTTCACACCGCCTCTGTGTCCCTTATTCCCACCTGACCGAGAGTCAGAGGCAGAGCAAGCCTGCACAATGGGGGCCTTTCGAGGGCTCCCTCCTTGGTGGGGTAGGGGTCAGTGGGAGGGCTGTGCAGAGCCTCCCTGGGCCTGAAGGTCCCTGCCCTTCTTTATCCAGGATTCAGATCTTGAGGTCTGGCCTCTGGGACTTGGTGACACTATCGTTCTAAACCTCCGGGTAACCTTTCACCACTGGGGGTGACAAAGTACATTATATTTACTTCACAAACACGGAGATTGCACTTCAGCGAGGCAGGTGCCATTCTGAGCACACTGGTGATATGAACTCACTTAATCCCACGACAACCCTCTGGGCTAGGTTCCCACTGTTACTGTCATTTCAAGAGTGAGGAAGCTGAGGCACTCAGGGGACATAGCTTGAAGCTGGCAGGTCTGGGATGGCCCAGGCCATCTGGCACCGGGGTCTGGATCTTACACACCCCTGAGGCTGCTGTTTTTGTCAGTGGCTCCTCCTGGGAGGACGCTGTGTGCTGGTATTGCAGCCTTCCCTTCTCTGGGACAAAGGGGTACATTCACTGAGGTCCAAGTGCCCCCCTGGTCACGGGAGGGCCCATTCTTGTCACTTCTGGTTTCCTTTCTGACCTTAGGTAGCCCGTGCAAACTGCAGGGGCAAATTAATCCAGGCTAATGCAGGCTGCAGTTCCCACACAAAGCCGTGATGACAAAGCCCTCCTCCCCAAGGCCCTTGAGAAGGCACATCCAGGGGCAAGAAGCATTTTGTAGGTTATTATGCAGACGAACATGTACCCTGGATGCTGGCAAGGCAGAGCCGGAGCCTTCACACCCCACAGCCTCAGCTCGACTGCTGGAGAAAGCTCTGAAGTACATTGTCATCAAGGGACTGTCAAGCACGCTTGTAGCCAAACAGAAGGATCCAGTAGGGCGGGGTGGGGGAGGTTGCGACCCAAGTGTTGACATCAATGCCCAGGATGGGAAGCAGATGTGGGAGGTTGCCTGTCCCCAGCCTTACAGCCCCCAACCCCCTTGGATCCTTCTGCCCCTCTTCTTCCTCCCATCTCCCTCCTGCTCTGACAATCGGGGAACATCATGCAGGATCAGGGGACCCTGCTGCCATCTGTAGAGAGGAAAATGAGCCTCTTCGACCCAAATAAATAAAATAAGCACACACAGAGGGAGAGTGGCTGCTGCAAAGAACAGGGCACAGTTTTCAGAGATTCATGCAGGCAGGGCTGGGGTTGTGGACTCAGAGGCCCCCACTTGCGCCAACTCCAAGCCTTGGGTGTGACTTGGGAAGGGGGTGGCAGCTTCCTCCTCCACCACGATCCAATGCAAGTGTGAGGGGGTCGTAAATATAGAGAAGCAGATGACAGACATCATTGCGTATTAAAATGTAAGCCACCAGCCCTGTCTCCTGCCCACGTTCCCAGCCGCCCTGGAGAGGACTGCTAGACCAAGTTGGATCAGATGCATGGGCAGACCTTCCTCCTGTCACCCAGCTATTCATTTATTCAAAACAAACACGCACGCAAACTCTTTTTATTCTAGGTGAACAAAGCAAACATATTCTGCAGGCAGAACACCCCCCGCCAACCTCCCCCAACTCAATGTGTTTTCATTAATATAAATTGTTTGCAGTAGGCAAATTAATTCTAGAAATGGTTTTTAGACACGGCAAATCGTTCTTGTAAAGCAGAAGATGTGGGAGAGCCTTCTGCATTTCCGTATGCACCAGGGATCTTGGGTAAATATAATAATGTTGCTAATGGTAATCGATGCTTATTACAATGGCCGGGCTTAACGGCCTGAAGCACTTAGAGCTGATCGGAGTGGATGGATCCAGGTTTTGTGTTGCAGAGTGGGGTAAGTAACTAGAGGTATAGAAGGCTTAAATCAGGGGTGTTCCTAGCATATGTTTAAACCTTGTCTTTGTCTTAGTTGCCCTTTTTGAGGTTGACATCACAAGGCACACAGGCGTAGCCCCATTGTACAGGTGAAAGAGTGAGGCCACAAGAGAAGAAGTGATTTGCTTGCTGGCTAATAATTAAGCAGGGGTCTTAGTAAAGCCTGGGCTAATATGACCTTAGTTTAAACCGCCTCTCCTTCCATTGTACCAGGGCTCTTAGGCTTCAGGGACTGGGTCACACTAGGGATTTTTTTGCCTTATCCAAATACCTCTGTATGATTATTTAACTTTTTTTTTTTTTTCCAAATCGACCTTAAAATTGCCAAACAGTTTTGCCTGGCTTTGTTCACTGTAATGATATCTATGAAATCATGGGCTTGATGTACAATTCTGACATTTTGAAATGAAGATTAGAATAAATACATTAGTTCTCTTTTTGCTGTTGTAATGGTTATCTATCCCATAGAATTGTCCATGTGCACCACATCTGGGGAAGCACTGACTTATACCCCAAAGCAGTAGCCTGGCATGTCTCAGCTGTTATTAACTGACTTCCCTGCCCCAACACCTGCCAGGAAGGATCATTTCTCCCACAGAAGTCTTCCCAGGGGTGAGCAGTAGGTCCTCTTCACACCTATGACCCTGCCATAGCCTAGAGGAAGGGCATGAGGCTGAAGGCAGAATACTGCCTGAGTTCCCAGTGGGTCTGGGGATCGGGGAGTTAAGAGCCGCTGTAGAAAGATCACACTCTGATAGGAGAGTGCCGTTGGTGGGGCAGGGGGCCAAGGCTGGGGGAGTCACAGCAATGGTTAAGAGACACGTGGCCATAAATCCCAGAGACCCTCGATTTCAGACTGACTACTGCATGAAGACAGTGGAGTACTGTTGATTCTATAAGCAGTGATAACAACCACATGGTTCCATGCGTGCGTGCTCAGTCACTTCAGTCGTGTCCGACTCTCTGTGACCCTATGGACCGTAGCCCACCAGGCTCCTCTGTCCATGGGATTCTCCAGGCAAGAATACTGCAGTGGGTTGCCATGCCCTCCTCCAGAGGCTCTTCCTGACCCAGGGACTGAACCTGTGTCTCCTGCGTCTCCTGCATTGCAGGTGGACTCCTCGCCTGGGAAGCCCATGGTTCTATGGGAAATGGCCATATTTGAAAGAGTCACAGTGAGTTATAGAAGCAAAATCATAGAAGGCCTGGGGGTAACTTTCAAACACTTGAGCATGAAGTTGGGGAGAGGCAAGAAGCCAAGGTGGACACATCTTAATAGTTGTTGAATCTGCGTGATGGGGCGATGGGCATCTGCAATTCATTTTTTTACACCCTTTGAAATGCTTTATAATCATTATTTTTTGAAGAGGGTAAAAAAATGATCCTAGCTCAGCTAGTGTAGGAAACAGGGTTTTAAGACTTAGAGGCAGCAGGGAGGAGGAGTAATGCAGGGTCTTTGGGGAGAGGAGGTGGTCCCAGCATCCGCAGGACCCCGTGGGCACGCCAGCTCCCCCAGAGTTTGCCCTCCACTCCTCAGTCTGGCTGGGTGTCTCACCTAGCCATCCATGCACGCCGTCATGAGCGCCTGCCTCTGTAATGAGGAGTGATGTATAATTGATGAAAGCACAATGTGATACAGTCACAGAAACCTCGTCTGCTGGAAGACATCTGTTCAGCACGTAGAATCCACTCAGCCACTGTCACAATGCATTTACTGTATCGTATCCGAGCGGCAGGAATATGTGAGCGCCATGCAAGCCGCGGTCGGTAATATTATATGTCTGGGGACGTGCAGAGGTAGGAACCCACGCTTCTGTTTTTGATATTTATGTGTCTGGGCTGCGTTCCTTCTGCTTCCCCTGCTCTGCCTGCATTGCTCCAGCATCCTCCTCATAAATTACCTCTGCTTTCTGACGGGCTTTCAGTGGACTCTGGTGCTGGCGTCTAACTTCTCTCTTTCAGGTTCCTGTGTCACTGAAGCCTCGGGGAGCCCTGCTCACTGCACATTCTGGAAAGAGGGAGGTGCGCTTGCCAGGGAGGCAGCTCCAGGAATTTCTTCTTTCCCTAGGACTCTGCCTCCTGGTGTAGCCAGGCCTGTTCCTGGGGTCCACCTCCATGCTGAACGCTCCTAATCAGAGACTACAGGCTCTCAGGTCTTTGACCTCAGTTCCAAGTGGGTTTCTCTAGGTCTGGACAAAGAGGAGGCAGGGCTGGATCAAGGGGGCACTCCACAAGGACCTGGCATGAAAGGCCACAGCTTGGGGGTTGGGCCACAGGCCTCGGCTCAGATACCCTGGGTCAGGTTGGGCCCAGGCTCCTGATCTGAGCTGGTCATCTCCACCAGGGGGGCAGGCAGAGGACCCCTGGGCCAGGGTGGGAACTGTGCCGATTGTGAGGGCCGGGGCCTCAGACACCAGTCATCAGGGGCCCAGTATACCCGACCAGGTTCTCCGCAGCTCTGGGCTGCTGGATTTGACATCTCACATTCTCTTCTAAGCCCTAACCTATCATCCCTCTGCTCCCTAACTCACAGTGTACCTCCTCCTGGACGCTGAGTCAGCTGAGAACACCAGCCAGCCTGGACGGAGCCATGGTTCCATGGCTCCTGGAGTGATGTCATCCAGCAGGCACACCCAGAGCTCACACTATCATCATTCAGTGTCTTCAGCATTCTGAGTATGTGTGTGTGTCCTGGCATGCATGTCCAGGGTCTTTCATTTTCCTGAAAGCCCCCTGAGAGCTGGGCCTGTGTCTTTTCCTTCCCTATATCTTCCCTGAGTCTGTCACAGGTCTACAAAGACCCCTCCACCCTGACACCTACCTGGGAAGGTCTCTCACTACCGGAGACTGGATAAGGAAGCCTGGGCTCCCTAATGGGCTGCAGCCACTGGACTAATAGCTAATAGTTATGCAGCACCCACTGTGTGCTGAGCAGTGTTCTAAGGGCTTTACAGTATTCAATGAGACAGTCCCTTCAATAACCCTATGAGGTAGGTACTATTATTAGCCCATTTTTCAGATGGAGAAACTGAGGTATAAAGAGGTAGATTTGAGGCCTCAGGGTCACACAGCTAGCAAATGGAGAAGCAGCATTTGAACCCAGGCAGCCTGGTCCCAGAGCCCAAGCTCCGGCTGCTGCAGCAACCTGGGAAGGCTCAGGAGGAAGGGCTCAGGCGGAAGGGCTCAGCATCTGGCAGCTCTGCACATGAACTCCAACACTGTCATCTTGTGTGGTCACTTCCTCCAGGCTCAGTGTTGTCTCCTACAAATGGCCGAGAGCGCCCACCTCAGGGGATGCATGAAGATGAGATGAACTTAGCTCTCCAAAGTGCCCAGCACACGACCTGGCACTCCTGAGTCACTTGAGGGGAGAAGAGACAGCGGTGGGAGGAGCCCAGCTTCCCCATCCACTGATAGAGGGGCAAGGTCATGTGTTTGTCTGTCCCGCCCTTGGCAGTATCTGGCCGAATTGTTCTACACAGAGGAGATGCTCAGTGGTGGGCAAACTCTGGCCTTGGAACCGAGTAAAACAGCCGTCCTGTGCCCTCCATCACAGCTGTCTGCTCCACCCCCACACCTGTCTCTGGCACACCTGCCCTAAAAAGGCAGATTCCCCACCCCCGGCAGCCATGAAGCTGCCTCTCCACGTGCCTCACTGGGGCTGTGGGCCCTGTGGCACCCCAGGGCTGCTGTGTGGGTCCCTTAATTAGAATGTGACAAACAAAATGAGAAAGGGGAAGAGGCTCCCAGGCTCCTTGCAGTGGGAGCATCAGGCTATCACCCTGGTTGGTTCACAGGCTTCTTACCACCCCTAGTCCCAGAGGTCTCGTGCTAGGCCAGTACTAGAATCTCGTTTATTAGGTAAAGGCCAGGGTTGGGTTTGATGTCCTCACAGAAGCAAAGTGGGGAGGCCTCTTTTTGCTCATCACAGAGACGTGGGGCTCCCATACTCCTCACAGCGCTGAATTGTATCAGCTGTATTTCTAAGTGCCCTTTAAACAGGCAGCCCAGCCTCCCTTGGCACGGTTATCCAGGGAGGTGAGACTCCAGCTTTCCTCATCCTTGCCACAGGAGAGAAAAGGAACAAGGGGCTGTAAAGGCAAACCTCAAGGAATTTCAGGAGAGGTACACAGATACTGGGCCCCCCATTTCAGTGCTAAATTTCCCATTCCCAGTATGGGGCAATGTTGGCATTTGGGCAGGCACCTTCCCTCGAGAGTCTACCGCATCTTCACGCACTGAACATGGGGAGCACCTTCAATCATTTGAGACAATAAGATGTGCCGCCTGTTCCACTCCCACCCTGTTCAGACACCCACGTGGGTTGGGGTGTGGGGGTGAGTGATGCTACCCCTGGTGGAGAAGCCCATCNTTTTTTTGGATGTATTTCATACATTTCCTTCCAGTCGTTTTTTTCGCACAGAGGAGGGAGATGGGTCAAGATCAGGCTGCATATACAATTTTATATGTTGTTTTTTCCTTTTAGAGTAAGAGCTTTTATTATGTATCACTAAATCATTTTCAAAACCCTCATTTTAAGGACTACATAATATTCCCTTCTATGGATAGGCTGTGATAAACCTTCCAGGTATCCCAGAACCCTAAGATGTTAGGACTGACCTACCTAATGTTTCCACAATATCCTCATGAGACAAAGGATGAACTCCTCTTCCGGTGATGTATTCTCCCCCCTCACTTCACAGTCATAAGGAGCTTGGCAGTGTCCATCTCTACCCTTGTGTGGGGCATCCTGAGATGTATTTTTGCCAACCTCATGTGTGGTAACAAAAACAATCTTTCAAGCATGACAACCGACATAAGACCAACTTTTCTCAACAACAAAATTTTCCCAAAGTGAAGGGATAAAAGGAGGCAGATATGGAAATACGCAAATAAAAGCAGCTAAGGAACAAAACGTCACGTCTTAAGCTCTAAGACAAATCACGTGGGAGCAAGAAACTTAACAATAAATTATTTTTGGCTCTGTACTGTCTGTGATAAATGACCACACCCAGCATCAATAAGTGTAGACATACCTGGAAAAGAGATGTACCCACAAGACCATAGCTCCTGCTGAAAACAGTAGATTGAATTCAATTTTGGGCTTGAAGGTAAATTTCACAGCCCTAAGCAAAATTACTCTAGTGATCTGCTACCACCACGCATGTACTAAAAGTAAGACCACCTCAGCTAAAACGGGGGGACATTATAAAAGATCTCAAGGTACTAGACAGTGAAGAGTGCCACTCTTAAGTCCAGATTTTTAAAAACTATTGGTTGACCTAAAAGTCTGGGTTTTTCATACCATCTTATGGACAGATCTGAAGAGGATTGCTACCAGGAGACACTACCTCTCTGGAAGCTCAGAGTATCTTCTGATCAGTCAGATTTGCAACTCCTCTCAGAAAAAAAAAAAAAAATCTCAGGATGTGCCAGAGGCCTGGGAAATAGCAGATCGTGAGGAGAGATAGTGGTATTGGAGAGCCCACTGCACGTGCAATAATGTATTTTTATGCTTGAGTGAAATTCAACAAGAGAAAATGCTGGAAGCATGCAAAATGAATAACAGAATGTGCCTCAGTTACTGCCCTTGGAACACGCTTTACTCTGCTCACAGAAAGCATTCTAGAAAAGTAAGATGAGGCATGGGAGATGGGAGACAAGGACACAGGGAGAAAGATGTGAAAGGGAAACACATAGGTGTGCTCTTCAAAAAGCTAATCCCTATGAACCAACGCGAGCCGAGGTGAATGCACGTGCATTTAACGCACAAAAAGGAAACTCCAAAGGGAGCTCCTTGTTTTGAATGCAGAGGCAAACCTGGACACCCAGTCTGTTACTATAAAAGGTTCATAGGGAAAAAGAGGAGGAAACCCAGGAGCTAGCTTTAGCTTTGGAGTCAACTAGTTTGGCATTTGCAAGGTTTCCACGTCCGTGAATTTGTCACTGCTGTGGGCTTTCTGTTCCCTTGGCATGGAACGGTTATGTGATGAGCGGTCACATAAAGCACAGTGTAAATTTTTATTATTATTGGATGGCGCTGTGGCTGCAACTGCACTATTCTGCATGGAGGTTTTCAGACATATTATAATTACATTCTGTAGGTTTGCAAATAATGACATAACCCAGTCACCTTACTGTGGGTATGATTTATTACAAATAACAAAATGTTATTATATGGAAATTAGTTTCCACACAACAGCTGACTAGAGGGAAGTGCTCTGGAGCCACTTGAATCACCAAGCCGAGAATCCGTGACATTTCAGGACCTGGGACAGCACCAGAAGGGCCATGGGCACCTTATTTGACAGAGAGACCACTGCAAGGGAAACTGAAAGGTATGTGGCAACAGCGCCCTGAGCAGTTAAAACCCAAGCTGAGTTCAAGGCCAAGGCTTTTGTCAGTTTGGGAGAAGGAACTGCTGTGGATTACTTCTGATTTTTCATTAGGGTGCGGCCTTCTCCTGACCTCCTCTTTTAGCAGCTTAAATGTGCCTTCTGTAATTTGAAAAGAAGCCTGACAACCCCAGAATCATCATCCATAAACTCTTTTTTTTTTTTTTCATCTTTGGGAATATCATCATCATTTAAAATAAGAAGAAAAAAAATTTAACCAAAGATACATTAAGTCTGTTGAGTGTATGGGCACACTGAGCCCTATCCACAAACTTAGGTTGGGTGCTGCAGGAGGAATATAATTAATATATAGTTGATAAATTTCTTGGCCATTTAGTTGTTAAAAAAATATTCTCTTCACAAGGTGGATGGTTGCTGCTTATGACAGAAAGTAGAATATAACACTTTTAAACATTCTCTCCATCTCTCCTTTCTCCCTCTGTCTATGTAAAAGAGACCTAGAGTGACAGTTACCTTTTGGTGTAATGCATTTTTACAACACAAAAATAAAAAACAATCATAGCCTTCATAGAACCTTAATGTTTCCCCATATCCTAAAGGTAGAACTTATTACCCCATTTAGCTGAAGAGTAGGAATTAGTTCAGCAATTTGCCCCAGACTGAAGAGCAGAGGAAGGAGTAGAACTCGGGTTTCCGATTACCCCAATCCCAGATACATCCTGCTAGGTCATGGCCGTCTAGGGTGACTTGGGAGATGCTAGCTAGTCAACGTGCAGCACTGGAAACTAGGTCGAACTCGGTTTGGGCTCCATTATGCTTCTGCTCACGTTAAAAGCTCTTGACTCTAAAGAAACTCAGGCTTTTTCATCTCTATTTACATTCAGGATCAGCAAAACCGATGATCTCTTACTCCCCAAATGTTTCTTTGTTCTGTCTCTATCATTTCAGGGTTTGGGGCAGGGGTGGGGGCTGGGCTTGAAGAAGGGGCAAGGGGAGCACTTTGTTTGGTGACGAGGAGCAGTGCCAGCTTTCATTACAGCAACCTGGGGGCGCAGTTACACAGAACCCAAGGTATGTTTGTCATCATCTCAAAATCAGGGCTGAACTGCTTTGGCTTAAACTGATCAAGAGCTCTGAGAGTTTGGAGGAAGGCTTCTGACTATCCCATTTTTGGAGTAAGGTCTCTGGTATTGCTTTTTTATTTGACATTGGTGCCCAAAGTTTTGAAAGGATAAATACATTAAGAATTTAAACACCTGGAGAGTAATCACTCAGTGAACTCAAATAACACTAACGTGGTGGAGTCACAGAATTATCACAGTGATATGGCTCTCGTCACGTTTCCTTTCAGTGATAAGGGAACTTCTACCTAACGTGAAATATTTTGCTGCAGCTTGGGGTAAACTTTGGGAGTGGTTTCTGGTTTTGCAGGTTTCCAGCCCTTGGCCACTGAATGCCCAACTTTAGTTCTGGTCCATGCTCTTTCCTAACTGTGGGATACTAGTGACTGGAAGGAGATTTCCGGATGATTTTCCCTAATCAAAAGTCTTCAGTGATTCCTTATTACGTAGGCTCTAGAATTAAGGAATAGGTTCTTAGAAACCCTCTAGTGTTGGGAACTTTTCTTTGGGGGTATGGATGCTTTTCTCCAAATGAAATTCTACATAGAACCCCAAGGTACTGAATGAGTGAAAAAGGTGATGCTCTAGATAAGGCCCCTGTTAGGGGTTCAGCAGCACCCCTAACCCCTCCATACTGGCTGAACATGTTCACTGACTTCTCCAGACTTCTCCCCTGAACACTAGGCAACTGCTACCACCCTGTGCTTCTTTATCAAGATATATTCCGGACGCCAACTCAGGAGCCCACAGAGTAAAGGCTGCAGGACTCTGGCTCGAGGTTGGGTCAAATGACTTTTAGCTGGGTCAGAAGATGGGCACAGAACACACACGATGTACAAACATCAGACCAACAATGGTGTGTCCTCAGAGACAGACACCACAGGAGCATCCAGGACTGATCAGTAACTCTAGGAGAACTGGGGTTGTGCGGTGGGGCTTTACTAAATAGAGGGGAATGGGAGGGTGCAAAGTGTAGGGCTAGGGTCTGTATATGAGTTGGCTCTGCCACAGTGTGTGATCTGGAGCAAGTTACCCTTGGTCCTCTGTATCCACAGATTTTGGAGCGGGACCCTTGAAGCTATCCCAGAGATACTGAGGGATGACTGTACTTAACTTCTCTATGCCTCCTTTTACTTACCTGCAAACACGGTGGGTGCTAGTGACAGATCCAACCTTACAGAAATATGGTGAGAGGGGGATGAGTTTATTCTGAGAATAAGCGCTGGTTTAGGAAAATGCCTAAAATGAAGGAAGCAGCCCATACCTATCGGCTGTCTCTACTGCTGATCACCCTCACATTTTCCCTGTCTAGCCTTTGTGCCCCGTTCTGCCAGCACCCGCGCCAGAGTCCCAGAGGGTGGGCTGGGGCAGGGAGAGCATTTATTGCCTGTTCTTTGCAGCCCCTCCCCTTTCTTCCGGGGCTTGGCTGGCCAAGCGGGAACGTCTTGCAGGCACATGACAGCCCCTCGCGGCGGAGCTGCGATGCATAAAGGGATTTACGGTTGTAGAGCTACATCTCACTCTGGATCGTGTCTGGGGTGAATCCCTGCTCCCTGCTCACAGCTGTGCACTAGCAGGCTGGCCCCACAGAGGGGAAATGCCAGCTTCTCTTGCCCTCGGGCTCTGGGTCCCACTGATCATTCTGAGCCATCCCTCTCCAAACCACAGGATCCCCTTTGCTCCCCGCTGTCTCCTCCCCCCAACCAGGGGAGGGAAGAGGGGTGGTCTGAGCCACCACATTAGGCAGTGACAATTAAATTCATTCAGAGCCGAGTCATTTGCATGCAACTCCTCACCAGGCGGAGAGCACTCAACCTGTCATTATCTCCTGGCATTGCTGGTAACTGTGCCACGTGGCCGTGGAGATGGCGACTCCTTTCCCTGGTACTGCCAGCCAGCGAGAGGTAATTGATGAAGGACCAAGGACCTTTCTTCTCACCCTAGGTGGCCTCCGCAAGAGGCTGGGAGCCCGGGCTGGAGGAGGAGGAGGGGGCAGAGACGAGGTGATAGGTCCCCATAGACCCAACTGCTTGGAGGCCGGTGGGGGTCTTAGCAGGCCATGGTGGGGGGGATGGAGGGAGGGCAGGAATCATCTGAGGGTAGTCCCCACCCCCTCAGCTGGAATTTATTGAACGTGATTATCCCTTGAAAAGTATTAAAAGCCACAATTTTGCTGTATATCCAGAGAGCAGGCTCTGTAGCAGCTGTTCCCTTCCCCCCCCCCCCCCCCCCCCCCATTCNGGTAGTCCCCACCCCCTCAGCTGGAATTTATTGAACGTGATTATCCCTTGAAAAGTATTAAAAGCCACAATTTTGCTGTATATCCAGAGAGCAGGCTCTGTAGCAGCTGTTCCCTTCCCCCACCCCTCCCACCCACTAATTCTCCCCTCTGTCCCTCCCCCATCTCCAGCTCTAAATAAACCACAGTGTGATCCAAAGGCTACGATGTCTAGTTATGCTGGTCCAGCATTTCTGGTTTAGGAAACAGAAACAAAAAAGACTTAAAGGCTGAGAATCTCACATTGATGCTCCAACCCTGATCATAAACCCTTCACAGCAGAACAGGAGACTGAGATCCAAAGGTCAGATTCCTATGGCTGGTGCGGGGAGGGGACAGAAACACTTTGGCAAGGAGACCTACTTTAACCTTCAGAGGCCAAGCTGAGATGCCTAGAGCAGGTGGGACTATCAGGAAAGACCCAGAAGCACTCCACCATCCAAAACACTGTTCAGTATCCACTACAATCTAAAATCCCACTGTCTGTGTTTTATTCCTTTCACTTAAACCCTTGATCCTGGTTTCAATGCAAATACCCCCAAGAGAGACAACATGATAAAATGTATTCAGTTATTTACTCTTTAGGAAGGATAAATTCCTCCAGCCTTTTCTGAGAGTAGGAACCAATTATAAAGGAAGGAAGGACACAAGAGTCTTATTCCCTTGAACGGGTGGAAACAGCTTTCACCAGCCGAAGGGAAAATGAAGAGCAAGGAATCTGTGTGCGGAAGGCCCTCATATTTTTTCCCAGAGCCAGTTCTGATTCATTGGTTCCTGGGTGGAGAGACCTGGGCACACTGGGGTTCAGACCAACTCAGCTGAATGTCCTCTCTCTGAATTTAGGTTTCCCAGGACAGTGCGGCCCTGGGTTCAATCCCTGGACAGACAAGCACTGGAAGGACTGCTTTATAGTCTCACTGCATTTCCTGCTTCTGTGATGAGGCCACCCACCAACGAAGCCCCAGCTCATTTCTCCTTTAAAGGCACAGATTTATCGAAAGGACCACTGCATTTCCTGTGTCTGTTCCCATCTCACAACTGGCATCTTTGTTGGGGGCATGCCCAGAGGTGCTGCTTTTAGGTGACATCCAAACACAGGAACTTCACTTTGTGCCCCCAGATACAGGCAGATGGTTAATCTGGTGCTGGGTCTAGAGTGCTCCCTCTGCTCCACATCAGACCCTGGGCATAGGTGGCCTGGTGTCCTGGCACATGTGCACATACGTCTGTCCTTTCTCTGCCTGTGATTCCTCGAAGGCAAGGTCCCTCTCTTTAAACTCTGCAGCACTCAGCACGAGGCAAGGCACATAGCTGGTGCCTAATAAGTACTAGTTGTGGGACTTCTCTGGTGGTCCAGTGGCTAAGACTCCATGCCCCCTGCAGGGGCCCCAGGTTCAATCCCTGGTCAGGGGACTAGATCCCACATACCAAAACGAAGAGTTCCCATGCTGCAACCAAAGATCCCACATGCTGCAACTAAAACCCGGCACGGCCAAATAAAGTAAATAAACAAATGCTGGTTGTTGGTTGCCAGTCCCTGACTTTGAGTAATTCATAGTCTTCAGCAAGGCAAGTATGTCACATGTAGCTAAGACAAAGAGAGCAGTGAGGCCCCACAGGAGAGGGAGCAGGCAGTCTACCGGCCTGCCTATGGACGGGGAATCTTCCAGCTCCTGGACTGGGAATTCTCAGTGTGCTACAACGCTCACCCTAAAACTGCTACCAAACTTGGTCCGAATTTTGTCCATCAGTGGTGTCCCAATCCTACATCACATGCTATTCACATGGCTTCCGAGCTGAAGGAAACCCACGTGTCAACAGCCTGGTAGCTGAGTGCTCAGGGTCAGGTGTACCTGAACCTTCACTCTGTCACTTGCCGAGTGACTGTGGGCAAGTGAACCTCTCTGGGCCTCAGTCTCATCATCTGTAAAAGGGTGACAGAGCACTACCTGTGTCAGAGCTTGCTGTAAAGATTAAATAAGATAAAGGACATAAGAGACTCAGCCTAGCGCCTGACACATAGCGAGCACCCAGGAAATGTTAGCGATTTACTTGTATCATTTCCTAAAGCCTAAGGCGCATGTCATAAGCTCATGCAGCAGGGTCCATCCTGCAGGAAGACTTTTACACTCAAAGAAGTCAGATGCACTCCTTTCCTCCTGCGAGGTACAAGAGTGGAATCGTTTGGGGTAAGGAGGGCTACTCTGAGAAATGTCAAACCTTCGGATAGAAACAGAAAGCACTAGACAATTTCCTAAATGAGGTTGAAGATCGAGATACTGGGGAAGTTCCCTGGCGGTCTAGTGGTTAGGACTCCACACTTTCATTGCCAAGGCTGCCAGTTTGATCCCTGATCAGAGAACTAAGATGCTGTGTGGCACGGCCAAAAAAAAAAAGAGAGAGAGAGAGATTTGTGGGAAGGTCAAATTCTTTTGCTATCATCAGCAGCTCTAATATACTGAGCATCTATCATGTGTCAGGAATTGTGCCCAAACATTATTTATTAATATAATCCTTAAAATGATATTTCAAAGGAGGCAGGCTTATCCCCCTTTAATTGACAAGGAAGCTCTGATGAGCAGGAACCATGGCTGGTGCACTGGGAGAGCTGGTGTTCAAACCCAAGCCCGCCTGAATCAAAGCTTGGTCTTTCTCCTAAGCAGACTGCCTTCCACACCCTGGTAGCCCTCGAGCATAAGCTCCTTGCAGGTAATGCAGGCGTCTCACTCATCTTCAGGAGCCCTGCCTATTTGCAAGGTGTCTGGTTATGGCAGGTGTTCATACATGACAATGAATTGAACATTTGGTGGCATAAACTAGTTCATATACTGGGCGGTGGAGAGAGAGGTACTGTGTGTGATCCAACGGGGCCACAGCTCCCCTGCTGTTGTCAGAGAAGGGGGCAAACTGCATTGACCGTGAACTTGGCTACGGGGCTGCTTCTGTGAACTTGGCCCCTTAACGCACTTGGCTGATGCACAGAGATCTACCTCCCTGCCTGTGTTCCCCCACCCTCCCTCTCCACCAAGTCCTGTGTTAAATTGCAACAAACAACAGAGGCCCCCACCTTGGAGGGCGCTGCTCATGAATAATGAACTCGCACTGGCTCCGTTCTTTTGAAGGAATTCTCTCTTGGCTGTGGAGCTGCGTGGCAAGGCGGCTGCCTCATTATTGCAGTTGTTTACTTATTCATGCTCAAATGGGGTGGGCCAAGCCCGTTCACAGACAGCTTTCCCCTCATCGAATCCTGCTCTCCACCCTCTTTCCTTCAACTTCCAGCTTCTCTCCGAGGGCTCCAGTGGAGTACTGGGTGGGGAGCCACGGAGCTCGATCGTCCTGGGAGCCCAGGATGGAGGAACCAAAGATGGAAATGGAAGGAGAGCTCTTTCCATGCCAGTCTGCCTGCCCTGCCTTTCTGGCAACCAGGCCTGTCTGGGATCCAGGGCGCCCTGCCACGGGGACCCGAGGCAGGTGCTCTGGGGACTACGGCAGCTGAAGAGCATCCTCTTCCTTCTGTTCTGCCTCACTCACCCCCCTGGATTTTAGATCAGCATGACCTTTCTCCGTGCCTGTGTTCCCTACCCTACCCCAGGGCAGAGCTGGTCTGACCAACACTTCCCAGGGACACTAATTAGGCTGGGAAAGCTGGGGCTGACCTTGCCCTTGTCTCCCGGGGCTCAGCTCAGGCCTCCTACATCCTTGTATCAATTCCCCGTCACAACTCAGAGAGCTTCCCTCTGCAGCAAACACAGTGCTCTCTCCCTGCCCGTGAAGTCACATGCAACCCAGCACAGCCCAGAATGCGGAGACGAGGCAGAATGGAAAAGCACTTAAGCAGAGGCCCTCAGCCAACTTTCATTTACTCTGCCACCTGGCTTCTTTTAGTTCTGGGCACACGGAGTCTGTCTTTGTTGGATTAGATTTCCGCTGTAGGTCAGGGTGGCCTGCAGGAGGAAGATGCTTGGGAGGGAGGACTGGACAAATGGCAGGGAGGTTGGGGTGATGGGGAGAGATGAGAGGGTGTGGAAGGAGGGTCTGGCTTTAGTTCAAGCTGTCTAGGTGAGGCTCTCCTGCCCCAGGGAGCATTGTGATGGGCTGGAACCAGGCAGACCTGGATTGGAACCCTGGCGTGGGTTCTCTCCCGCCGTGCCATCAGGGTGGGGCAGTCACCTAACCTCCTTGAGCCTTAGTTTCCTCATCTGTCAACAGGGCAAATGCCGGCCTCCCTGTAGGCAGTTATATGGGTCAGTGGCTGTACATACACAATGCCTGGCCCAGGGCCTGTAAGTGCTCAGAAGGTTTATTATCCTTTCCACTCTCTAGTCTCAGTCTTCCCTTCTGTGTATTGGGGAGGGCAAGGGCGGGCCTCTTCTGTGGGTGATGTGGGGAATCACTGTTGGAGCAGTGATGACCCCTCCTCATTAAACTCTAGGTCGGCTGGGGGCTCCTCTTTCCTTCCTCCTGACGTTCCTACATGAGTGGATAATGAGGAGCAGAGAGGAAACCAGGGGATAGGAGTACCTTCTCTTCCTTTCTGGACCTCTGTGGCCTCCAGAGGGAGTCTTCAGTATTCCTGGAGAACATCACTCAGCCTTTGTTCAAACCCTGCCTCCAGCCTACCTGTTCCACATGAGAACAGCTCTGGGAATCAAACAACTCCCCTTCTCTAAATGTTTACCCACTGGTAGTAGCTATAACTTGAAATAAGTGTAATCTGTTTTCCATACGATACCCCTTCAACTGTTGGAGACAGCTATAGTCTTTCCACCCTTAGATATAACATACTTGTTGTTGCTCAGTGCTAAGTTGTGTACAATTCTTTTGTGACCCTATCCACCAAGCTCCTGTGTCCACGGGATTTTTCAGGCAAGTGTACTGGAGTGGGTTGCCATCTCCTTCCCCAGGGGACCTTCCTGACCCGCCCCTGGATCTCCTGCATTGGCAGGCGGATTCTTTACTGCTGAACCACCAGGGAAGCCAAATATACTCTTACAAGAAGTCATTCTTAATTAACACAGGTTCCATTCATTCCACCCATCCCAACCCCACTCTGGTTCCATAGATAATCTGTTCCGTAGATAATCCCCCCTTTCTCTGGACCACCAGGGGAGTCCCCCCATGTCTTGTCTTTGCTGAGAGAATACAGTTTGGGTCACACTAGCTGTGAAGACCTTAGCAGGACAGGCGGTGAGGACATGACTTTGCAGCAAGAGAGAGTGTAGGACCCAGAGGGACCAATTCCAAATGCCAGAAGGTGCACATTTCCCTACGCCCAGAAGCCATCTTGGATAGGACGAATCCAGAGGACACATCAGTGGGGAGGAAAGATTCCTGACAAAGCACGGGAACTCATAAGAGGATTTACTCATTAAGTCCCAACAGACTATTTTAAACTGGAAGAGACTGCAGTCTCTTTTAAGTGGTGAGTTAAAAACTTCCTCTCTGGAAGCAACCTAAACGTCCATCAATATATGAATGGATAAATAAGATGTGGTATATTTACAGAACAGAATATTGTACGTCCATGCTAAGTTGCTTCAGTCGTGTCCTACTCTGTGTGACCCTATGGATGGATGATAGCCCGCCAGGCTCCTCTGTCCATGGGATTCTCCAGGGAAGAATACTGGAGTGGGTTGCCATGCCCTCCTCCAGGGGATCTTCCCAATCCAGGGATGGAACCTGCATCTCCTGCGACTCTTGCATTGCAGGCGGATTCTTTACAGCTGCAATATTTACAGGATGGAATATTACTCAGCCATAAAAAGGAATGGAATAATGTCATGTGCAGCAACATGGATGGACCTGGAGATGATCATATTAAGTGAAGTAAATCAGACAGAGACAAATATATATGACTTACCATATGTGGAATCTAAAAACTCCAATAAGTTCATTGGATACAAATGAACTTATTTACAAGACAGAAATACACTCACAGACATGGAAAACAAACTTGTGGTTACCAAAGGGGGAAGGAGGGTAGGGATAAATAATGAGTTTGGGATTAACATATACACTCAGCTATATATAAAACAGAGAAACAACAAGGACCTACAGTATAGCACAAGGAACTATACTCAATATCTTTTAAAGACCTATAATGAAGAATAATTCTGAAAAAGAATATATATATGTAGGTATAACTGAATCACTTGCTGTACACTTGAAAAAAACACAACATTCCTAATTAACTACACTTCAATAAAAATAACTGAAATTAAAAAAAAAAACTTCCTCACTCCGTTTACATTAGAAGGAAAGCAGATCTTGAGAAATGAGGTCACTCGTGGAAACTAACAGAAGTTTCATCAGCATCATGGTGCATACATTTGACCCCACAATGTATGCTCTGAGACCTCCTGTGTAAGGACACTGAGCCAAGACTGGGTGAGGCAGGTGGACGAGGCCTCAGGGGAAATCTGGGTGGGAAATATGCATGAACAAACGAAGAGTTTAGCAGCAGTGCGACTCTGGAATGTAGCAATTCCACAACGGAGGGATGACATCAGTGCTTAATGGTCTGGTGTGGTTAACTCAGCCTTGCAAATAGATGTAACTTTTATTGAGTCATTCTTTTCTGATCATAAAAAGAAAGTATATTTATTATAAAAAATGGAAACATATTGAAAAATATAAAAAAAAGAATTGAAATCCACAATCCAACTTTCCCTATTAATGGTTTGGTGAATTTCCTTAATATCATCTTAAACTTTTATATATGTTTTAAGCAAACATATACCCACAAATACACACATTTCAGTATAGCTGAGATCAGATTGTACATAGTCATATTTCCTGCTTACTTTTCTTCAGATTCAACTGAGAACATTTTATCATTATTTTTTTCTTCATTTTAATAGCTTTAAACGGTCTTTATAAACTACTAATAGTATGTTTCATGCCCAGGTGACAGTCCATTATACTGATGTACTGTGATATATTTAAATAAGCCCTGTTGATATTTAGACCATTTCTGATTTTTCATTATTAAAAATAGTTATCTATATTTTTCTGTTTATTTTCTTAGGATAAATTCCCAGAAATGAAATTATTATCAGATCTACAGGAGACATTATTTTTAAGGCTCTTTGACAAATATTGCCATAAGTGTTGACACATATCATGTAAATATTGTACCAATTTTTGCTATCATCTGCTGTTTACTGAAGAGTCCTTCTGACCTTTGCCAACACTGAGCGTTATATATTTAAAAAGATGTGCTACGCTGAAAGAGCAAAAATGGCAGCTTGCTTTAATTTGCATTTTTGATTACTAGTGAGGTTGACTCTTAAATATATTTGTATCAACAGTTTTTGTTTCTCCCATCCAAGTACTAAGTACTAACCGGGCCCGACCCTGCTTAGCTTCCGAGATCAGACGAGATCGGGCGTGTTCAGTACAGTTTTTGTTTCTTTGTGAATCTCTGTCATGTTCTTTGCTCCTTTTTCTCCTCAGATGTTAGTGTTTTCTTAATGATCTAGAAGAGTACTATATCTGAAGGATTTTATGGGGTCACAAAGAGTCAGACACAACTCACCAACTGAACAACGACAATGTTTACCACTGCTGTATTTGGCCCAGATAATTTTTTGATGTGTAGTTTGCCTTTTAACTTCATATACAGTACATGTTGGATGAAATGAAGTGGTAGATACAATGTTTAAGAGTCTGGAAGACTGTCCTTGTACTCTGACCTTCTCCTGTGGCAATAATGGGACAGTGCAGAGAGCTGTATGGATCTGACCTGGTCGCCTTGCGATCCTCAAGCCCTAATGAGCTTCTCTTTAAGAATTTCTAAGGGAGCCCCAGTGATCACTCTTGACCTGAAAACCATCCCATTCTCACCTCCCTCTAAAAGAGGAATAAACCCTCAACACACTCAACAGGGCATCCTGCCCATTCAAAGAGGCACCAGTTTGTAATTGGACTGTCAAACAGTTCCCAGCCACCGGCTTGGGGACTGAAACTGTGGCTAGCTCCCATGGACTGGGCACATTCTTCATGCCAACAAGACACTTGATCACTCTGCTCCTTTCCTGTGGAGTCCACAGAGAATGCCCCTACCCCTTTTTGTTGCTACAACTGTATTTTCTGGTCACACCTTCTTTCTCCTGCCAGCTACATATTACATGCACACCTCCTCACCCCTTAAATATAAAGTGTTGGGCAGGTGGTAGAAGCTCTTTCTTGACCCTCTAAGGGATTGAGTCAACAGAGGATTTGTCAACAAGCATCTCTAGTTAGTTTCTGGGGGTGACCTCTCCTCTCCCCAGCCCTAAATGTAGTGACACCATGAAGAAGTGCTGAGGAACTGATGTTTTCGAATTGGGGTGATAGAGGAGACTCTTGAGACTTCCTTGGATAACAAGGAGATCAAACCACTCAGTCCTAAAGGAAATCAACCCTGAATATTCATTGGAAGGACTGATGCTAAAGCTGAGGCTCCGATCCTTTGGTCACCTGATGTAAAGAGCTGACTCACTGGAAAGACCTTGATGCTGGGAAAGATTGAGGGCAGGAGGAGAAGGGGGTGACAGAGGATGAGATGGCTGGATGGTATCATCAACTCAATGGACATGAGTTTTGAGCAAACTCTGGGAGATGGTGAAGGACAGGGAAGCCTGGCGTGCTACAGTCCATGGGGTTGCAAAGTCAGACACAAGTAGCTACTGAACAACAACAAAAACATGCATCAGTTAGCAGGAGCCAGGGCTGCTGAGGACAGGCAGGAAGGACAGACTGGAAGGAAGGGGTGATGGAGGTGTGGTCTTCACCATGAACCTCCCAGAGGAGTCCACTGTACCTTCTGCCTCCTCTTTTCTGCGTTTCTTTTCCCAAGTAAAATATCTTGGGGGAGTTATTTCTTATAGGCATGCAGTGAGTCACTCTATTCTTTGTAGTGGTTGCCCAGTATTTAATGACACACAGTTATGTCCATTTATTTAACCAGTTCTCTATCCTGGAGAATTGAAGTTGCTTCTAGGTTTCTGCAACTACAAATAATACTGCAAAACAAAACAAAACCCCAAACCCAAGCAAACTTACATAAATCTCTTTTGAGCTACGTGTTGTGCTCAGTCGTGTCCCACTCTTTGTGACCTCATGGACTGTGGTCCACCAGGCTCCTCTGTCCATGGGATTTTCCAGGCAAGAATACCGGAGTGAGTTGCCATGCTCTTCTCTAGGGGATCTTCCTGACCCAGGGATCGAAGCCTGTCTCCTCCATTGGCAGCCAATTCTTTATCACTGTAGCCATCTGGGAAGACTTATGGATCTCTTTGCACATATGCTAATGGATACTTAACATCTCTGTAGGGGAGGATTCCTAGAAGCAGAATGGCTGAGTCAAAGGGCACATTCTCAATATTTCTGTCTCCTGACAAGTTACACACCCCACCCCCACACAGGGAGGATGTGCCTGCTTACCCCCTTTCCCACTAGCTGCAGGAGAGACATTTTGCCCACACCAGCCAGCACAATGAGAAAAAGACACAACTCTCAACATGGCCCATGAAACATCTCCCAGGTCTGGCTCACACCTGCCTCTTCTCAATATCTGCAGGGTGACCCCTCTCCCTTCCCTCCTTCCTTGCTGGCCATGGTCCTTGCATACACTATCCGGTTCCCTGGAATGCTCCTCTCTGTCTTTTATGAATCCTTCAGATCTCAGCCACCCATCATTTCTTTCGCGAGTTCTTGAACCCCTGAGCTCTTGGAGCACAGTGCCCCATACTGTGGTTTGAGGGATTATTTGATAAATGTCTGTACCTTGGCTGGACTCTCAACTCCATGAGGACAGGCACCATGTCTGATCACCATAGTATTCTACGAGCAGGATGCAGTAACTGGTCTACAGGAGAGACCAATATGTTTACTGGATGACTGCACAGAAGTCAAACGAACTCACCATTTCCCTCTGCTACATTTCTCATCCTGTGCTCATTTTCTGGGTAAGGATCAGTACCCTTGATGAGACTCATCAGTTCCTTGGTGAGACACGTTATCGTTTTCTTTGTCAAATCGTTTCACATGGCTATAGAAACTCCACTTTCCTTTCTAAGCTTTTACTAAGTCATTTCCTTCCCTGAAGTGCCCTCTCCTCCTCCTTTTGCCTCATGAAGTCCTATTCAGTCTTTGAAACAACTGCAGCTTTTCTAAGAAATTGCTAAGTTGAATTTAACCTCGCCCACAGCCCCATAGTGGCTCACACAGTAAAGAATGCAATGCAGGAGACCCTGGTTTGATCCAGAGAAGGGAACGGCAACCCAGTATTCCTGCCTGGAGAATCCATAGACAGAGAAGCCTGG
Organism: Neotragus moschatus; assembly: GCA_006410615.1. Taxonomy (NCBI): domain Eukaryota; kingdom Metazoa; phylum Chordata; class Mammalia; order Artiodactyla; family Bovidae; genus Neotragus; species Neotragus moschatus. The sequence goes on along the minus strand of SJYA01002278.1, from coordinate 989,674 downwards.
CGGTCAGCGGTCTATAGGGTCACAAAGAGCTGGACACAACTGAAGCGACTTAGCACACACATCACACGGTCCCACAACACCGTCTCTCTGAAAGACCTTTCCCTTGGCTGAATTTTGAAGTGGTTTATGAATTTCCCTATCCCTCCACTGCGTGTGGGGTCTTGGGGAGCCAGAAGCCACCCTTGTTCATCTCCGAATGCCCCTCAGCCCCAGGTACAGCAAGCACCCTGTACACAGTAGGAGTTCAATAAACTCTGGATAGACTCAAAAGAGTGATGCTTAGACAACAAGGGCCAGTCTTGGCTCCCTGCATGTTTGGGGAGACTTTCCAGACAGAGCTCCCAGGCCAGGCTGAGAGAGCCTCTTTCCTCCTCCTCCTGTTCCTCAGCACAGGCATGCCAAACCCCATGGCTCGCCAACTTTCAAACTGCATTATCCCCATCCCAGAACTCAGGAAATATCATCAGACAGGGCAGATGTTTCCCATCAAGTCTGGAAGGTTTCTATTTTCATTTTCCACATCAGCANGAGAGCCTCTTTCCTCCTCCTCCTGTTCCTCAGCACAGGCATGCCAAACCCCATGGCTCGCCAACTTTCAAACTGCATTATCCCCATCCCAGAACTCAGGAAATATCATCAGACAGGGCAGATGTTTCCCATCAAGTCTGGAAGGTTTCTATTTTCATTTTCCACATCAGCATCATGCTATCAATCTCTTCTTCAGCTTGCTTCCTTCTCCTGCCTCCCCACTCCCACCCCTAACATGCCAACCACTAGCCCCGCTGTGGATCAGTTTCTGTGTTGCAGATACAAAGGTAGTCGTGCTTGACAAATGAAGCTGCCCTTTCAGGAGGTAATAAAGAGATCAATACTGGTTACTCTGGACTGCCCAGGAGTGAGAGGGCCAGTGTCCACCACCAGAACCACACTGCACAGCCCACCCTGTCCAAAATGCCATACCTCCCTTCTTCCACGCCCTGGGCATCTGCAGAGGCTCAGTGAGCCCAGGACCAAACTAGCCTGTCTCTCCTCACTGTCTTTGTCAAGAGGTGAGCACCCTTTGAATGCACAGCCTGCTGCCCTGGGCCTTGTGGGCTGATGTTCTGGGGGATGGGGGTTCAGGAGCCCATGAAAAGGCACTGCTGGGTGGTGCTGATAGAAGCAGCCCAGTGGGCTGAGGGGCTCAGAGAACAAGCCAGAATTCAAGTCCCAGTTCTGCCACCCACTGGCTGTGTGACCTTGAGCAAATCACTTTCCATCTCTAATTTGGTCATACCTTCTACCATGAGTCAAGGAGGTTGGACTAGATCACCTAGGGTCCATGGATGGGGTTTTGAGGGTCCAAGTATCCCTGAAATTGTATTCACATTTTGTGCATATGCATATATTTTCTGGGTACAGGATCATGTTCTCTGTCATCAACACCCCCATCCCCGCCACCCCACACACCAGCCTTTAAAAGGATCCTTGACCCTAGACAGTCAAGTCAGCCGTAACATGCTTTGATTCCAAAGAGGAGACAGGCATTCTTGTGCTGCTGGTGCTGCTGCTGAAGACACATGGCAGGCACCTTAGCAAAAGACTCAAGGGCACTTTTGGAGTCACAGTAAAGAGATGGCTGGAGGTAAGTGGGTATATCTGGGAAGACTTCTTGGAAGAGGTGAATTTCTCCCAGAAAGCAAAGTTGTCAGGTGAGGCTGAAATCTAAAAGGAAAAGGGGACACTGAGAAATAATATTCTCTCCTCTTCCCCGTGTTCAAAAAATAGGATGCTTTGTGAAGTGGGGGGGGGACCCCTAATTAGCTGAGGCAGCTCACAGTCCTCCACCAAGAACAAGAAATCAAAAAGTCAAACACCCCAGCTCATTAAATGCTCGGGGCTGGCTGGCTATTAAAAGAATTTCCATTTCAGAACAGGATGCCTACCAGGGAATGCCAGACCTAAATATAAGCCAGCCCCCTCCCTGCCAGGAGACTTCACCGTGTTAGGCAGGAAGGAGGGAGGACTTTGTGGAGACATGTCATTACTTTAACATCCAAATATAACTGGCCCCAGGGGGTCTGGGACTCAGGCTGCTTTCCTCAGCTGCCTCCTGCTAGAGCCAGGGGAAGGGACCAGCGGAGGGTTGGAGCAGGCCCGGAAGAGTACCAAGGTTTGGGCTGCAGGCAGTCCCCCAGACACCCCTTCCCTTATCCAAATGCGGGGAGTCGAGAGGGTGGCCCACTGAGTTCTATCAGCTTCATCCTGATCCAGATGCTGGGGTGGGCAGGGCTTTGGGGAAGTTTAGGGGCTCTCTGGATATTTAGGGTCACTTTTCCTGCATGCTTCCCTGGAAAGAGCAGAGGGAAGACGCCACAGGGAAGAAAAGACCCCCAAGATTTGTAGGTCTCTGCAAGCCTTTCCCACAGACCCTGCTCCCCATCAGGCGCCCTGCACCCATGTGGATGGTTATCCATCTGATGTTTGCTTTCTTCATACACTAGGGCTCTTTAAGAACAAGAGCCCTGTGCCTGCTTCCTTTTCGCACCCTCAGCATCTAGCCCAGTGCTGGGTGTGTGGAGGTCCTTGGTGAGCGGATTAACAGATGAAATGCCAATCTTGCTCAGGTGGGCAGAAGATGACACCATTGGTTCTCAACTCCCTGGTGCTCAATGGAATCATCTGGATGCCTGGATTCTGACCTGTCTGGGGTGTGACATGAGCATTCAGAATTTAAAAAGCTCCCTGGGTAATTCTAAAGTGAAGCCACATTATCTAATGAAAAAGCTTTCCTTCTCTCAGCTGATTCTGGGTTCCTCCTCCTCCCCACTTTAATGCCTTCTTGTTGAGTCTTAAAACAATCTCCTGAGGTAGGCAGGGCAGGGATTATTATTCCTGTGGGACTTAAGGGGAACTCAGGCTCCAAAGAACTGAGTGACTTGTTCAAGTTTGCACAGTAGATGGACGATGATGCTGGGACAGAGGCCTGGAGCCTGGCAATGCCCAGCCCAGGCTGCTCTTCCAGTGGAAATTGTAAGAGGGGTCGGGACACTCAGGGAGTTGGCCTGCAACAGAGTGCAGCTCATTTCCTGGAGTCAAGGAAAGAGACATCTAGGTGGCCAAGGAGAAGCCACACAAGACTCAGCATCTGTCTATAGTATGGTGGGCACTGGTACAGCAGGGAGCCTGGCCTGGGGCAGCATCAGGCTGGAGGCCAGCCTGGGGCAAGAGGGTGGGTCTGGGGCCGACAGACAGAAGGAACAGTTTCTCCAACTGTGCCCGGGAGAAAGTTGGCAAAGAACCAACAGTGAAACAGCCCATCCCAGGCTGCCTCTGGGTCATGTGGCAGGAAGATCTGTCCATCCAGGGAAAGTAACAGGTCCCCAGCAGCACTGTTTTCCTGCTCTGGGGAACAGGAACAAAACTGCCCTCTGGATGGGCCACTGCAATGGTGGAATCAGAAAACAAGGACAAAGATGCTGACATGGAAAGAAGCCGCTCCTCTGTGCCCTTCATCCTGGGGAAGAGCTGTTGGCCTCTGCCTCCTTTTCCTATACCCCATCACACCCTGAAGTCTGGGACACCAGGCCTGCCGGAGGAGCCAGCTAATCCTACTTGCAACCTATTTGCACCATATGTGAACTTCAGATCAGCATGAGTTTGCTTTCTCAGAGATGGGGAAGATCTCACAGAAACAGGCATGTATACAGGGGAGTGGGTGGGGTGAAGTCCAATGACCTGAACCTGTTGGTCTCCAAGGTCAGTTTTGGGGAGAGGTGCAGGCATGTCTCTCACTGTCAGGGTTGCAGCTCCCCAGATGTTCTCCATCCTCTTTGAGGCCATGTGGCTGGCTGGGTGACAGAGAAGGAAGTAAACCTGGGCAGCGGACCTCATTAACTCCCAAGCAGGTGCTGTTGGTGGGTGGGAAGGCTGCATCTTCTTCCTGGGAAGGAAATCCTCACAAATGCAACTTCCCACACGTGACTGGGCCAGCTGACCAAGTGGCTACTGGATAAAGGTCCTCATCCCTGACCCTCAGATCATTCACCCCTGAGTGTTCTTTCACTGAGCATTGCTCCCACGACCAGAGGTGGGGGCAGCATGGAGAGTCCTAGCAGAGGAGGGACACGCAGACTCTTGCTAGAAAGATATGGTCACTTGGATGCAGCTGGGACTGGCAGCCAGCTAGCAAATATCATTTTTATCTAATCCAAGTAGCGCTGAGATTGTCTCACTGCTAGGCTTTGTGTCTGAAGACCCCTTTTTAGCCCTTTGGGGCTTGAATGCCCCTTTGCAAGCGGGTTTCTAGCATCTCCTTCAGGCCTCTGGTGATGGGGTGCTCATCACCTACCAAGTTTTCCACTCCAGTTCACTACTGATGGTCTTACTGGATTGGAACATGGTGCGGCACTCCCAGCAGTCTGAAAAGTCACCAGGAGAGCCAAAACTTGAGAAGCTGACTCTGCTGCTGGAGCTGCCACTGAGGCTCAGGAAGGTGGCCACAGTTGGTGGCCCAAGAATCTCAGGGCTGACAAATAGCCTCAAGTCCTCAGGGGGAAGGCTGCACTGCCACTGGTGTATATAAGTTTGTTGCTTTCCATTGTGCAGTATTTCATCGCATCAATATAGAACAGTTTATTCTATTGCTGATGGATACCGGAGTTTGTTCCAGTCTGAATGAACGAATCTCACATGAATGTAAATCACAAATATAAGTTTGAGCAAAGGAAGTCAGACCCCTCAAAAGAATATACTTTGCATAATGTGTGTGCTTTTTTTCCAAGAAGGGGGATGTTAGTGACTGGAAGGAGAACACAAAGGGTATCTGGGGTGCTGGAGATGTTCTATTTCTTGAGTAACAGTGATTATACAGATATGTTTCCTTTGTGAAAAATCATCACACCATACATCTACAGCCTATGCCCTTTGACACGTGTATGTTACACCGGGACATCAAACTGAAAAGCTTCTGCACAGCAAAAGGAATAGTCAACAAAATGAACAGGAAACCTACAAATGGAAGAAAATATTTGCAAACTATATACTGATAGGGGATTAATATTCCAAAATATAAGAAACTCAGAGAACCCAACAGCAAACCCAGAGATAATCTCATTATAAAATGGGCAAAGGGACTGAACAGACATTTTTTTCAAAAAAGAAGCAGTCAACAGGCACATGAAAAGATCCTCAACATTACTCATCAGGGAATCACAAATCAAAACCGCATTTAGGGGGAACTTCCCTGGGTCCAGTGGTTAAGACTCTGTGCTTCCAGTGTTGGGGGTGAAGGTTCGATCCCTGATGGAAGAACTAAGATCCCACATGTCTCGGGGCCAAAACAAACAAAACTACACTGAGCGAGCGCTTCCACCTCCCACCCACTAGAATGGCTACGCTGAAAAAGACAAGAAGTAACACTCTGGAGGATGTGGAGAAAGGGGAGCCCTGTGCGCTGCTGGTGGGAATGCAAATTGGTACAGGCACTTTGGAAAACGCTACGGAAGTTCCTCAAACTATTCTCAATAGAATAAAAGTATGACCCAGCAATATCACTGCTGGGTATTTATCTGAAGGAATTGAAATCACCGTCTCACATTCGTATCTGCACCTCTGTGCAGATACGAATGCGTATCTGCAGCATTAGTAACAGCAGCCAAAACGTGGAAACGATCTAAATGTCCACCCATGGATAAAAGATGAACGGAATACTCTTCAGCCATCAGAGAGAATAACATGCTGCTTTTTGTGGCAAAGATGACCTTGACAAAATTATGCTACTTTACATAAGAGAGAGAAAAATATTATATGATCTGACTTATATGTGGAATCTAAAAAAGTCACAATCATAGAAATAGATTTGTGGTTGCTAGAGCTTGGACAGTGAGGAAAATGAGGAGATACTGGCCAAAGGTCACAAACTTCCAGTTAAAAGATTATAAAATTTGGGAATCTAACACATAAACTGAAGACTATAGCTGAAAATACTGTGTTGTATATGGTAGATCTTAAATGTTCTCACCATAACAACAACAAAAATGGTATTTACGTGAGGTGAAGGATGTGTTAACTACCTTGATTGTGGTACTCATTTTGGATGCCTAAAATCATCACATTGTACATCTTAAACTCATTCAGTGTTAGGTGTTAAATACATCTCAATAAACCTGGAAAAAAGATTTAAAAAAAATTCAGCCCAACCATGATTGATCTTACAATAATACTACTACTATAATGACTAGTATAATGGAACTTTACAATTTCTTGCTGCAGTGCAACAAATGAGAAGAACTTTATGGGAAATACTGACCCTTTCACAGAATTACAGTGAAAAGTCTAGCAATTATAAAGATCCCCTTATTCACCGAAATTTGTTGACTATTACATGTCGTAGCTCAGATGGTAAAGAATTGGCCTGCAATGCAGGAGACCCAGGTTCGATTCCTGGGTGGGGAAGATCCTCTGGAGAAGGGGATGGCAACCCACTCCAGTATTCTTGCCGGGAGAATCCCATGGACAGAGGAGCCTGGCAGGCTATAATCTGTGGGGTCACAAAGAGTCGGACACGGGAGTGACTAACCCTACTACTGCTACCACATGTCAGGTGTGACTCCACAGGTTTTCTGTGCATTAATTCATTGAGTCCTTCAGATAACATAGGAAGTCAGTATTCCCATCTTGCAAAGAAAGAAATGGAGGCTCAGAGAGGTTAGGTAGGCACTGAAAGGTCACACAGCTGATGAGTGGTGGAGCTGATAAGTCTACTGGGAACCCTGTCTGAGCTCCTGGATGTCTCAAGTAAATATACCCTCGGGTAAATTCTGGGGAAGCTGGGTCAGGTTGGGAAGTCCTCCAAGCTCAGGCACTGGCCCAGGTATTACTGGTCAGCTGAGAGGAAACACCCCCACAGTGTAGATGTTGCTGTATTTTTACAAAGAAGTAAATAAGCCTCCTCATTTGCATGATATTTCATGCTGACTCTGCCTCTCAAACTGTTATTCCATCTACACATGGCACTGTGGGATGCCTGCGATATTTTATAAAGTTAATAACTTTCTCTTAATTGGATGAGTTTATAGAATAGTCTAAGCAATTAACAATAATTACGCCAAAGACACTTTGATTCCAAGGATGCTCCACAAACATTGGCGTATTAAGCCATTTGGGGGGAAAAAAAAAAAACAACCTACCACACACTGTCACAAGACAACATACAGGCACACACACACACTCACATGCTCCCTGCAGTCCTGTGACCCAGAAGTAGTCCCCATTTCCAGCATACCGGATGGTGGGGCTTCTCTGAGATACTAGAAAAGAAATGGCCCCTGGCACATTTCAGCATACTCCCTGCACCTCCCTCCCCCCACCTAGCTCGGCAGAGGGGTTGCAAGGCCAGGTCGTGCTGGCACTTGCTGAAGGGTACACTATCCATGCCCATACAGGACAATGCCCCCTGGGCGACTGGCAAGGACTCTTAATAAACTAGGTCTGTCCCAGTATAATAGCCTCTTCCTCTCCCCCTCTTCTCACTCTCTCTCATGTTAGCTTTGATCTCTATAATACCTTTCCAGGATGATGTCTCATTCAAAAAGGACAATTGCCAACATATGTAGAATTCAACACTTCTTGAATCATATTTTTGAGCTATTCAATATAGCTCCTTTCATACCATTAAAAACATGCAGGGCTGGAAGGGTCTTAATCTCATTCAATGGTTAGATGGCTTCTCCAACATTCTAGCAGGTGGTTGCTCAGTCTTTGCTAGATTATCTCCAGCGATGGGGAGTTTACTGCCTTCCAAAGGCATCATTCCATCTTAAGGTAGTTTTAATTATGAGAACAAAATTCCATATACTGGAACTTAAATTTATCTCCCTGGAACTTCCACCTGGTGGTTCTACTCTAAGTGAATTCATTTTTTCACACGAAAGTTCTTCAGTTTTTCATTACCTATGAGTCCTATTTCCCCCCAAACACCCCAAGTCTTCCGCTCTGCAGTCTGGTGATCCTCTATTCTTATAACCTTTCCTCCCATTCCAAGCCAACTTCAGAAACTCATCCATCTAAATATAAACAAAGTCTAGCTCGAAAGCAAAATTGGTCCCTAGTTTTAAAATGCTCACGTGACTGTCAATCTCTCTTCTATAGGTTTTGTTTACTTAAAAAATAAACTTCCCTGGTGGTCCTGTGGTTAAGACTCTGCACTTCCAGCATGGGGGTGCAGGGGGGAGGGGGGCGGCGGTGTGGGTTTGACCCCTGGTCAGGGAACTAAGATCCCACATGCTGCATGGAGTAACAACAACAACAAAAAAAGACCCGGTCTTTGCAGGCAGAGATGCTTGCATTTGGGCTGGAGAAAACGAGCAGCAGGGAGCAGAGAGGCACATCAGGGGGGCAAAGGAGAGCATCGGGTTGAGAAATGGGGCCTCTTGCTACTAAGGCTGCTGTAGGCAGCCCAAGACTGCCTGGTATCTGCAGGAATGTCCATCACTTGGGATGGCCTTGAGTGCCATTACCACTCGCTGGGGAGAGTGTCCCAGGGAAAGCAGAACTCTCCATTACAGGACTGCTGAATAACGCAGAGGCTGTGTCTTCCGTCTGCACCATCCTAGCATCAAGCCTGCCCCAAAGTGGCTGGCCCAGGCTGGCCCAGGGAGCCAGCTCCTGACCCGTGCTCTTTGCCTTACTCTCTGTCCCCTTCCCAGCTCCACTCCTGCCTTCATGTTTCTGGCTTGAGGGTGCCCATGCCAGCCCATCTGTTCAGCCCCATATGCTGCCCGCAAGGGTTGCCAAGTCAGGCCCAGTGCTCAGTGACTGTACTCCAGCCTGGGCAGCGGGTCTGAGGCCTTCTCTGCCCAACCTGGTCGCTAGGAAACAGCCTGGCTGCCATGCTGGGGCCGGGCCTCGATGCGGCGGTGGTGTGGCAGGGCCATGGCCATTGGCTGAGGACACCGGATGGGCATCCAGGCCAGATTTCTTCAGGAACTGCTCCTGGTCAGGACCCAGGTCCTTAGAGAAGCACAGACGATTAAGACCTTCCCGGCCTGGAGAGTCTCACTCATTGTGAATTTATAGACCACAGGGTGGAGATCCTTTCCAGAAAAATTTAGATTTAGAGGATAAGGGAAAAGATGTTTAATCTTTTTTTGTGCCCTTTGCAAATCTGTAGTTCCTTTTTAGCTAAAGAACTTAAAAGTGGATTATGGATAACATATTTTGATTCCAAAATGTTCATGTTGGTATACTTACAGGGTATAAATGAAGATTTGAAAAACATGGCTACATTTTGGGAAATGCAAAGTTTCCCTTATTTTATCTTACTTTTTTTTTTTTTGATAGTAAAGTAGTTTATAGATACATCTTCATATGTTTTCACACAGCCACCGCAGGTCGCAGGGCATCTAATTTTCTTGCCCCTCCCTTAGAAAATTCTTTTGGCAGGGCACTAAATAGCATGATGCAGGGGAAATAATTTTCAGAACCTGAGTATTTATTATCTTTGTGATCCTGGGCAACTTCTCAGAGCCTCAGGTTCCCAGCTGTAAAACAGGGATAATAATTTCAATCCTGTATAAATTCAGTGACAGAAATAGTTAAAACCAACTTGGTCACACACGCAGCACAGTGCTTAACTCACTGGAAACAATAAATCACTGCTTGAATGAAGACTAGCCTGGTCAATTACAGCCATGTGACTCCAAGGTCCCAAATGTCAATGGTCCCAAAACCGTGTCCTAGCTTCCCGGAACAGCAGGTAAAGCCTGGCAACAGCTCTGAAAGTAGAGGAAAAAACAGCTCATACCAGCAGATGTGGGGACATGATCCAGCTTCCCTGCACACACCAGAACTAGGTCTGAATTTCATCTGCCACCAACAGGGTAGAACTAACAAACTGCTCTCTTTACCCCACTGGTACATGCACACCCTGCCAGCTCCCTCCTCTTTCCCTTTCCCTCCCCTCTCCCTCTCACCTCTTCTTTCTCTCTCACACACATGCTCCCCTCCCCCTAAGATTAGATTGGATTCCAGTTTTATAAGTCCATTCTGACACCTACAGCCAACCAACTGCTCCATTTAATAGGAAAGACACTGTGACTGAAATTAACTCCAGAGGGGGAGATTTCCAAGCCATTGCGCAGACAGGCTTGTCTGCTTGCCAGCAGTGTGGACTAGGCACCCCCACTTTGCCACACCTCCTCGTTTCCCTCCCCCACGCCGCAGAGGAAACCCCTTTGCCTCTGTAAATCCATCTTAGGTCCAGACAGGCAGGGTGGGGTACCCACCCCCACAGGGATAAGTGCAGACCAAATACACAGAACTAAGAGGCAGTGTGGAAGCTAGATGGAGTGGGCTTGGAGTTGGATAGACTGAGTTACAATTCCATCTCCACTGCTTATTAGCTGTGTGACTTTGGGGGATCTTCCATTGTGGTGTGCATTGTGGTGACTTTGAGGGATCTTTCTAGTTGTGGCAGTGGGCTCAGTAGTTGCAGCACACCAGCCTAGCTGCCCCACAGCCTGTGGGATCCTAGCTCCCTGACCAGGGATCGAACACATGTCCCTTGCACTGGAAGGCAGATTCTCAACCACTGGATCACCAGGGAAGTCCTGACCCTCATTCCATTTCTGCTGGATGAATGAATAGCAGATTGAGAGTTCATTTGCCTAGTATAGGCTCTGATGTTTGCCAAAATGAGGATTTCCTTAGAAAGAGAAGAGGTTTGACCAGACTACTACCAGACTGATTTTTCCCATTAGATCCATGTTCAGCTTTGCCCAAACCAGAGGGCCAGCAGCTTGGAAGCTGTCTAGACAAGATGNAGAGTTCATTTGCCTAGTATAGGCTCTGATGTTTGCCAAAATGAGGATTTCCTTAGAAAGAGAAGAGGTTTGACCAGACTACTACCAGACTGATTTTTCCCATTAGATCCATGTTCAGCTTTGCCCAAACCAGAGGGCCAGCAGCTTGGAAGCTGTCTAGACAAGATGAACTTGATTTTTCTAAAAGCCCTGGGTCCTGGCATCCCCTCATCCCTTGGGGGTTAGGACTCCGGTCATTCAGAACTGAATATAGTAGGATGAACCAGACATGAAATAGGAAGCTTCATCCAGGACTGAGCAGTGGAGTGAAATTCCAGAACACACACATGAAAATATTCCAGGTGAGGATGGAGAGAATAGTGGCTGGGTTGGTTAGGACAGTGTTCCCCAAAACCTGAGCTGAATGCATGTCTGATCTACACATGACCTATTAGTTTGTCAGGCTCACCACCACTGCCAGCCAGCTCCCTCCTACCAGCGCCCCGTCCATCACAGGAGAAAATAAGAAATAAGGAGGAGCAACTTTGTATACCATTTCTGTCCTTTATCGAGCACATCTTTGTATGAAATGTTCCCTTGGTATCCATCACTACGAGCAAAGCTAGTGGAGGTGATGGAATTCCAATTGAGCTGTTTCAAATCCTGAAAGATGATGCTGTGAANGCTAGGGCCCAGGGCTTTTAGTAAAGTCAAGTTCATCTTAACGACATATACTTTGGTGCCCCTCGTACTCCTAAGGCACTCAGCACGCATGATGTTTCCTAGGCTGATTCTATAGGATCCTATGGGTAACAGGGTCAGTAAATAATCTATAACTATTTATATATTAATATTCAGAGAAATAATAATATTCAGAGTCCATTCTGTGTATCAGACCCTGAAAGCTGGACGCACGCACACACACACACACACACACACACACACGCACACGCACGCGCACGCGCACGCGCGTGCGCTCTAATGCTGGGCGAAACAGTGTAGCCATCCTGAGCACTGACTTGACAGTAGGCTAGTCTGAGCTTACATCCTGGTTCTACCCTTACTAGCCATGTGGCCTCAGACATGTCATTCAGTATCTTGAAACTCTAGTTCCACCCCTCCTTACTCTTAAAGGACACGAGAACCCTGCTTTTCATCAGCTAACAACAGTTGGAAACCCTCATGATGTTAAAGTGTATCTGCTCGTCTAAAATGCTAAACTCTTTCAGTGAAAGATGCCTTAGCATGGGACCTGAGTCAGTTCATCTCAGCGCCATCACTCTCCAGTTTTGGGGCCTTGAGGAGATTAAATAATCTGAGAGTCAGTTTCTTCGCCTCTAAAATGGGGATAATTTTAACACCAATCTCATTGTCTTGTTGTGAAGATTAAGACAAATGCCTCAAAAACACTTAACTCAGTGCCTGGAACACGACAATGTTTGACAAATCCTAGCTGTTGCTAATTAAACTCCTAACAGAAGAGGAAGCAGAGGCTCAAGAAGTTAAGTAACTTGAGGAGGGACAAATTAGAAGTGTGAGGCTAACATATACACAATACTGCATATAAAATAGATAATTGCAAAGGAGAAAGAGGGGTGTAGGCTGAATTGGGATATTGGGATTGACATATATACACTACTATGTATAAAATGGACGACTAATGAGAACCCACTGTATAACTCAAAAAAGCTACTCAGTGCTCTGTGGTGACTTAATGGGAAGGAAATCCAAAAAAGGGGGACATGTGTACACATATAGCTGATTTACTCTGCTGTACAGCAGAAAGTAACACAGCATTGTAAACAAGTATATTCCAATAAAAATGAAAAAAGAAGATAACCAATAAGGAGCTACTGTACAGCGCAGGGAACTACATTCCGTATTTTGTAATAACTTACAAGGGAAAATAATCTGATAAATATGTATGTGTATGTATTTATATTGTATACCAGAAACTAACAACATTGTAAATCAACTATACTTCAATTCAAAAAAAGAAGAAGAAGTGAGGTATCTTGCCAAGATACATGCCTGGGATCTGAATCCAGGTCTTTGACATGGAGACCAGTTTGGGCACCCTAGTGGCTATGGGTCACTGTTCCCATGCATGAAGCTCCAGGGTCCATCAAAGAGCAGGGCGGTGGGCATTCAGGTACCATCAAGGACAGGGGGAGAGAGCTCTCTGGACAGAAGGCAGAGTGAAGAGACAGAGCAGCTTATTAAACGATGAACTTTTTACCGTTTGTTGATTCTAAATTAAAGCAAGTCTAGCCAACTCGCAGAGCCACCCACCAGCTTCGGCTTGATTGAAGTGAGCTGGATTGGAGTGACAGCCTCACGGGTGCTCACAGAGAAGGCTGAGAAAGGTCAGGAGCAGAGGCTTAGTGAGCGACAGAGAGCCAGAGGGGGGCCCTTCAGCAAGGCCTGGGAAGAGGAGGTGCCTCTGCCTGAACCCCCAGAGAATGACTGCAGCCATTCTTGACCTCGTGGCCCTTGACAGGAGGATGAATCGTAAGGTGATCTTAACCTCCAAATCAAAGGGGATCTGGAGGTTCCAAGCTGATCTGTAAATGGGCTTCGAGAGAGACAGTAGAAAGTAAGTCCATTATGAGATCAAAAGAATGCATCAGGGGCACCTGGGCTTTGCCCTTTTGTTCTATATTCTGGCCTTTTTATTCATGGTCTGTTCATATCTGGATGAGATAATCCTTTATCATGATAGACATCGGCAGGTACTCTGGTGGCCCAGAATACAGCTTGCAGCCCCTCCTCAGCCCTTTAACTCCTTCACTCCCCAGGTGGGTCCAGGGGGTACTCACATCCACTTCTCATGGAGAAGCATCATAACCCTCAGGTTCTAATGCAAACCTTGGCTGGAATCACAGTTTTGGGAGCCAGCTTGTGGGGCAGAGAAACCTTCTAGGAAGGCTTTCTCTGGCAGGAGCATGGATGAATGTATGGCCTGGCAGATGACAGAGAAAAAGTTTGGGAGGCAGGTTTGGCTTTTGGGTCAAGGTCAGTGGTTTCCAAACTTGTCTGCAACTGGAATCACCCCCCTGACACCCAGACTTACCCCACACACTGTATTGTCATTAGTCTCCTTGCAGCTCGGGCTTTGGATATTTTAACCCACTCCCCTGGGGGATTCCAACATGCAGCTGATCCAGGAATCCCTGGGAGGAGGAGTTCTATGCACACCCAGACTTCACCTCTCCCACCACAAGCACACGGTTCATCTCTGCAGGGGTCTCGCAGGTTGCTAGGCTAGGGGCGTCCAGCTCAGCACGACCGTTTTCTGAGAAGGCAGTGTCTAAGAAAGCGATTTCAGGGCCCTGGCAAAGTGCCCTCTGGTTTTTAACATACCTCTTCCACCTACTCCCTGACACCTGCAGCTCCCTTTGCTGCGACAAAGCTCTTTATTCCACAGTGAGAGTGAAGGCTTAGAACAGCAACGCCCCTGGGAGAAGAAAGAGTGACTCCAATTCATGCTAAGCTCTACAGGCCTGATGAGGAGGGAGAGGGGAAGCTCAGCCATGCCGCCTGCCTGTGAAAACAGGAAAGCTGGAAGGAGGTCCCTTATTTTAGAAATGAGGAAGCGGGGTCCCAGGGGTGTGCTGTGATCAAAGCCATCTGTCCAGCAGGTCGGCCATAGAGCCTGGGGACAGAGGAGATCCTTTTCACTCTCGACACAACTTGGTGAGGGGCTGGCGCTGACTGTGAAGAATGAAGGCACANGAGGTCCCTTATTTTAGAAATGAGGAAGCGGGGTCCCAGGGGTGTGCTATGATCCCGTCAAAGCCATCTGTCCAGCAGGTCGGCCATAGAGCCTGGGGGCAGAGGAGATCCTTTTCACTCTCGACACAACTTGGTGAGGGGCTGGCGCTGACTGTGAAGAATGAAGGCACATCCCATAGGTGTCCACAGTAGATCTCTGTATGAGACACCATGCTGCCCCCAAAACTGTTCGGAAGTATATAGGGGCATTCTTTTGATTGTCAACAATGTGTTTCCCAGATGGCGCTAGTGGTAAAGAACGCTCCTGCCAATACAGAGGACGTAAGAGGAGATGTAAGAGACACGGGTTTGATCCCTGGGTTAGGAAGATACCCTGGATACACTCTAGTATTCTTCCCTGGAGAATTCCATGGACAGAGAATCCTATGGACAGAGGAGCCTGGCAGGCTATGTCCACAGGTTCGCAAAGAGTCAGATACTACTGAAACGACAGCACAGCAATGTCTATGGGTGTTGCTGGCATTGACGAGCGGGGTCCAGAGACACTAAACACCCTGTGGTGCATGGGCCAGTGCTGCCCAAAGAAGAATGGTCCAGCCCCAAGGGCCATCAGTGTCCCCTTGGAAACACTATTTTTCCTTTTTTCTATTTTTTGCCATGCCAGGCGTCATACAGGATCTTAGTTCCCCAACCAGGGATGGAACCCATGCCCCCTGCAGGGGAAGCACAGTATCTTAACCACCAGACCACCAAGGAAATCCCAAGAAACATTATTAACCCCTGGGCTGCAGTGGCTTCTGAGGACCTTCTTCCCCCAAACCCCTCACTGGTCCCACATTGCGAGCTCGGCCACTGGGAAAGGCCATTGCGAGCTTCCACATTGGCAAAGGAAGCAACTACCCCCAGGGAGGCTCCACAGGCACTGTGTGCCCCGTGCTCAAGCAGTGGGGTTTCCCACAGCTGCCACTCTGCCCCATTATCTGGAGTTAAGCTCTGGGTACAAGGGAAGCTGGAGATGCCCCCACAGCAGCTTCAGGTCAGAAGGTAAAAAATGCCCCCTGGATGGCATGCAACACAGCCTGCTCCTGCTGGGACGCTCTGCGCTTCTGGCTTTGCCTGCTTGCTAAGCTGCTTCAGTCGTGTCCAATTCTTTGCGACCCTATGGACTGTAACCTGCCAGGTTTCTCTGCCCATAGACCTAGACAAAGAGTCAGACCAAATAACCATCTGCCCCTGCTCAGCCCAAGCAGCCCTGGGCCCCTGTGGGTGCCACACAGAGCCAAGCGCTTGCTGGGAGGGCTGCCCTTTCTTGATCAGAGAGGACACTGAGTGGTGAATTTGGGTATTCATGCTGCTGCCTGGCTGCTACTGCGGGCACCACTCGCCCCTTAATCCAGGGTGCTTATCCCTCTCCTTCAAATCAAGGTTTCTTGATCTAACGGCGAGGTGAGGTTAAATTGACAGGCCATTACCAGGTAAAGCATCCAGGGCCATTTTATTTATTCACTGGGCTTCCTGTATCCTCTTGAGCCTCAGTTTCCTCGTCCATAGAGGGGGTGGTCCAGCTCCTTCCCTGATGGCTCAGTAGTAAAGAACCCACCTGCCAAGCAGGAGACACAGGAGATGTAGTTTCAATTCCTGGGTCAGGAAAATCCCCTGGAGGAAGAAATGGCAACCCACTCCAGTAGTATTCTTGCCTGGTAAATCCCATGGACAGGGGAGCCTGGCAGGCTATAGTCTATGGGGTTGCAAAGAGCTGGATGTAACCTAGCGACTAAACAACCACCACCACCAGCTGCTTACCCCATCACAGAGAGTATCAAATGAGGCCGAGCTTGTGAAAGTATGCAGCGGACTCCAAAGCTCTATGCAGAAAAGTCCCTCTGTGCAGGGGGTACCTGGAGGAGAGCATGGCAACCCACTCCAGTATTCTTGCCTGGAGAATCCTACAGACAGAGGGGCCTGGCAGCCTACAGTCCATGGGGTTGCAAAGAGTTGGACACAACTGAGTGACTTAGCATGCATGCCTGCATGCTGAGGGTACTCATTTTCTCATCACCTTTATAGGCACTCAGTGCCTCTCTGTTTCCAGGGCCCGTGCCTGCATACCTTGGGCCTGGCAGGTCCTAGCTTTCCTGGCCTGCTGTTCCAAGGACTGTCTCCCACACCTTGCCCATCTGAGGCAGGGTCCAGAGGGTCTGGCAATAAGCAGCAGACACACAGTAGGGCAAATCTCATATGTACTCCATGGTGCCTGCTGCCTGCCCACGAGAACACCTTCATTTCCTAGGAAGAAAGATAGAGGAAAAATATCTGCAAAAGATATCAGCCAGGCCTGTCAGCAATGGTTCCTGCGGGACTTTATATGTAGGAAGATGAGCTGACATTTACGGTGGGAAGTTTTATTTCTGTGGTAAATAACCTCTAATGGTGTAGGTCATTACACTAATTACAGCAGATAATTAATTTTCTAATTCTTTTTTTTTTTTTTTTAGGTGGCCACATATTACAAGAGAAACATAATTTATCCCTTTTCTTCCTGGGCAGATATGACAGGGCTTGTCTCGTCATCCTGAGATAGGAAGGCAAGCTTTCCTCCAGCCCCTGCTCCACCAAGAGGCTCCCCGGAGTCCCAGGGGCTCCTAGCCCTCCTCTCCCAATGAAACTTTGTTCTCATGCAAACCTCTTTCCTTGCCACCATCTGGGGATGATTTTCCTTAGATCTGCCCGGCTTCCCTGAGGCCTCGGGCACATGAGCTGGTGTTGATCTTCAAAGCTTTGACTGGAGGCCTGTCTCATGCCCTTCATGGGAGAGAATCGGCTACAGCCAGCCAGGCCCCCATCACCACACACACTCCCACCTCCGAGCCATGGCACTCATGTTCCCTACCATCTGGATGCTCAAGCACCCCTTTCTATTAAAGCCTGTCTGGGACCATGGCTCCTCTTGGCTTTCAGCTCAGTAACCATAACTCTGTGCCTGAATGTACCCACGCGGCACCCAGCAGGGAACGTGGGCAACTCCAGCACCAGGCACACTGCACATGTTACCTCATTAAATTTTTGAAGGAGGTTTCCATATCCTTATTTTGGAGCTGAGAAAACTAAGGCTCAGTGAAGTTAAGTGCCTCATCCAGGATCAAGCACCTGGGGATGCGGCCAAGTTGGACACGCATCTGGCTTACAGCCCATGCACTTTCTCTTGCTCCCTTGACCCCATGTTTGACATTCCTCTCTTTTTATCAGGAATTAGGCTCCTTGTGTTCCTCTGGGTGGTGCAGTAGTAAAGAACCCGCCTGCCAATGCAGCAGACGCAAAAGACACGGGTTTGATCCCTGAGTCAGAAAGATCCTCTGCATGAGAAAATGGCAACCCACTCCTGTATTCTTGCCTGGAGAAGTGTATGGGCAGAGGAGCCTGGTGAGCTACAGTCCATAGGGTCGCAGAGTCGGACACAACTGAGCACGCATGCACGTCCCTCTCACACCTGAGTATTTCATTTTCCAGACTCCCTCAGCTCCGGTCAGGACCACTCTTTTCCTCCAAGGAGACTATAAGTGCCGCCTCTGTATACCCCGTTGTCCCAGATTTCCACAGAGACCATCGTGGGCTGGGCACCTGGGACTTCTCAGTTGTTATCCTGATATATTTTTAAAATTAATTTTTATTGGGCTATACTTGTTATCCTGACATTTTGAAGGGATATATGTTTTATAAGGGCTTCCCAGGTAGCGCAGTGGTAAAGAATCTGCCTGCCAATGCAAGAGACGCAAGAGTTGAATCCCTGGGTCAGGAAGATACCCTGGAGGAGGGAACGGCAATGCACTCCAGTATTCTTGCCTGGAAAACTCCATGGACAGAGGAACCTGGTGGGCTACAGTCCACAGGTTCACAAAGACTCGAACATGACCAAGTACACAAACACGGTTTATAATATAAGGCCTGTCCACCCCATATGGGGGCTTCCCTCGTAGCTCAGTCAGTAAAGAATTTGCCTGCGATGCAGGAGCCCCAGGTTTGATTCCTGGGTTGGGAAGATTCCCTGGAGAACGAAATGGCAACCCATTCCAGTATTCTTGCCTGGAGAATCCCATGGACAGAGGATCCTGGCAGGCTACAGTCCTTGTGGTGGCAAGAGTCGGACACAACTCAGCGCCTAAACCATGACCACCCCATGTTGCATTTGAACCTTACAACGTGAGGGAGACATCCTTACATCATTATTCCAATTCTAAGGATAAGAGACAGAGGCACCCAGGAAGACACAGCTGGGTGGACATACAGACAGAAATAGAATTACATCTGCACCCTGTCCCAAGATATCACTGCCACAATGACAGCTTATGGAGCTGAGGACAGGATGGCACGAATGAACCCTTCTGCTCAGGGCCTTTCCTGGGGCACAAGAACATATGCTCCCCGTATCCTCTGAGTTCAGGAAGGAGCAGCAGGAGTCTGAGTCCCTAGAGGCTTTGCGTGCCCTGTCCACCTTCCTGGTACAGTTAGAACCACTGGTTTCAGAGCAGGACAAGCCTCCCCATCTCAGCACGCACTCACCCACTTCAGCTATCACCACTGCACAGTCGGGCCCTCACCCTGAGTCTAGCCCCAGCCTCTCCCCTGAGCTTCAGCCTGTCCCTCAGATATATCTCTCCCTACTCCTCACAGCTCCTCCTTGAGCTTTCTATTCATTCATAAAAGTCCTCATTGACTGAAACAGATGCTTGTACACTCATGTTCACAGCAGCATTATTTGCAATGGCCAAAAGGTGGAAGCAACTCAAGTGTCCACTGCCACTTAGATAAGCTGAATACGGCATATAAATACAAAGGAATATTATTCAGCCTTAAAAAAGAAAAAATCCTGACTGCATGCTACCACACGGATGCACCTCGAAGCACTATGTTAAGTGAAATAAGCTGAACACAAAAGAATGTCTATTACATGATGCCGCTTACATAAGACGCTGAGAATAGTGAAATTCGGAGACATGGGAAGTAGAATGGTGGTTGCCAGGTGCTGGCAGAGCAGGGAAAGGGGAGTTACTGAATAAAAAGTTCAGAGTTTCACTTCGGGATGATGGAAAAGTTCTGGAGATGGTGGTAGTGATGGTTGTACAACAAGGCAAATGTACTAAATGCCACGGAACTGGACCCTTCAGATGGTTAAAATGGTAAATTCTATGCTGTGTATATTTTACCACTATTTTTAAAAAGTTTTATTGTGTGCCTATTATGTGCCAGGGACTCATTCTAGTTGGAGAAGAGAGACAATCAACACATAAGGAAATTGACGCTGTAGGTCAAGCAGTTGATAAGTGCTATGGAGAGAAATAAAGGGAGCAAAGAGGGAAGGAGAATGATGGGGAGGGGCTGCTATTTCATACAGGGGGTAAGGGACAGCTTCTGTTCTAAGGTGATGCTGGAGCACACACTGGAAGGCAGTTTGGAGTGAGCCATGTGGATGGCTGGGAGGAAGGTGTTCCTGATGGAAAACCAGCAAGTTCAAGGGCCCTGAGGCTGCGGCCAGCGAGACTGGAGCAGAGTGAG
>SJYA01002278.1:947311-969458 GCA_006410615.1 Neotragus moschatus | reverse complement strand
GAGTGAGCCAGGATGGGAGGTGGGGGGTGGGAGGGCGGTGCAGGGGGGCGGCGGGGCGCAGTGGCTAGATCATACAATGCTTGTAGGCCAGACTTTCCATTTCATCAGTATAAACTTCTTATTGTGTTTCTTGGATTTCAAACCTCAGACTAACCTAGATATCATGACTAAGAGCCTGGACTCTGATGTCAGTCTTCCTGTTCACATTCCAGCCCCTGCTTCCCAGATGCAAATCCTTGAGCAACACACTGACCATCTCAGGGTTATTTTCCTCATCTGTAAAATGGGGATGATGATACCAAAATCGTGTTGGTGTCCTTCATGTAGTAAGCACTCAATTCATGTCAGCTTTTATTATTCTCCACTCCAGTACTCTTGCCTGGAAAATTCCATGGACGGAGGAGCCTGGTGGGCTGCAGTCCACGGAGTTGCGAAGAGTCGGACACAACTGAACGACTTCACTTTCACTTTATTATTCTGGCTTGCTTTGATTTTTCCTCTCTCTTGCCCTCAACAGCTGATCAGTTGCCAACTTCTAAGCACACCTCAGCTGGCCTGGAGGGGCTCCTCACATGGCCATGTATCTCCAGCACTGGGGCCAGATTCCTTGAAGAACAGCTAGGCTCCTGACGCAAGACCCCACCTGTGCCCTGCACGGACCCTCTTCCACACACTTCTTCCTTTCCTTGACCTTTTACTCCTCTCCCCTTGGTTCCAGGCTTACTTCTGCTCTCAGACAGGACCTGACTGTCTACCCAGCCTGGCATCCCCCTAGGCCACCTCCTTGCAGAGGTTCTCCCAGCCTGCTCATCTAGCCTTCCCAGGATGCATGTACCTCCACAAAGCCTCGCCCATCCATCCATCTACCTTTCTTTTCTTGCACTTTCTGAGTTAGATCTGGTCCGTCTTTTCCATGCCTACTTGATTTCCTAGGCAGTGCTTCTGCCTCTTCCCTTCAGTCGCATATACCTGTGTGGCTATCACATCAGTCCTGCTCCTGCTCCATCTGCTAAAGTCCCTCCAAGTCCCTCCAGAGTGGCCCCAGCCTGGCCCCGAGCATGACAAACCCACATGGAACACGCACTTTCCAGACTCAGATGGAAATTAGAAAGGGCAGATTGATCAGTGCTAATGAGGCTTTAAAAACCCAAAAATATAGACCTAGATATTAAAAAAAAAAAAGATGAAGAATCAGCTCTACTTCAAGTGTAAACCTGCTCCACAGAGAGGAGGTCTAGAGGTTTTCACCGATACAGGTCATACTCTGGAAGTGGGGAGGGGGATGTGTCTGTGTTGGGTACCCCGGGGCTGTGAGGTCTGGTTTGGAGGCTCAGCGATGCTGATAGGCAAGTGCCTCTGGCCAGGCAGCTTCCCTGGTGCCAAGACCCCAGTGCCCCCAGTTATCCCTCTGGGTCTTTTCTAAGAGGTCTGCATGACTGCCGGGCAGACTGGGCCAGGAAGCTCCAAGGTTACTCCTCCCTGAGCCAGGGGACCGCAGAGCTGACGGCTGCCAGGCTGAGCCCCGGGCTGGGCGTGTGGGTGGCCACGTGCCAGTGGGAGGCCTGCTCTGGGATCTGGGACAGGCCCCAGGGAGCCCTGGGGACAGAAGACAGTGCTCTTCCCACCCAGGAGGCAGCAGCCAGAGGGGCCTAGACAGGCAGAGGGAGCCTCGGAAATGGCAAGTGACAGACAGACAATGGAAGAGACCCAGCGGTCGAGAAGATGCAGCAGAGGCTCTGAAATGTGGGGGAGGGGAGGGAAGCAAGAAAGACAAGAGCCCAGTGCAGCCTCACAGGACCCGGGGACGGCAAATTGAGGCGGGGGACGACCCGCTGCAGAGGCTCACTCAGAGTCCGGTAGAACAGTGGCCAGACTGCTCCCCAACCCTCCCAGCGCTGCAGCAGGGCACAGGGGTGCCATCTCCCACCTCGGGGCCCCTCTGTCCTCCTCCTCACAGTCCCCGAGCTTGCTGGAAAGAGAGAAAGAGACAGCAAGACAGGCCAAAGGGGGCCCGGCCACATGGCCTGTGGATGGGTCATTGAATGCACTTAATAGGCCTGCTGCTAATTGGCCTAACAAACAAAACACACATCTGCTCAGCTCAGAGGCCATGGAGCCGTGCAGATCTCCACTCTTAAGACCCTGCAGCGAGTCCTGCCATTTCAGGTGAAGGCTTGGTAGAACACACTGGGGTGGGACGGGGTCTGGGGGGCAGGAGGCACACAGCCCACCCTGCCAAGCGGCCTCCCACAAGGGCTAAGGGAGGCTTGGGCTACATCTCTGCTACCACTAACCCGTGTGACCACATGCTCGGTGGGTCTGGCAGAAGCTGATGGCCCCACTGCACCAAGGCTCACAGCAACCATGAGAAATAAGAACGGTGTTGCCCCCAATTTACAGGTTCGAAGACTGAGGCAGAGAGGGGCAACTACACTGCCCAAGCTTAGAGAGCAGGCAGAGGGTAGAGCCAGGGTCTGAAAACAGGCATCTGGGCTCCAGATACCATGCCCTGGGAGAGAAAAGGAGTTTGTCCTACACATCAGCCATATCTGACTGCTTTAGGGTGTGACTAGAACACAATAGGAGGTGTCTGGTTCAAATCCCCACTCTGATCCGCTTTCCAGATGGACAACCTTGTGCAGGTCATCTGACTACTGTGGGCCTGTTCCCTCATCTATAAAACTGGGAAACCAGCACTGAAGTCCCAGGGTTGAGATGACTAAATGAAATAGGGCACATAATGTGCTCAGAAGAGTGGCTGGCACATCTCAGGCACTCAGTAAATGAGGGCCATTTATATTTTATAGGCAGGAGAGCACTGGTGTCAGAGGTGGGGCAGGGGTGGGTGACAGGCAAGGAAGGGGCCCTTGGAAAGACACCCTGCACACCCAGAGCCCTCTGGCTGGAGGTCCATCCAGGAGGATCCCCTGACCAGGGTTCCTGGGCCTCTTGCTGCTGCCCCGTTTAACCTCGCTCAATCATCATGTCCAAGCTATTATTTCATGGCCCGGTACTGGACCCCAGGATGCTCAGAGACTAGAAAAAGGCAGTCGGTTCAGCCTAAAGGGCAGTCTCTGGGGACATTTGTATGTTGAAAGAAGCCAGAAGGAAGAGAACATTGCTTATCAGGAAAGAATATATCAGAAAATCAGTCATCAGGGGCAGGCAACTATTTTAGTGAGCTTCTGTGTGTGCATGTGTGGACATGTATGCACGTATGTGTGTGTGACAGATATATGTGTGTGACTGTGTGTTCGGGTGTCCTTAAGACAAATATCTGCCCATCTAACCTCCAACAATCTCCACTTAAAAAAATTTTTTTTTAATTTATTTTAATTGGAGGCTAATTACTTTACTGATGTTGAAGCTGAAACTCCAATACTTTGGCCACCTGATGTAAAGAGCTGACTCACTGGAAAAGACCCTGATGCTGGGAAAGATTGAGGGCAGGAGGAGAAGGGGACAACAGAGGCTGAGATGGTTGGATGGCATCACCAACTCAATGGACATGGGTTTGGGTGGACTCCAGAAGTTGGTGATGGACAGGGAGGCCTGGTGTGCTGTGGTTCATGGAGTTGCAAAGAGATGGACATGACTGAGTGACTGAACTGAACTGAACTGAATTACTTTACAATACTGTGATGGTTTTTGCCATATATTCACATGAATCAGCCATGGGTGTACATGTGTTCCCCATCCTGAACCCCCCTTCCACCTCCCTCCCCATCCCATCCCTCAGGGTCATCCCAGGGCACCAGCTCCGAGCATCCTGCCTCATGTAGCTAACCTGGACTAGCAACCTCCACTTTTGAGGCTTTTCCTCAGCCTTTTCCTGTGGCCT
The DNA here is from genome assembly GCA_006410615.1 of Neotragus moschatus. Lineage (NCBI taxonomy): Eukaryota > Metazoa > Chordata > Mammalia > Artiodactyla > Bovidae > Neotragus > Neotragus moschatus. Next base: position 965,617 of record SJYA01002278.1, on the reverse strand, counting down.
GTCCCTGAGCTAAGCTCAGGGGTGACAGAGAACAGCAACCTGGTCCCTGACCCTGGGGAGAAGCCCCCAAGCAGAGGGGGAGGGTATATAGACAGAGGAGCTGGCTGAGCCACAGGCTTATCCCAGCTGGAGCAGGAGGGAGCCGTGCGGGGGCACCGAAGTGTCTCGTTTGTAGCCTAGAGAGGGCACCGCCCTGGGGCCTGACGCACTGTTGGAGGGACGCTAGAAGTAAACTTGCTGCAGCCTCTACTCCAGAGAGTGACGTCTTCTACAGCCTGGTTATCACAGGCTAGCCACATGCAGTCTGAGATGCTCCCAAGGGTGGGAAGCTCACCACCTCTCCAGAGAGGCCACTGTGTCCTCAGGCCACTTGAGCTGTCAGATTAAGTAAACAATCGGATGTCTCCAACTCCCACCCCTTGGCACTGGTTCTGCTTCCTCCTGGGCCTTTAGGCAGCTGAAGGCAGGCACTGTGTTTCTTCAAAGCCTTCTCTTCTAAACCTCTCCATCCCCTTTCCAGCCTGAACCCCCTTATCCTAGCGGGGAGCAGGTCATCAAAGGGATTGGTTCTGAGAGCTGACATGCCACCAGGCAATTTGGTCAAAAGACAAGGGCTCACAAAGTCACTCTGGGGGTGGCCAACGCTTACGTTGAGTTTCATGACACGGGTCCAGCATGTGGCCTATAGCTGGACTTTGTTGGAGGGAATGAACCCAAGAATTTTCAAAAAACTCAGGCTAACGTGAATCTCTCTCCCTTCAATTTCTCCATATGTAAGAGCAGTACTAATTCAGAGCAACCATCACTACCCATTTAGTAAGCACTGATTATGTGCCAGGCACCATGAAAAGGGCTCTGCATGTATCATCTCATTAAATTCTCCCGACAAAGCTAGAGGCAGACACTGTCCATGAAAGAAAAGGAAGCTAAATATTTAAAACGGAAAGCCAACAAGGAGCTATTCTAGAGTACAGGGAGCTCTGCTCAATGTTACGTGGCAGCCTGGATGGGAGGGGGGTTGGGGGCAGAATGGAAGCACGTATGCATATGGTTGGATCCCTTTGTTGTCCGCCTGAAATGATCACAACATTGTTAATGGACTGTACTCCAGTACAAAATAAAAAGCTAAAAAGGAAGCTGAAGCTTATACAGATTAACTTGCCTATATTTACTCTAATAGGGAGTGTCTACTTCAAAGTCAGATTTCCTACCAGGCTCAGGAGCAGGCTGATCCAGGTGGGCGCTAAGCATCTTAACCTTGCTGGAGACAATACCACCTTGTCCTTCAGCCTCCTGATCAGAAAAGACAACACAAAGCATCTAGCATTTGGGGGTGACAACTGGACCAAGAGGGGTAGGCTGCTGGGAACAGTTAGTATCACCTGGTGGCCTGTGGGAAGCCAGGTACCCGTCGGCTAAGAGGTCTGGCAGGAGACACCTCGGCCAGCCCAGGGTCCAGCCACTCTTCAGAGAAGGGGACCCTTGTCCTCCCAAATAAAAACAGGTCTCCCAGCTGCTGGGCCAGAGGGCCAGGGATGATACAGACGCAACTAAATCCAGCCCTTGCTCCCTGTCAGCGTAGAAGGAGGGCTCTGGGTACTCTAAAAACTGGGTTAAAAATGGCTTGGCTGTACCTATCTTATCTGCTTTGCAGTGAAAGCCTTCAGCACGTGGCAGGTTTTCACGTAGAATTTTCCTTGCTAATCCCCCTTTGTTAGCTCTGATGCCGACATTGCAATACCAACCTCGTCTGGGTGATTTGAGAGGGATTACAGACCCTCAATCCTTCAGCATGTGGGAGAAGAATGTTTTCTCAAATCAAATTTTACACAAACCTGTTTTCAAAAATAATCAAAGTGCAAATCCCTCCTTGGGATTGAAGGGCTGGGGAAGACACTTGTCTCTTCAAAATTCAACACGGCAAACGGAAGCTCGTCCTCCTGGAGGGCGAGGAGAAGGTACACAGCCACCTGGCTGTTTAACGGCATTGACCCTTCTTGTCTTCCAGACTCTCACGCTAAGTGGGGCTCTGTGGATAGGAGGGAGGGTCAGACACTTTGGCATAGGTTGACACTGACCTGTGCTCAGAGGGGTACCATGAGCAAGGCGGGGAAGCAATAGGAAAGGTTCAAATTCAAGTTCAGTGAATGTCTACCAGTAGCCTATGGTGTGCCGTGCAGTGTGCTGGGCATTGTAAGTGATGTGATGATGAATAAAGTCTGAGCCTTGCCTTGGGGAAATTACAGTCGAGCAGGGAAGGCAATCATACATCTAGAGAATCCTGAAATGGGACGGATTGGGGCAAGGGCTCTAACAGAGCAGCAAGGGACAGAGAAAGAAGATAGTTCTGCTCTTGTACAAGGCTTCCTGGAGGCGTGGGGGAATGTGGATGGGGTTGTGCTTCTTGTGGGCTGGCACCCTGGAGGTCTCAAAGGCTGTCCCATATTAAACAGGAAGCGGGCAAGCGGGACTCAGGCAGACCCATTCTGGGCCAGACGGTCACTAACTGTGTGACACTCAGGTGTCACTACACCCTTCTCAGCCTCTGCTTCCATGCTGTGGCATCACACTGCCCTGGCACTCCTTTCTGCCTAGCTTGGTAGAACAGGCCATCTTGAAGGCTCCTTCCAGCTCCTATGTGAGGCTTTATTTAGGAGGTCAGGAAAAGGTAACAAACTATGTAAGATGCTGCGGGCCTGTAAGGCTTCATCCAAGTTGCTCAGGGCCCGGAGTCTGTGCTGCTTGGAATTGCATTAGTGATTTCTCCTTAATGCTCTGGTGGCCAGGGCTGATCAGCTGGGCCCCAAAGCCACCTCCACTTGCAAATCCTCTTCCCTCTTGCCAGACCTCCCCACCGCCTCCACTCCCACCAACATCTGGGTTCCTCTGCAAGGTGGCCGCCTGCCCCTCAAGGCCAGTCTTTGTCATAGATCAGAGTTGGGTGGTTCCTGAGCCTGGCTAGTCACAGGAACTGGGCCTTCCTCTCCTGGTCCCCAAGGGAGCTGCACTGGGGTACCTCTGGAGAGACAAGCAAGGCCTCTGGCTATAAAGGGGCCTTGAAGTCGGATTTCGTCTGGGCTGTAACTAGGTACAGGCAGCAATGTGGCCAAGCCATAAACTCTCTCCTCCGTTGGCTGGCAAGGCCATGCCTGCCACCCACCAAGCCCCTGACAGGCTGTTCAACTGTGAGCAAATCACCCTTATGGGGGCTGATTAAAGATGGATGTGCGGTCCCTAAGGTTACGGAAGCTCAGGCTGCTCTCGAATGCATAACCCTGATATTTTCTTCTTAAGCAATTCTTCTGCTCTTTGATGTTCTGCTGCAGCAAACAATCACATTCGGTTTGGTGCACAGGAAGGGGAGGGGGAGGGCGGAGAGAGGGCTGGGGGAGGGGGAGAGCCAGCCCAGCTCCGTCTGCCCATGCTTTCCGGGCAAATTCGGCCTTACCATTTCATCCCTGGCTGGTCAGGAAGGCAGCAAGCTGTGGGCTGTTTTCCACAGCGCCCGAATCACGGGTGGGTATACGAGGGAAGTGGTGCCGGTGGTTGGGTTTTATGGCTTTAAATGCAGAACTTCCCAACAGCTTTTTTAAAAAAAATCCTGTGACTCACATGTCAATTTCCCTTTGCCAGAATGCCCTGGGGGCTCAGGGGAAGGAACAAGGATGAGCTTTGGAATGGCTGTGTCTGGGAGAGGGGAGAAGGGAAGGAAAAGAGGAAAAGGGAGGACAGAGGGGCCCAGAAGAAGATGGGAAGGAAATGGAAGGAGATGGATGGAGGTGGGAGGGAAGAGCAGAGAATCTAAGAGAAGAAACGGGAAAAAGAAGAATCCATCCTTTATGACATGCAAGAGAGGAGGTGATGATATAGCAAAGTCGCAATGTTGACTGGGAAAGGCCACTTTAGCCGAAAGTGGGTTAAAATCATGGAAGCCTACTTTGGGGAGCAGGGCACGTAGCGGAGGCTCAGATCATTTAAACCAGTGGTCCCCAACCCTTTTGGGACCAGGAACTGACTTCATAGAAGACAGTTTTTCCAGGGGCCGGGATGAGGGGAATGGTTTTGGGTTGATTCAAGGGCATCACATTTATTGTGTATTTATTTCTATGACTATCACATCAGCTGTACCTCAGATCATCAGGCATTAGATCCTGGGGGCTGGGAACCCCTGATTCAAACAACTTGTTCAAGGGTTGACCCCCTTCTCTGGGCTCCCCATCCTTCCTTCCTTTCATCCTTTCTTTCCTTCCTGCCCCTTCCGAAGAGTAGCCAACCAAACTGTATGCCGATGCAGGGGCTTTTGTAATTTCTCTTCTGTGCACACTCAAATCATAGCCAGTGCCCTGCTCCCCGAAGCCAGGGGCCTTGTCCTGGCAGGTGGGGGAGGAATCAGAACTGCTTCCTGTGATACTGATTGGGGGCAGCGTGTCTGAGGAAAAGCGGAGCCCTTTGGCGGCATTATGGCTACAGTGAATAAAATTACACCCATGTTTCTCCTGGCCAGACATCTGGGGAATAGGTGAGTATTTTCAAGTATTCCTTTTTAAGAGTGAAGCAGTAGGTTTCATTATCATATTTTAATTAAAAGGAAAAATCCTATTAAACAATTCCCAATGTATTGGGATTAGCAAAAACCAGCACCTGAGACCCAGTAACTCAGCATGTAGGAACACACTAACCAGACATATTTTCCTCAGAAATTGTCTCTACACCTGCCCCTCCCCTCCCAGCCAAGGAAACGGCTTCCAGCAGGCTCCGTCCGTCCATCTGGGGAGGGCTAGGATGGGCGTTCCACACTTCCTTCTCTCTCTAAGGGACATGGTAGGAAGCCGTGTGTGTGCACGTGCTAAGTCGCTTCAGTCGTGTCCAACTCTTTCAGACCCTATAGACTGTAGCCTACCAGGCTCCTCTGTCCATGGGATTGTCCAGGCAAGAATACTGGAGTGGGTTGCCGTTCCCTCGTCCAGGGGACCTTCCCAACCCAGGGATTGAACCCAAGTCTCTTAGGCCTCTTGTATCGGCAGGCACATTCTTTACTAATAGCACCACGTGGTAGGAGCCATGTCTCCCCAAAACATGTTGATACTCCCAAAACTTCCTACTCAAAGCACTGCTGGCAAGACACTGGTGTTAGAATGGAGTAGTTGTGGGCTTAAAATCCACCGTCCGCACTTCTTAGATGTGTGACTCTAGGCGATTCCTTGATTTTTCCTGAGCAATAATTTCCTAACTTTAAATGTGAATTTTATATCCTTTCTGTAGGGCTGCTGAAAGGATTAGAACTTACATTTGAAAAGAAATTGTGGCTCAGCTGGTTAAAAATCCGCCTGCAATGTGGGAGACCTGGGTTGGTTCCCTGAGTTGGAAACATCCCCTGGAGAAGGGAAAGGCAACCCACCCCAGTATTCTGGCCTGGAGAATTCCATGGGCTGTATAGTCCATGGGGTCGTAAAGAGTCAGGCACAGCTAAGTGACTTTCACTTCATGAAAAGAAATAAGCACAATGCCTAAGTGGTAGTTTGTAAGTGGATCAGAGCTGGGACTTCCCTGGTGGTCCAGTGGCTAGGACTCTGAGCTTTCAACTCAGGGGGCCTGGGTTCAATCCCTGTTCAGGGAACTAGATCCCTCCCCCATATGTCACAACTAGGAGTCTTCACGGTACAACTGAAGAAGATCCTGCATGCCGAAGCTAAGACCCAGTGCAGCCAAATAATAACTTTTTTAAAATATTAAAAAACAAATCGGAGCTGTTATCTATTACCATTGTTACTATTACCTATTCTTATTTTAGTCATAGACAAGATAGAGGAACCACTTCCAGGAGTTCCTGATAAAACACATCCTGTTTCATGAACACGGGACTCTCTCCAATTAACCATTATAGAGGGTGGGTCATACTTCCTCTCGCATCCTGGCCTTTGCACATGACGCTCCCTGACTGGGAACCCACATCCTACCCCTGTATCCCTACCACTTTGCCTGGTTAACTCCTGCTCATCCATCAACTCTGGATTTGGAAGTCACTTCCCTGGAGAAGCCTTCCCTGTCGGGCGTGGAGGCCTGCTGCGGTTACACCCAGGTTTCTGGGTCACTGCAGTTCCAGAGTTTCTCTCAGAGCATCCATAATGTCTGTGTGAGGGTCTGGAAATCTCCTCTGAGACCGTGTGCTCCCTGAGAGCAGGGTCCAAGTCTGAGAGCATCCAGACCTTGAGCGTGAGTATAGGGCCATGTCACTGTATACAGCAGATGCTCAAAAACAGACACACGACAGAAATGGGAGAAAATGAGATACAACCTGAGAAAAACGGGGAGGGAAAAGTGGCAGTGGAAATGACCACTTCACATGTAAACAACTTCGAGATCTCACTAGGATCACACATTAAGTTATGGCTTTCCCACCCAAAGGCAATGCAAGGCGGCTGCTCTTATTTTACAGACAGGCTTAAATTTATTTGAATGATTCCCTCCGAATCCTTCAGGGCAAATGCCATGGTTAGGGCTCAAAGCTAGCCTCTGGGTTCTGGTCTGTTCATACACTTTGCCAAAAAACTTGAGCATTAATCCCTGGCCCATCTCACCCATCAGAAAACCTTCCTCATTCTGCCTTCAAAATATCTCTTGAATCTGATCACGTCTCATTCCCCAAACCAACGTTCATTTCCTCTTACACAGACCTCTCCCCCACGTCTGCCTGTGCCCCTTCCTGGCCTCTGCAAGCAGGCCAGCCCCTGCCTCCTCTTCTGTGTCTGTTTCCGTTTCTTCTCCACCCTCCATTTCCCCCTGCACAGTGCGGCCCGGAGCTGCAACTCACTGAGACGTGTCACATAAGAGAACTGAGATGAGGTCTGTTTCCCGCTGTGTGTGTGTGTGTGTGTGTGAGCGCGCGCTCATGTGTGTGTCCATGAACACAGATGTGTCTGGCTTCAGCCAAAAGAATACAAAACCCAGGCACACAGCCATACTTTTATCAAAAGCTTATTTATTCCACCCCTACTTTATCTTTTATAATAGAGAGAGGGAAATACACACATTGCGTTCTGTAGCTAATCAGGTTAGAACCACTCCAACTGGCAAGATGAGATTGTGTGTTTCCAGTCGGGGCGAGGCCACATCTCAGTCCCTCCTGCCATCCTGCCAAGTAATTCTGGTCTGATCGGATGCCAGGACTCGGAGCTGGTTGACCCAAGGGTTCCGAATAGAGATCACTTGTGACATAGATGGCTAAGTGCCACCTTCTTTCCCAATCCTAACAATGGAGGCTGATCACTCCAAAGGCTGCAGGGCTGCTGGGAAGGGGGCAATTCTAGTCTCAGCTCTTTATCTTTCAAGTCTAATTTCAGCATCCTCTGCGAGCACATTAGTGCAAGAATGCCTCTTACAGTTAGTTGTCTGCATCCAAGACAAGCCTATAATGACCTCCCTGGTGTCTCACGCACGTGTACACTCAGCCCCCCAAGCAGACACCCACTCTGCCTCTGCACACAGCTGTCTGTGACTGCGGCAGCCTTCCCATGTGACCCGGCCAGTGGGGACCGATGTGGAGGCTTTTTAATTGTCTAGGGAGGGAAGGAGGGGGTCGGGTCAGCATCAGCTCCAGAGTGACAGCCCGGAACCTCCTCCAGCTCCCGGATGGGAGGGTCCTGACTCAGAAGAGAGACACGGACTTGGAAGAGAGAGCAGAGACTGAGACTGGAGGCAATGGCAGCGGCATCACTGATTGCTGATTCCTGCCCCAGGAAGCAGAGGGAATTGAGGCCGAAGGTGTGACCTTGCACTGCCATCAGCCCTCTGCCTCATTCCAGGGCGTGCTACCTCCGCCCTCACTGGAACACAGGAGAAGGAAACAAGCAATGATGCTTATAATTCACAGCTCAGCCCTTCATGTGCCCTGAAGAGGCATAATTGCACCCATTTTACCAATGAGGTAAACTGAGGCTTAAGAGCCTGATGTTTCACAGCTGGTAAGTAGAAGAACTAGGATTCCAGCTCATGTCTTTGGCCACCCAGCCTGTGCTCTCCTGCCACGCCAGCCTGCCTCTCTCTCCCCAGCAGCTTTCCCCACTCCCCCAGTCCCTCCTCTGCATCTCCCACTGTGTTCATTTCCACCTCTCACTTAGCCCTTGCAATCACCCTTGAGCTGTTTCTGCTTTGTAAACCCCACTCTGAACCCCACCGGATCATAAGCTCCTAAAAGGCAGAAACCATGGACTCGGGATCCTGTCGTATCTGAGTCTTACGATGCTTTGGACACCATAGTGCTGTTCGCTAAGCAGATTCTGGGCTTTATAAACAGCTCTCAGGTAAGGCTCATGATGCCTGCCAGAGTGAACCAGGGCCAGCACACGCACGTGTTGGGGGGACGTCAATCAGATTCTGCCCTTATTTCCCAGGCCATCCCACCCCCAGCCTGGCATCAGAGCACGTGGGCAAGGCACACACTGGCAGGGCTTGGCTGATTCCTGGTGGGTGGGGACCTGGCACACTATGTAAACTTTCTGACTTACGGTTCACTGGGAGCAAACACCCTGACTTAACAGGGAGGTGATAAGGATAAAGAGCCATGTGTTTAAAGTCAGGCGAATGGGGACTTCCCTGGTGATCCAGTGGCTAAGACTCTGCACTACCAATGCAGGGGGTTCTGAGTTCGATCCCTGGTCAGGGAGCTGACCAGGAACTGACCTAAGACTCAGATACAACAGGATCCCAAGTCCATGGTTTCTGCCTTTTAGGAGCTTATGATCCAGTGGGGTTGAGAGTGGGGCTTACAAACCAGAAACAGCTCAAGGGCTATTTCTTGATGGCAAGGGCTGAGAGGTGGAAATGAACACAGATGGTAAAATTTCAGTAATTGTTAAAACTGGGTGATGGGCATAAGGCATTCATTGGCTAACCTCTATACTTCTGTGTATATCTGAATTTTTTTTTTCATAATTACAATACCCCCCAAAGGCAAAAATAATACATGCAAGAAAAAAGATGATGATGCTAAAAGCGCCGAGGACTTTGTCCTGGCACATGCACGAAGCTTGCTTGCTTGTGATCGACTCTGAGACACAATGGACGGTAGCCCACCAGGCTCCTCTGTCCCTGGGATTTTCCAGGCAAGAATACTAGAGTGAGTTGCCATTTCTTCCTCCAGGGGATCTTCCCCACCCAGGGACCAAACCTGCATCTCCTGTGTCTCCAGCATCGGCAGGCTGATTCTTTACAACTGAACCACCTGGGAAGCCTGGCACATGCAAAGTGCTCACTAAATCATTTCCCATTTTTCATTTCTCCTTTTACATGCTCCCCAGACACCAAGCTTCCTTCCCTTAGTAGAAAGCCCACCTTTGACAGCCCCTAGTAGCAGAAAGCAAACAAGAAGTAGCTGAGCTCTGTTAAGTACAGAAATCCCACCTCAGTTGTCACATGGCTGAAGCTAGGTGACTCCTCCAGGGCTCCAAGCTACTGGCTGCCATTCACTAGGCACTTCATTTACAAGCTAGCCCCTGCGCTAAGCTCTGAAAGTTCATCCTCTCTTTAATCCCCCTGAGTCCCCAGTGGGTGAACAGTATAACTATCTCCATCTGTCCAGCTCTGAGCTCTCTTTCTCCTTTGGTCTTCCCTGAGCTCTGGACCTGTCTGCGAGAATCTGCATTTTTATACAAATCTGTGCACAAGCCTTGCCCCCACCGGCCACAGTCCCTGGGTACAGTCTGGGGGACAAACTCGAGAACAATCTGGCCCCCAGGCCACGGTGTCTGGTGGGACCCCAGGTTCACAAGGTCACACCAGCGGCTGCTGGGAGAGCAGGAGACCACAGCACCGGGTGGTGGTTTGGAAAGGAGTGACTCTCAGACAAGAAGGGCTGTGAGCCTGCGGATGGGAAGGAGTACCCGAGGGCCATGGCTGTGGTGGTCCAGAACTGGTTCTGCAGGTCCGGCTTCCTTTGTGGGCCAAGGGGTCATCATGACCCCAGGTCTTGCTGCTGCTAGGATGAGGCCATCAGAGTGGAGGGGCCTCGAAATACCCATCCTGCCGGTGGCAATGCCCCTCCTGTTCTCGGGTTCCGTCTTCCTCCTTCCACCTCCAGCTCTCTGTCTAGAACGCTCTTCCTGGCCCTGGCAGCCAGAGCCACTCTGTGTTCTGGCAGCTTAGGAAGTGTAGCCTCCTCCAGGGTGCCCTTGAGGAGCAATGGGAGGATAAGGCAGGACGGCTCTCCCAGCCTTGCTCTCCAGAAACACAAAACTCCTCTGATTTGCCCATGCTAAACTCTCCACTCAACCCTTAACCCTCAGCCTGCAGGGATTTCAGACTTCACTTCTGGTGGGCTTGTTGCCTACTTCTGAGTCCAAGTATACCCACCCCGTGTGCTCTTAATATCTGCTTGTTTCCAAATGGTTCCCTTTGAAGATTTTATGGGGGCTAGTTTAAGACTGAGAGAGGAAGGGTGACTTCATACAGAAGCTTGTAAACTTAGGGATCATCTAGCCCCTAGAGGTGGGACAAGCTGAAAATACGGTTTCTGAAAGGGTTGAGCTTATTTCATGGATGTCGGATGATGATGGATAATTGAGGAAGACCAAAGTGATGCCTGTGTATCTGATTGTGAGTTTGTGCGTGTCTGTGGAGGGGGAGTACATCCCATCAGCCCCAATAAATATTACCATGTCTTTAGCTTGGTCCGTGTTCCTACTCTTTGAGGCTGGTATGGGGAAGAAAATTCAAGGCTGATCCCTTAAAGACTTCTGCAAGTTTTCCTTTTAATTGTCCAGAGGGTGAGGATACTTTTCTATAGCCTTTCACTTAGTATCCAAGAAAAGTTGCTGAATCACCTGCCTAGGTCTGTCCAGTTTATAGTGAGTTGGGTGGCCCAGCCTAAGCCTCTGGACTGACCCAGATGCTCACTGCCTGATGGTGTCCCCACTCCATAGAAACAAATGCTTGGGTGGCCATCCATACACCTGGAACACCAACATTCATCACCCTGCAGTAGGCTCAGAGACCCCGAAGACCTCGGTTCCTGTGATCCTCCCCTTGGCCCATGGGGTAATATGGACAGCTGTATTTTGCATTCCACAGGTGAAGAAAATGGTTTGAAAGGTAGCAAGGCTAGTCTACAGGCAGATGGGCAGATGACAGAGTGAAATGTTATGTACAAACCTGTGTAGATGGGCAGTGTGGAGAGTTAGACTATGATACTAATGTTGGGGTAGAGCTTTTGAACCGTGGTGCTGGAGAAGACTCTTGAGAGTCCCTTGCCAGGAGATCAAACCAGTCAATCCGAAAGAAATCAACCCTGTATATTCATTGGAAGGACTGATGCTGAAGCTCCAATATTTTGGTCACCTGATGTGAAGAACCAGCTCATTGGAAAAGACCTTGATGCTGGAAAAGACTGAGGGGAGGAAGAGTAGGGGGCGACAGAGAATGAGATGGTTAGATGGCATCACTGACTCAGTGGACATAAACCTGAGCATACTCTAGGAGATAAGGAGGACAGGAAGCCTGGCATGCTGTCATCCATGGGATCACAAAGAGTTGGACATGACTTACCAACTGAACAACAAAGAGGCTGAATGGATACCTGCCTGGTTCTCCCAGTTCCTACCCAAAGAGCTTTCCTTTCCTCTGGGTCACAGCTCTTCAAGGAAGCCTGCAAAGACAGACCCAGCCGGGGGCCCATGGTCATATCCTAGGCTCAGGTCACACAGTCCTTCTGACCCCTCTCCTTGCATGCTTCTCTTCTAAGAGAAATATGTTTGGCAGTCACATCTCCCACATCTTGCAAGCTTCCCGTACAAGTGGCAAAGTCTCCTCTTGGGAAAAAAGGAGGTGATTTTAGAACCCCAAAGTACCAGGCATCACCCTTTATTATTTTTAATTATTTTTGCCTGCACTGGGTCTTTGTTGCTGTGTGAGGGCTTTCTCTGGTTGTGGCGAGCAGGGGCTGCTCTAATTGCGGCGCGTGGGCTTCTCACTGTGGGGCCTTCTCTTGCTGCAGCTCGAGGACTCCGGGAGTTGTGGCGCTTGGGCCTGGTGGCCCCGTGCATGTGGATCGAACCTGTGTCCCCTGCATTGGCAGATGGGTTCGTAACGACTGAACCACCAGGGAGCCCCTGACCCTCACTTTAAAGTCGTGTGTGGAGAAGAGCTTTCCAGGGCCTGCCTCGTTCCCCAGGTGCTGCTCACTTATCCTGGGCACGGAGGTGAGCACAGATAAGCGTCGACTATGGCTCCCAGGAGTTTCTAGCTCCAGCCAGGGCTCCAAAGATGCTTATCCTTCACTGCACATTCACGCGTACGTGCTCACACCCAAAAAACTCCCTCCAGACCGCTTTCCTTCCTTAAATTGAGCCCATTTAGAAAGTTTTCTTTCCTCTCCCCACTGAAGACATCCATCACTTTCCCCAGCAGAGGCGAGACGGCCACGACTCCTTCCCCGGGTTTATTAAATCCATTCAAGAGCCTATTTGTAGCTGTCACAGGGAAGCCGAGGGGGAGGCTGGGAGCTCTCTCAGCCGTGCAGCCGGCATCACAACCTCTGGGTCGGGGATCACCCTACATATGTTTCTCCATAACAGGCAGAGCTAAAGGGGCACCACAAGGTCTAATGCGCTTGACACTGGGGATTATGGTGGGGGGAGGGGGTTAAGGAAGCTCAGCTAGGGCTGGCCGGTGAAGGATGGAGCCCACCCAGCAGGTCACCCACCTCCTATGCACTGGACCCCACCTCCAACAGCACAGTGAAGAGCAAATACACTGCCTCCCTGTCCCAGACCCCAAGCCACCACTTCGGTGTCACAGATGGAGCTGGGAGCACCAGGTGTGGGGACCATCATGCCCCCATGCGGGCTGCTGGCTTAGACAGACAGGGACATGGTTTGAGAGATCCTGCCACTTGGTGGTTCACCTTGGAGCATTGGAGCACTTTTCACAGAAGTCTGCAGGGCTCATCTGGCCCAAAGAAGGAGTTTAGGAGACAGTGGCCACAGCCCTAAAGGACCTCAAAGGACCCAGATGCCCTAGAAACTCTGTCCCCAACTTGATGACTGGGGACAGTGAGTGACAGAGAGAGGAGGGGTTTACCCACCCAGTAGGACCCACCCTTCTACCTACTGGGACCCAGGGTCCCTTCTGTGCCCTTTTATTGGAGGATAAGGACAACTGAGGCTAATCTCCTCACCACCATGTGATTTAAAGGGGGTGGGAAGAGAAATTCCTGGGAGGATTGGGACTGAAATTAGGAGAGTCAAGCTTCTTGAGTAATTTCTTTTTGCTTATAAACTATCTCTAATGTACAGAAGAGCATCAAGAATTATATAACCCATATCTGTGTACCCACTACCCAGTATTAACAAATCCTAATAACTTGAATGATTTCTATTTTCAAATATGGTATTAGCTGCTATATGGTTAGCTGAATTTTTATAGCTCTATTCAAATGTAAAATAATTGTATTCTTTTTAATAAAGGCATTTCATTAAATACATAACCAGGATTTAATTTTTAGACCCTAGAAGACTTCATTTAAAAAGTCAAAATCAGGGGTGGGGAAAGCTCCCTGTGAGACCAGGGTCCTGATTTTTTTTTTTTGCTATTGTTGTTGGAAAGACAGTCTCTGAGGCTGTGGTCTGGCATGACTGAAAGGGAGGGAAGTTGTAACAGATTCCCCAGACTCTGGAGAGGTGGAACCCGAGAGAAATGCTTTCTTTTGAGCTTTCAAGGTGGACCTCCACCCATCAGCATGACTAATGACCAACGAGGAGTTTGAGAGAAAGGGAGACGGGGTAGAAAGTCCCATCTTGGGGGAGCTCCACCAGGTTCCCTGTCCTGCCCAGACTCCCTCCTCTTCCCTTCCTGCCCCTTGTTTCATTCCTCTGCACCCCTTCTCGCAGGCCGTGCTTCTGGCTGCGTGCATGCATGCGAAGTCTCTTCAGTCTTGTCCGACTCTGTGCGGCGCTATGGGCCATAACCCGCAGGCTCCCCTGTCCGTGGGATTCTCCAGGCAAGAACACTAGAGCAGGGTGCTGTGCCCTCCCCTCCGGGGATCTTCCCAACCCAGGGATCAAACCTGGGTCTCTCACATCTCCTGCATTGGCAGGCGGGTTCTAATTTCACCACTAGCCCCACCTGGGAAGCCTGTGCTCCTGGCTACTGCCAGCTGCTTCTTACCTCCCAGCCCTTATTTAGCATCTACTCTGTGCACCTCTCAAGGTGCCCACACATCATTAACCGCAGGTGCTGGGGACGCTCATACTGGCTCAGAGAGTCTGTTTTGTGCCTCTCTTCCCAGCTCCTCATTCAGTGATATCGTATTGGTAGCTTGCAACTGGCCACCATAGGGGTATCTAACTTGTGAAAACCAAGCTGGAAACGCTACACATTGGGGCTTTGCCTCTCCCCGAGAGCTGGTTGTTCACCATTTGCCAGTACACCAGTGGTATTAACTGATCTAAGAATACTTGCATTCAAAGGTTTCTCCTAGAGAAGAAAAACATCCCATAGCCAAAGGAATGAATCTCAAATGGTCGAATTTCAGATATGAGAGTGGCATTTTACCTCAGCAAAGCATCCACAGCTGAGCATTTCGTGGCTAGACAGGTCCCTAGAAGTTATCTTGTCCAAGCCTCTCACACTAGGAAACAAAATGAAATCCAGAGAGGCAATGTGACTTGCCCAAGGTCACAAAGCTCACTAATGTCACAGACGGTCTTACAATGCGCAGCATCCTTTCCGAATACATTTTACACCACATCCGATGCCTCAGCCCTAGCCTGCTCTGCTGCTGGAGATAAGGATGAAGTTCCCTGAGGGAGAGCCCAAGAGGCAGCAGCAAAGGCACCAAGATGGGAATGACGGGGCACTAAGCGCTTCCTGTCCCTTTGGCCTCTCTCTGCTTTCCCAGGAAAGGGCCAGTAGGTGCTCAGCAAACTCCTGAATGGACTGAGGCTAACAAGGCAGCTGGGCAGTGTCGAGCAGGGGTCCACTCCCCAGACCGAGGTGTGAGCCAAGAGGCAGAGGGACATGAGGAAGACGGGAGCAAGCAAACCAGTGCTACCCCAGGTTTTCGTGTCATTAGGGTGTGAGCATGGCGCCCAAGACTAAGAAAAAGGCAGAAGCTTAGATAAAAACAGAGAGAAGAGGCGAAAGAAAGGGAATGGGGAGAGGTGGGGGACAGGGAGGACAATTGAAGAAAGTGGGGGGGGAGATGGGGAGAGGAGAGCCCTCTGGCTGGTACTGGGTTGGCCACAGAGTTCACTCAGGTTTTTCTATAAGACAATGATGTTACGGGAAAAACCGGAATGAACTCTGTGGCCAACCCCGTAGAAAGCAAAGACAAGGCAGGGTCCTGAGAGAGCAAAGCAGAGCAGAGAAGGTGGAGGAGGATGGAGCAGGAGAGGCTGAGGGAGTCCCAGAGAGAAAGAGGAAGTAAGGGGGGCTTGCACCCAAAGATCCTTTCTTGACCTGGCCTCTCCTTGGACGCCCTCCCCTCCCTCACGGCAGCACGGGTGGCCCTGTGCCCTAGTGGGCTGCCTGTTGGGGCTTCCAGTCCAGCGGTCCACACACAAGCTCAGAGAGGTGCCCTGACAGTTGCTGGGGCCCAGAAGCATCCCAGAAGGCCACGCCACCCAGCCCTCACCCCATCCCCAGCCCTCTGCACCCCTCTCCCGCCAGCACCATCTGTGCCCAGCTTCATACCCTCGCCCTCTGCAGCAGGAGCCGCAGTGACCTGGAAAACTGGAGGGCTGGTTTTTCTGTCCAGCTGTGTGTCCCTGGGATGAATTAGTTCCACACTGGAAACCGAGAGGAAGGATGGGGCAGGGTGCGAGGGGGTGCTCCTGGGCTCCCCCGAGGGGCAGGCTCAAGGCTGAGTTGGCAGCCATGGCCCAAGCCCCAGAGCCCTTCCTGAAGAGGACAGAGTGCAGAGTGGGACAGGCCTCCCTGTGGCTCACCTCAGCTGGCCTCCTGTCACTCAGAAGCTGAGCTCCATTCCTTGCGTGTCAGAAGAAATCAAATGTGAGCAAGGAAGACAGGACGATGGGGGGAGCGAAGGACATGGGGGGACAATGGGGGGCTGTCTCTTATACACATCTAGATGTGTATAAGAGACAGCCATAGGGGTATCTANTTGCGTGTCAGAAGAAATCAAATGTGAGCAAGGAAGACAGGACGATGGGGGGAGCGAAGGACATGGGGGGACAATGGGGGGGGTGAGGGGGCGGGACGGGCTCTGGAGTCAGTGACACTGGCTATGTGTCCTTATCTCTGGTCACAGCGTGACCCAGGTGTGACTCACGTCTCTGCAGGATAGGGGCAATGGTGACCCCTGGCTGGGGGTCGCGTGGAGTGAGAGAGAGAAATGACACACAACACAGGCCTGGGGCAGACTCACTCCCAGGAGCTGCTCAATAAAAAGGTCTCACCCCTGCTCTCTGGCTCCTTCCAGGCTCGGACAATCTCGGGTGGCCCCGGCTCCAGGCAGTCTCCTCCAGAGACGGGGTAAAACCTCTGCAATGTTAAAGGTCTGGTGGTTCCCGGGAAGGTGAGCTGCCAGGGAGAGCGAATCAACCAGGGGGGGGGGGGGGGGGGACGGGGGGCCCCCCGGCCCCACAGGAGGGGAGGAAGCGGAAAAAGAAAAAANTTTGTCCCCTCCATGTCCCCTGAGCCTACAAAGTCTTTCCTCCTTCCTCTCTCTGAAATACAGCCCTTCCAAGATGTGTATAAGAGACAGCTGCCAGGGAGAGCGAATCAACCAGGGGGGGGGGGGGAACATGCGAGTCCACAGGCTCAGACTTGAGCTGGCAGCAGAACAAGGAACAACAGCAAATTCTGCAGCATTTTCTCGGGCCGGGAATTGTGATCGTGCTTTACTTATATCAACTCAGCTGAACACCCAAAGAAGTCTTTCCCCTAAAGTCCATCTCTCGCCCCAGATAGGCCCCCCAGCTCCACCTGTCACATTTCCAGACACAAAAGGTTCACCCCATCATATCTTTGACCCACCGTCACCTTCGGTCTCTGGGCCTTGATCCCCAGCCCACCGCAGCCCCCACCTCCCCACTCAGAGGTCAGACTTGGGTTCCCTCCTCTCTGATCTCCCTGCTAGCAACTGGCTCCCCCTGAACCAAGTGCTCACAGTGTTGTGAGCATATTTGTTTCAAACATACCACTGGCTAAAAAAACCTTCCCAATGCCTCCTGAATAATGGATGAGTTCCCTGGTCCCAAGTTTGCCCCAATCTACTTTTCTGGACCTATCTCCTAGTTCTTACACTCTCACCCTGCCCCAAAGTCCCAGGGAATTCTCACCTTGAGACTTTTGTCCCCTCCATGTCCCCTGAGCCTACAAAGTCTTTCCTCCTTCCTCTCTCTGAAATACAGCCCTTCCAAGCACTGTCCCTTGGGAAATCTTTTAGATCAGTGGTCGCCAACCTTTTTGGCACCAGGGACCAGTTTCACGGAAGACAATTTTTCTGTGCATGGGGGGATGGTTTCAGTTTTGCCTGCCACTGCTTACCTCCTGCTGGGCAGGCTGGTTCCTAACAGGCCATGGATCAGTACTGGTTTGTGGCGCCGGTGGCGGGGGGGACCCTGTTTTAGATAGTCCCTTGCCAGAGTCACTTGCTTGGCTCATCCTGTCCTTTCTTTGGTTGGCAGGACATGGTGCTGATGAGAGGTCTGTGCCTCTAACCAGGCAAGGTAATAAATCCTCTGTGTCTCAGTTTCCTGATTTGAGAAATCAGGGAATGGGTGAGTGACATCAGGGGTCCCTGGAGATAGCTCTCTCTGGCATCATCTGGAAAATTCCAGAAAGCCCAGATTTCCAGGCCCCACTCTGGGCCTTCAGAGTCTGGATCTGTAGGGTGGGACCCAGGAATCTGAGAACACTTCCCAGGTGATTCTGAGTCATAGCCAGTTTGGGGAGTCCCTGAACTAGAGAACCTGTAAACTTGGATTGGCTTAGTATAGATAGCTCTTGCAGATTACCCATGCAAGAGTATGGGACCCGTGTCTTTACTGCAGGCTCACAAGGCCTAGTTGTGGAAGTCAGATGTTAATGCCCTGAAGAGAAGCGACTGTAACTCTTTATAAACCCTCCCCTCCAGTTTCTTTAGGATAATTAGGTAGAAAGCCAGAAAGGATCATACGGAATCTCATGCAAAGGGACTGCTGGGCCTCTGACAGCCTGAACACACACCTAAAGGAAGGTCATGGCGCTGAAATGTGCATCAGAGGCTGTCCTCAGAGCTGGTCCGAATCACCCTGTGTAAAGTGTCCGTGTATGTGTGTGCGGTGTGTGTGTGTGTGTGGGGGGGGGGGT
>SJYA01002278.1:851715-947211 GCA_006410615.1 Neotragus moschatus | reverse complement strand
GGTTGTGGGGGTGGGTGGTGGGGATGAGGCTTGAGGTTCCAGGTGGATGGCCTGCTAGGATTATCAGGATTAGGGGGACTGGCAGAGGGCTGCTCAGGTGAGGCAGCTAATTGCCCAGCTTCCCACTGCAGCTATAGTCAGGGGCCGGAACCCCAAGGGAACCTGCACTGTGGGCTCGCAGTGGCTTCCCTACATCAGCCCAGACCAGCCCCAAGAAAGTCCAGGCAGTGAGGAGTCCCCAGCGGCCTCCAGGGCACAAGCAGGAATGTCTCCAGTGGGTGAGTAAGGGTGAGGGTCAACCCCATGACTGTGGGCAAACAGAAACAGCCTAGTGGGTCACGTCCCAGAATTCCAGGTTGCAGATGAAGGCCACGTTTTGATCAAAGCCTCAGTCCAAAGTGCTTTGCTGTCACAGCCTGTCCCAGCTGCCGCTGCCCACAGCTGCCGGCCTGGTGTCCCACGGCTCTGGTCTAGCCCGGGGAGGGGACCAGGAAGAGAAACAGATGATGTGACCCTGGCAGAGGCTGCAGCAGCAACACGTCTGTCCTGTGGCCCCCATTCGCCCAGCCCCAAAGCTCATGGATTCTTTGCTCAGCCGTCTGAGCCCTGCATTGCACTTGAGCAAAGTAAGAAGAATTGGACCCTTAAAATGTTGTTGTCCCTCAGATTTCAAAGTACTTTCTTGACATGACCTGGTTTTAGAGTCATAGCAACCCTTCAAGGCTGGTGTTCTCATTCCCTCACGTGGCCCAGAGAGTCATCAGGGACGCCAGCGTCTACACCGTGTGCCAGCGTGGTTATCACCATGTCTTATCGCCCAGGACAGCCCAGGCTTGCCCCTGTCTGTCTTCAGAGTAGTTCCTCTAAACCAGCAAGACCTGGGCTTCTGGCTCTGGTGCCTCCTTGAATCTCCTTCCTCACCAGAACTCTCATATTATAAGGCTGAACGTGAACCCTTGGACCAGGGTGGACTCCAGCAGGGAAGCCCCCGACTTTGAATCAGATACTCAGTAGGGTGTTGTTTTTGGGGAGACAGCATCGGTGGGATTAGTCTCAGGTGTGCTACCTATTGAGGTCTCTCAGTTATCAGAGGTCACCTGGGCTGCGGAAATGTAACTAGAGACTGCCATGAGGTCACTCCTGGGCCATGGAAGGCAGCCGTGCTGATCCCCTTAGAAAAGGACCAGGAGATGGAATAGGAACACATGCCCACTCCTCCAGAGTTCCTGCCCTACCACTGCCATCCCCTCCCAGCCCCTCCCTCCCCATTGGTGACTGAGGGTGTGGGCGAGGAGGCCCCTGAGGCTCCCCTAGCTCCACTGTGCTCCCATTTGTAGGAGAGATGCTCACACTCACGGCAGCCATGGCTCTGGTCTCACCCAGGGTGGCTAGACGGGCTGGTGGAGAGATGGGGACCCACGCAAGTCTGAACCTACATGCTCAGCTTCAGAATACCATGAGACCCTTGCTTCTCCCTCCAGAAGCATCTGGATTAGCCGATGAAGGACTAGGACAGTCATAAAATACTGTCACATTTATAACCCGTGTGCTGGGGAGGTGGTAGGAAGCAGGGTGTTTGTTTGTTACCATTCCCCCAGCCCCACTGAAGGCACAAACGGATTCAGGACATCTTTTCACAGCCACAGGAAGCTTGGGGCCATTTTTCTACCATGATGCTTCTCCTTCTTGCTCCATTTTTTGGATTCAGTATGATTTTTCTTTTTCACTCTCCAATACTAGCCTACACCCTGGTTCTTTAGAGTTCGGTGTCTAGCTTTGCTTAAATCTGGGGTAATAACGTATGACCCTGGCATCTAAATGGTGACGGGAGAAGAAATGCAAAAAGGTGGAGCTGTTGCTTCCCTATGGCACCCCACCTCCGCCACTGCTTGGGACAATTAGCCAGCTCCCTGGCCTTGCTGGAAAGTTTTGAATTACCTGAGCTAGAAGCAGGGTTTTCCCCATTCACTCAGGTCCCCTGCCAGGCCTGTCTGGGGACAAGTGGCCAGTTCGCACACAAAATCTACAATCCTGAAGTCATCAGCTATACAGGAAACTACAGTTACCTTTCTTGTGATTTCTCCCTAGCCACTAAGTGAATCCAATATTCTGGCTTAGTACTTGAGATGATCTCCATGGAGACCATCACTGATCCTTGGTCAAGCCTGATAAGAGAATGTCTTCTGGAAGGCTGGACATAGAGCTCTCTCGAAGAGATTCCTACTCCCTCTCCCCCAGCTCACTCATCTATCACTTGGCCTAAATCGGCCTTGTCTCATTTCATCCTCACCTCCCCAAAGATTCCCCGGCTTGCTTGTAAGCCAGATAAAGATTTAAGAGAACACTGATATTGGCAAGATTTAGAGAAATTGCAGATGTGGAGAAATTGCAACCTTCATATACTGCTGGTGGGATGTAAATACCAGCCACTTTGGGAAACACTCTGGCAGTTCCTCAAATGGCTAAACATCAAGTTGCCATTGATCTAGCAATTCCGATCCTGGGTAGATACCCAAAAGAAATGAAAACATATGTCTACACAAAAACCTATACAGGAATGTTTATAGCTACATTATTCATAATAGCCAAAAAGATGGAAACAGCCCAAATGTCCATTAACTGATGAATAAATAATATGTAGTATATCCACGTAAGGGAATATTATTCAGCAATAAAAAGGAATGAAGTATTGACACTTATTACTATATGGATGAATCTTGAAAGCATTATACTAAGTGAAAGAAGCCAGTCACAAAAGGCCACATATTACAGGATTCCATTTACATGAAATTTCCAAAACAGGCAAACCCATAGAGATAGAAAATAGATTGCTTACTGCTTAGGGCTTGGGGATATTGAGGGGTGGTTGAGGTGCTGTCTCAAGTGGCAGGGCTTTCTTTTCAAGGTGATGAAAATGTTCTCAAATTGTAGTCACAGCTGTACATATCTGTGAACATACTAAAAGCCATGTATTGAATTCACTCATTCAATCATGTATTTTCAATGGGTGAATTGTGAAGTATGTGTATCATATCTCAATAAAGCTGGTATTAAAAAAAAATTAGAACATCCAACTGGAACCAGGAGGCATAGGCTGACATTCTGGATACTCCACCAGTTTGCTCTGTGACCCTGGGAAAGCCCTTGACTTCTCTGAGCCCCACTGGCCCATCCACAAGACAGGAGAGACTAATACCTACCTCTGAGGAGCATCAGCAGGAATCAGGGGATGGCAGGTACACTGGCAAGTGGAACAGGAACGGAGGCATTATTTAAATGGGCAAGATTTACTGCCGAGCTGTCCCTGCTCGAGGAAGCTGCTATGTCCTTGAGTAACGAGCTCTGAGTCCTGCAGCACGTTAAGTTGCAGGGCACCTTAGAGAGCCATCAGGAACACAGCTAGGTCAGTCCTGTTCTTGTCCGAGTACACGTGCCCCCACCATCACCGTCCACAAATGTTTATCTGAATCTTGGGTCAGGGGGGCGGGGGGACTGAGCCCGAGGGGGAATGGAGAAGCGGCAGGAAGGAATGGCAATGCTTTTCTTAGGGTACTCTGGGGGGCCACCTGAAGAGTATTTCTTCCCATTTCAACCCCAGGATGTAAAATATAGAATTAGAAGCAACAAGCTCCCTGAAAGAGAAAACCCTCCTCCCACGCTTGCCTCCCAGCCCCAGTGCCAGGTGTCCAGATGTTGTGACAGCTGCCAGCACTCCCTCCCTTCAAACCCTAAGTGCACAGCCCAGGGCTGAGACGTGAGCCTTCCTACCCACCCCTGGACCCAACTCCAGGGCTGAAGTCCCAGCTGCCATCTTGATATCCTGACAGTGGGGTCCATTTGCAATGGGGATCCACTCCTGCTGGGGCCTGTGTATCAAAGGGATCTGAGTGTACCCCAGTTTAGACCAGTGGTAAACTCAATGTAGAGGCAGAAGACAGCTGGCTACCTCAGGGTTTGAATTGTGGGGCTGCTGCTGCTGCTGCTAAGTCGCTTCAGTCGTGTCCGACTCTGTGTGACCCCATAAACAGCAGCCCACTAGGCTCCCCTCNATCTGAGTGTACCCCAGTTTAGACCAGTGGTAAACTCAATGTAGAGGCAGAAGACAGCTGGCTACCTCAGGGTTTGAATTGTGGGGCTGCTGCTGCTGCTGCTAAGTCGCTTCAGTCGTGTCCGACTCTGTGTGACCCCATAAACAGCAGCCCACTAGGCTCCCCTCTCCCTGGGATTCTCCAGGCAAGAACACTGGAGTAGGGTGCCATTTCCTTCTCCAATGCATGAAAGTGAAAAGTGAAAGTGAAGTCGCTCAGTCGTGTCCGACTCTTAGTGACCCCATGGACTGCAGCCCACCAGGCTCCTCCATCCATGGGATTTTCCAGCAGCAGCATATAATAATGATAATGATCATACTAACAAAAAATATTAATAAATAGTTTCTATTTTATTATAGGCTTAGACTTCCAGGTACTACAATTCAGTACTTACAAGAAACCTATGAGGGACATATTATCATCTTCATTTTACAGATGAGGAAAGTGAGGCTCAGAGAGGTTAGGAATCTTGCCCAAACTCACACAGCTAGCAAACGGTGAACACAGGATTTAAAACTAGGTCTGTTTGATGCAAAATTGGTAGAAAAGTCTAATCCATACCCTAGGCCCTTCAGGTCTTCTACCAGGAGCCCCGGTGACAGAAAGCTCAGGGGTCCTGAAAGCCATTGCTGTCTGGAGGGCCATCTCAGCTCTGTCTCAGCCCCTGCCCAAGTTGGGTCCAATCTCAAACCACATTTGTCACGTGCCGAGAGGGGATTTTTTTTTTAACGGATGCAGACACTGGGGAGTGGAGGTATATTTTTCAGGGCTGAGCCTGGAAGGCAAACCTGGATTCAGCAGGAGCCTGGCCCACCCCCCAGCCCTGTCCCTCAGTTCCCTGTATCACACCTGCCTTGACTGCCTTGGCCTTTCCCAATTCGGTGTCCTGGGTTAACCCTTCTGAGCCTCAATTTTTCACCTCTAAAAGGGGAAGAAAAATAATACCTTACTGAGTGGACCTGAGCTCTGATCCAGGTGCTGGGTCAGAGCAGGCAGTGTGCTGTGGGACCACAGTACAGGGCAGAGGTGTCCGTCATCTCAGAAGACTGATCGCACTCTTCAGAACAGGGTCAGGGTCCAGAGTAAGGCAGGGCCAGATCCCAATCCTGGGTCCACACTTAGTGGTGTTGCCTTCAACAAGTAACTTAGCCCTTCCCAGCCTCAGTTTGCTCAGCTGTAAAATGGGGCTAATAATGCCAACACCTCTGAGATATTCTGAGGAAGAGGAAGAGGATAATTGTAGGTCAGTATAACATTTACTGTGTGCCAGCAACAGCTGTTCTAAATAACTACCGGAACATCTATCTATCTGCCTGTATACTTATCAATTTAACTTCTCAACCACCCAGTAAGGTATTATTATTCTTCCCCTTTTATAGATGAAAAATTGAGGCTCAGAAGGGTTACCCCAGGACACATAACCAAGTCAGTGGGGGTGCTGGGATAAGAGCCCTATGTAGTCTGTAGTCTTCATCACCACATTGTATGGCCTCTGAGGATGACACGTGGCAGGTCTAGCCGTGGTGCCCAGAGCATGCCCAGGACATTGCCATACTCAGTAGTGACAGTACCTGGTCCTCAAACATCCCAGGCCCCCCCAAGGAACTGGAGGCTTGCCAGGAGGTGCCAGAGTCACGTCAGGGATGCAGCCATTGACTAATGAAGAACTAGGAATGTATTTATTACTCTAAGAGAAAACAAATCAAACAGCTTAACTGTTGACTCATACAAGGAGTCTTTACACCAGCCACTGGAGGCTGGCCAGACGCCCAAGCTGGGTAGGTCTGTGGGCTGCACTGCCAGGAACGCTGCATGCCACCCAGGCCTCGAAGGGCTCCTAGGCTTCAGGGCAGCTGGTCCTTGCAGGTGACGCCCCCTCCCCGCCCCGTCTATCAGCATCAACATCCCAAGTCAAGTGGTTTCCTCCCAGAGCTTCAAAAACCCTCGGAATTTCCAAAGAGGACCTGGCTCCCCAGGACTTCAGGTTCACACGTAACTCAATGGGCTCTTGAAAGAAGAAATGGAGAAAAACGAACTGATCAGAGCAAGCCTTGAGAAGTCATATAGAATCTCAGAACATACAGCAATGGGGTAGGAAAACGGAAACAGAAACTAAATCCCAACCTCCAGGGTCACCTTCCCTGACCAGTAAATTACTGTGGCTTGCTTTAAAATTTAGTACCAGGGAAAAGAATGTCTCTCCTGCCATGAGTCCTTTTGTCAGACACCCATATAACAATCATATTTCTATTTTCGCCCCTGCTGCCAGAAGAGCTCAGATTTGAATTTAGTGCTCACCGTCAGTAACCATCTAATCCCAGGTTCCTCTCAGCACGAGCTCCTCCTCACCCCAACCTTTCATCGAAGCGGGATCTCCTTTTCTGACTTTCTTTGTAATTGTCAGTGGTCTCCCTTCTCCTTTCTGGAAACTGATAGGACACACATCATAGATGGCCGCTGGACCACAGAGGGAGATTTTCGCATCAAAAGGGAACTGGATGGGTGACCTTTTAAGACCCCGTTTTCACTCTGAGATTCTGGGACTGGGCTCAACAGTCTGCCACACTTGTCTTCCACATACACAAAAAGCCAAACCTCTTGTTTTGCCTCCTGGAAAAGGATGCGTGCTTCCGGAATGTCGAGGAGTGATTGACTCTGGTGTGTGGTTGGTGCAGCACAATGAATACACACCTGCTCTTGCCGGCGTCACCTTATGGCCCTGGAGCTGGGCTTGGCCACCGGATGCCAGCTGGCACGAGGCACAGCGAGCTGACTACTTGAGAACAATGGTCCTTCCACAATGCAACTGCCTGCTAACTGGCAACAAAGGCTTGGCGGGGACCGTGGAGTCACCGGGCTGTCTTTCCAACGAGCACAGAACAGAAAGCCAGGCTCTGTTAGGATCCACGTTTAACTGTAAATGGAAACCACCACGGTGTCCCTTCAGCAGCCTTAGTCTTCAGCGCTTATGCCACATGTTCACCTGGGGCTCAGTATCAGATGATGGTCTCAGCTTGACAGGTTTGGCGGCCAGGCCCACGTGATCAGCTGCCCCATCTCTGCTACTGTCTGGTGTCAAAGGGGCCTTCCTGATCCACTGAGAAGGGGATGAAGGGCGATGAGTTCAATGCTCTCATTTTACAGGTTACCAAGCTGAAGTCCAGAAAAGTTGGGAAAGACCCTGATGCTGGTAAAGACTGAAGGCAGGAGGAGAAGGGGATGACAGAGGATGAGATAGTTGGATGGCATCACCAACTTGATGAACATGATTTTGAGCAAACTTCGGGAGACAGTGAAGGACAGGAGAGCCTGGTGTGTTGCAGTCTATGGGGCTGCAAAGACTAGGCCATGAAGGAAGTGACTTAGACACACGCATCCAGGCTTCAGTCTTAAAACTGACAGGTTGGATCCTATAATCTCTGAATTTCTTCCTGTTCCCTGAGTCTCTGTGAGGACTCATTTGACAAGCAGTGAGAGGAAAGCCTTAGTATAAATTCCATCATCTGAAATGACTTTGCTATAAAGGGGAGGCTGTAGCAGGGACTAATAGATTCATGGAAACTCTGGAGAGTCCAAAAGGGTTTTAATTAAAATGTAAATATTGTCAACATTCAAACTCACTCCACCCTGGGAGCTGGGCCCCAGCTGCTGAGAGGGGTCAGGGCATTATTTGCCGCTATAAGCATAGCGTATAGTTGCCTGTATAGTTGATGATGCAAAATTCTATTAGGGATCTTGGTGCGGGGAACACCCATGCAAGAATGCAGGGTGTCCTCTAGTAAGCTGAGTCTCTAGATTTTGAGAAAGAGCCCAGGTTCCCAAATATCTTTCCATCCCATCATGTACACATCTATACATATTTTATGCATACATTTTATAAAAAAAAATCTTATCACTAGGGGTTCCTTTGAGTTAGGGATGGTGATCCTATTAGATAATAGCACAGAAGAGGTAACATGTTTTGTTACCTCTAGCTGTGCAGTCTTGGGCACAGGTCTTATTTTCTCCTTGAAAAAGTGATGAAGCTGCTTAGGCCTCTTCTCTAGGTGGCTCAGTTGGTAAAGAATCTACCTGCGATGCGAGAGACTCAGGTTTGATCCCTGGGTTGGGAAGATTCCCTGGAGAAGGCAATGGCAAACCACTCCAGTATTCTTGCCCAGAGAATCCCCATGGACAGAGAAGCCTGGCATCGAGCTGCAGTCCATGGGGTTCCAAAGAGTCAGACACGACTGAGCAACTAACACTTTCACTAGGGATGAGGGGTGCTATAATGGCCTGGTCCCTGGACTTTCCTTCTTGGGACCAAGAATCTTAGGTTTGTGCTCAGCCTTCTTCAAGTTGATGATCTTTAGGACTTAACCCAAGTGGCAGGAGGAAATCCAAGGGCTGGAAACCGAAGGGAGGTGCCTCACAGGACAGCAGAGCCTGGCCAAGCGAAAAACAGTCAGCGGAGGGGGTGACCGTGGCCACGGAAGTCCTCCCCCTGGGAGCACTCCTTCCCCCACAGGGAGGAGGCAAAGAAGAGCACAACGGGTGCCTGCGAAGAGTGAGTTCCACTGCTGGTTGGGTTTTCCATTCATTCTACTCACTGCAACTTTTGGTGATTGTCTAATTACGGCTCATTACAAACATCAACTTACATTTTGCAAGGTCGTAACTACAGGGGAAGGATACAATTATTATAATGAACCTTCCCCAGCCCCAGACTTTCTCTCCTCCAATCAGTCCCAAATGCCACTGCTCAAATCATTTTCCTTGCCTGCCACCTGGTCTTCCTAGGTCTCCTCTCCTGCATCCCTCTCCAAGGCCAGTCTGGGGCACAGTCCTTGCTGGGGCTTGTCTCCATCAAAAGGTACTGTTCACCCTTTTGCTTTCCTGGCTGATAAGCAGCTTTCTCCTGGTGTAGCCTCTGTGGAGGGCAAGAACGGAGGACGTCAAATGGTGATGAACAGAGCCGTGGAGACTGGGTCTATGAAGAAGAGGGGTGGGAGTCAGCACCTCCCAGCCCAGCCCGGGGGTGCAGCCCACCTGCTGGCTGGAGCTGGGAAATGTACACGTACCTGTGTTAGTTGCTCAGTTGTGTCCAACTCTTGGTGACCCCTTGGACTGTAGCCCACTGGGTTCCTCTGTCCATGGGATTCTCCAGGCAAGAATACTGGAATGGGTTGCCATTCCCTTCTCCAGGGGATCTTCCCGACCCAGGGATCGAACCCAGGTCTCCTCCACTGCAGGCAGATTCTTTCCTGTCTGAGCCACCAGGGCAGCCATCTCCTTTGAGGAAGCCCTTTGAGGAGAGCAAAAGGCTTCTCAAAGGCTGGATGCTGTCACAGAAACTCTAGGCCAGTGAGTTTCTGGGAGAGATGAAGGCTTGGAGTGGCCTGGTTCCACTTTCTCCTAAGTCCTTCTACCTCCCAAAAGTCATCCTAGGAAGAAACAGCCTCCCTCTTCTAAGGGCTACTGTCCAGGGAAAGCCTGATCTGTATCCAGAAAAGGGGGAGAGGGACTTGTCTCAGTCCTTCCCTTCTGTTGGTCAGCCTTCTTCCAGGAACAAGGTGCCGCCCTTGGAGAAGGTCAGCCAGAACTGCAAGGACTCAGAGAAGGGCAGCCAGAAGGTCAAAGGTCTGGACACATACTTCCTTTAAGGGAACTGGTAGTTTCTCTTCTGGAAAACAGATTCCAGGGGAACATGACAGCCAGCTGTTGTGTATGAGGGAGCAGATTTGGCCTCTGGGCCTGGAAGCAGACTCGAGACCTGCAAGTCAACCAACCATGAACTTGGCTGCCTCACCAAGTAGTGAGTTCATGGATGGCCAATCTTCAGGAAGGCCATAGAAGATGCTCTCTCTCTGGGTGGCAGATGATTTTTGAGGTCTCTTTAACTCTAAGGGACCCTGATTCTGGGAAAGATTGAGGGCAGGAGGAGAAGAGGGCAACAGAGGATGAGATGGTAGGATGGCATCACTGACTCAAAGGATAAGAGTTGAGCAGATTCCAGGATACCGAAGGACAGGGAAGCCTGGTGTGCTGTAATCCATGGGGGTCACGAAGAGTCAGACTGGACTTAGCAACTGAACAAGAATAACCACCCTAAGACTCTGTCTTTGACCCCAGGCAAAACCTCCTGACATAGCACCTTGTACACAAGTACTCAATGTTTCCAGACTGTCAGATGGATAATATTATATTTCACAGGAAATCAGCTTTCAAGTACAGGGTAAAGACCTTCTCCAGCAAACCACTTTCTGATCAAAGGAAATGAATGTAGCTCCTATGAAGGGTTATTGAAATCCATATAAATAGGAGTTATGTACATATTTATTTAAAGTGCTGATTCTTGGGCCCCATCCCAAATTTGGATTCAGTAGATCTCAAATGCGAAAAAGAAATCTGTATTTTAAAATAAGCTCCAGATGATTTCTAGGCCCGGGATTGCCAGCCTGCACTTTAAGAAATGCAGAGTTACACGAAAAAGCCCTGGGTCCTTCTGGTTCCCTGATATCAACATCATCAGAGCCACTATTGCCTTTGAATTTCCACATCCAATTGTCCCTGAAGCTGGAAGAGATCCCCATCTCATCTGATTGGACCCCAGGAAACTCTGAGGCCAAGCAGCCAGAAGATAAAGGCATCTTTCAGCTGGAGACCTGCCCCCATACAGTACATCTGCTGTCAGAGAAAAGCTGGCCTCCAGTACCCTGCCACATCACAGACTCGGTCCCAAGAGCTTGCCAGTCTCCTGGATGCTTCTGGCCTTGCATACCGCCCCATCCAAGGGTCCACCTGGCTCTCCTACCAGGGTTCTGTCTTTGGCTCTCATCTTTCCCATGATCTGGGCTCCGTTTCTGGCTCCATCACCTTGGCTACCCAGCCCCCTCCACTTTTGGGGCTGCCCCCATCACTTCCTTTGCCATTATTTTTGCTCCAGTCCTGCAAGCAGAACCCAGCCAGCCTCCCCCTGAGAGCTCTCCCACTTGCTGGGCTGAGGAAGAAAGATGAAAGGTCTAGAATCTCATCCCCACCCTCCGTTTTCAGGCAGCTCTCCCTGCCAGTGGTACTGCTTCTCTACTCCCAACCCCTGCCAGCATGAATGACACCGGGCCTTGTCCGGGAGGCTCTCTCTTTCAGTCCCCAAATCACTGCCAAGGGCCTGGCTGGGCCAGCCCTCCCCTCCCCTCTGCCTTTTCTCTACAGGGATTGATTTGTTTAGTTTCAACAGTTTAATCTTCTCCTTCCCTTGGAGTAGGGCTGTTTTCCTCTGATCCCTGGTGGGAGGCATTCTATACCAGACTGAATAAAGGCGGGGCGGGGGTTGGGGTGGGAAGCGGCTGGGGGAGGAAGGTAAAAGGGGGAAAAAAAAAAAAAAGAAAGAAGGAAAACATACCTCCTGGCAAAACCCAGAGCACCACTTTCACAACATCTTTCCTTGCTACATTATTTATAGCGTGACTGAAACATTTATTCCTCCCCTGCTCTTCCAAAGAGCATGGTGTTTCCACTGAGCTGTAACAAGTACAGCGAGCATTTGCTACACAACGGTGCACCCCGGAAAGTGCTGTGGCTCACAGCATCCGGAGACCAGGGGCAGAGGGGCAGGGCCTGGGAAGAGAAAGGCTGAGATGGTGGGTTCTCCAGGCAAATGGCTAAGGGGTCTACAGGAAGCCAGGACTGCAGAGAACCACAGACCTGGACCCACGAGGGGCCTGTGGCACCCTGGTAGCCAGAGCAACAGTGACACTCAGGAAAGCACACAAGCTTCATGAGCAGGTATTTTAATCATCTCACAATTTAAATAAATCCGTATGTTTACACATTGCGGTGGGATGGAAAGGGTATGGATTTTGGACTCAGACAAATCTATGCTCCCATGCCTCTTTTTGGATACCTCCGTGCTGTGTGACTCGGGGCATGTCACACCATGTCTCTGAGGTTCAGTTTCCATTTCTGCAGAAATAAGGATACCCATACCCACTTGGTGTTGCTGTTTTGGAGCTTTGAGTTTATATCTAAAATGTACCTAGCACTTTAGGTGAATGTCACCTCAATTAACAAAACCAAGTACCTGGCACAAGGCCTGCACCTAGTGGATATGCCAGAAAGATCGTCCAGTGGCTTTCTGGTTGGCAAACTGTGAATACTCATAGGTTCAGCAGAACCATTTCCCAATGGCTTGGTATACTGGCTAATAAGAATACACAGAGCCATGAGGGACAGCTGACATTCTCGAAGGTTTCCACTCTCTTTGAAAGAAAAAGGGGAGTTTGGGGAAGAATGGATACATGTATATGTATGGCTGAGTTCCTTTGCCCCTTTGCTGTTCATCTGAAACTATCACTACATTGTTAACTGTCTATACTCCAATAATAATAATAACAACAATAAACAGAGTAAGCCCACAGATCCATGACAGTGGAGTTCTGTATCCCCATGCATCCTGGCTTCACTTTAGCTGAGCCAGCAGCTTAACACGTCCCCTCCTGGCTGCAGTTTGCCGGGTACCTTCAGAGGCACAGCTTCTATGGGTCACTCAGTGCCCTAGGGACCTCCTTCCCAGGCCCAGTGCCCTTTTCTGCCTTGGCTGATTCCTCACGCTTGAAGGAGGAGATACCAATTCCCAACCGCTTTTTCACCCCAAAGCTTTTCCCAGTGTTTGTTCCTGTCTAGGAGCCACCTGTATTCAAACACAGTTAAAGCCACATTTATTTTTATGACTGCTCTCCTGGATAAGAAGGGATACAGGACCCAGCATCAGAAGATCCACTATTCACTAGGCATCCGACATTGGCGCAAGTAACCTAATCCTCTGGGAACAAGCTAACCACCAAACACCATTAGCATTTATTCTGTGCGAAGAGCTTTAGACACATTATCTCATTTATTCCTACACCAGTCCTGGGAAGTGGATATTATTATCCCTACAGCAATCCTGGGAGGTGGATATTATTATCCCTATTTCTTTGCTTCATTTTTCATGTATTCATCCCTTTACAAAGTCTATGACAGGCCAGAAATGGAAGCAGGAGTAGACTGATGATAAGACAGCTGTCCTCCTGGGAGCTCACAGGCCACAGGAGGAAAGGCTGGCACCTCTCCGCAGGGTGCTTTATAGCCTACAAATCCCATGGGGCCAGTTCATGCCAGAGCGCATCCCCCCAGCCCCCCACCCCAGCGCCCAGCAGCTGGATGTCTCAGGAGTCTGGGCAAGCTCTCGGCAGGAACTGGCTCACACACACGGATGTGTAAAGGCGTCTTGTAAGCCACAGAGCACAGTGTGCTGTTGTTTTCTGCCTCATGATGCTGGAGTCCAGTGGGTCCTTACAAGGCTGGCCAAGTCCCCTTCTAAATGTGGGGCCCCAGCAGGTGCACCCAGGAAGGCACCTGGGCCGGACCCTAAACAACACTGGGTTCTAGGCAGAAAGAGCTGGCCTTCCCTGGCCCCCCCTCCATTGCTCCACTACTGGCTTCCATCTGACTGTAGGGCATCCTGGGCTCACACCAGGCACTTCTGCAGCTTAACGCCATCTCCTTCTGGCTGTTCCTGCTGCTTCAAAGTGTGGGGAGTAGAGAGGAGAGGAGCGTGGCTCGAACAATAGCCAACTTGCCTAAAACCCCAACGTTGGAGTTAATAAAAGGAAACGAATCCATTCAGGTTAGCACTGAAATTACAGTCTCAGTTTCACTGTGGGGATAGAAGGCGGGTACTTGAGAAAGGAGCTCCGCGTTGGGCCTGGTGGGGGAGGCGGGGATGGGGGTGGGGAGTGGGTCCCTTGCTGCAGATGGTAAACCAGGGACTTTGATTTGTTTCCTCTCCTCCTTTCCAGCCACCCCTCCTCTCCAGGTCCCAGCCTATGAATATATTTGTTTGTTTATTCCTATTGATTTCCAAAGGCCTAGGTGCCCCCAGGGCCTCTCGCTGCAGGTGTACCAAATGCAAATCCGACAATTACAGCCAATCCAGCGGCAAAGATTCCCTATAAAAGGAGAGAGCCAGAGGGCTCCCCACTAGGGAGAGCAGCCCTCAAAGCAAGCCTCTTCACTGAAGGGCAGCCTCAATGGCCCTGGCAGTACTGGCCTGGGTGGGCATATGACTGGGTAGGACCCCTGGGCAGATTCTGAGAAAACCCTGCTGCACGTGGCTGGCTGTGGCATCTGGTCCTGGGAGAACTTCAGGGTCTCCATCTGCCTGAGCTGGGTAAGGATGAGAGATGGAGGCAGGCCGGGGCTGATGTAGCTTCTTCCAGTCCAAGCTGTCTATGTTGGCTTGCTTGTTCACTCAACAACTTTTTAAAGGACATTCTTGCTGCCATGGGGAAATATCAGTGCCCAAGACAGACAGAGGTGAGATGGAGCCAACAGGGAAGTGTGCAGGGGAAGGGCTTTCCAGGCAGAAGAATAGTCTATGCAAAGGCCCTGGGGTTGATGAAACACCCTGGTTTGACAGAAACTAAGAGATAGGTGTGGTTCTTGCTCAATGAACCAGAAGAACTGTGGCACAAGATGAGGTAAGAGGATGGTACAGGCCAGACCATGGGGGCCCTGGGCCCCAGAGAGATATCTAGAGTTAACAATGGAAGTGTCAAACTAGGGCTGATGGCCCGACCAAGCCTGTGATGCTAGACCTGCTTTAGCGGAGGGAACCTTTCTGGCCCCTAGGTCTTCAGGGACCTTTGCTTACCTTTCAGAAAGGAAAATCAAGACAGCAGCTGTGATGCATGTCACCGTAATCTTAGGTATGTTCTATGTGCCTTATCATTTAAGACCATACCCTCTCATTCACTGTTTTATTCCCTCCAGTAAATACTGAATACCTACTAAGTGCAGGGCAGAAAGATAGGTGGACAGGAGGCAAGCGGCAAGTTCAGCTGGATCAGGACAGGCCTTGGGTGTCACGTCGGGGAGCCTGGACTTGATTCTGAACCCTGGAGATCCTTTGAACAAAGGTTTTAAAATGAGGGGAGTGGTGTCCTGGAGTCTGAACTACACAAGGAGGCTCTGGCTGCAGTGTGGAAGTGGCACAGGAGGGAAGGGGGCAGGGCACAGCCTTCAGAAGGAGACATTAGCGATCGGGGACATGACACAAACTGGTTCGGGCCGATTCGGTTCAAGATGGTCGAAAATTTGACTTCCGCTAGACTTTGAGCCTCGTTATTTGCTCACCGTAATACATTAGCATCTGCCAAATGATACACCCACAGGTGCCATGACAATTCCAAGGCTGACCACAAAAGGCCAAAAAGCGAGTGGTGGTTCAGTTCCTAGAAATCCCCATCTCTTCCTTGAAATAATTGGAATAATCCTTCTACCTATTAGCATATGAAATTACCCAGCCCATAAAAACTAATCATCCTGTTTTTCAGAGCCTCTTGCCTCTGAGATGGCCAACACTCTGGCTATGAAGTGTGTACCTCCCGAAATAAACCTGTTTTCCCACCTAGTTCTCAGGGCAGACCCCACTTGCCTGCCTGCCTGTACACTTTACAGGGCCCCTATGTTAATAAATCTACTTCTTACCTGTCCTTTTGCCTCTTGTTGAATTCCTGTGACCAGGTGTGCAGTTTCAGCTGGGAGGTTGTGAATTAACATCCCCTCCCGAGCCAGAGATTATGGGTTCAAGTCCCATCTGAAATGTGCCTGGGTTTGAGCCCCAACCAAAGGAGTGTGGTTAGAAGATTGTGGGTTCGAGTCCCAGTCTGAGGTGTGTGGCTTTAGTGGGAGCTACATGGGTTCACCAAGGTTACGGTCAAAGGCCAATGATGATGGGCAGCAATTCCTCCTAAAGGCATTTGCCAGCTCCCAGGACAGAATGAAAGCTTTGCACCTCTGCGCTAGGCTGATGTTCTGTTCCTAACTTCTAGTGTATTCCTGTTTCTCATATGCCCTAATCTGATACTGCGATCCAACAGATAACCCCAGACCTCTTTTCTTGACTTTAGAATCCACTAAAGGTTTGCAGAGAGGCACAGAGGAAGAAGGGACAGACTTGTCCTGTAGTGTCATTTTTCCAGTGTTGATGATGAAATGAATTTCTCCTCCTGGGCACACAAGGACTAGACAGAAGGGAAGGAGCCCAGAGGACATGGGTAGAGGAAGTCCACCTGCAGTTCTTTCCTCTATGCTTCTGTCTACGTGGGTAACTAAGAGCTAGCTGCACCTTGAAAGTAGTAAACATTTGAAAACTGTGGGGTCAATTCCCTGTGGCCTGTGCCTGGCATAAGAAATGCCCTTAATGCTCACACTTCAAAGCACCAACTGGGTCCACATCTTCCCCAAGAGGGATAAAGACTGGGTAACCTAAGCCTGCAGCAGCGTTTGATATGCAAATCCCCATCTCTTTAAGTTAGGTTGTTTGTGAAACAGAGTTAGAATCAGAGTTAAGGAATCTGAGCCTTTAGACATCATGGAGCCCCACACACCCACATACTCATTTTATAAACTTGCTATAGACCTGCTATGGAGAAGGCAATGGCACCCCACTCCAGTACTCTTGCCTGGAAAATCCCATGGATGGAGGAGCCTGGTAGGCTGCAGTCCATGGGGTCGCTAAGAGTCAGGCACGACTGAGCGAATTCACTTTCGCTTTTCACTTTCATGCATTAGAGAAGGAAATGGCAACCCACTCCAGTGTTCTTGCCTGGAGAATCCCAGAGACAGAGGAGCCTAGTGGGCTGCTGTCTATGAGGTCGCACAGAGTCAGACACGATTGAAGCAACTTAGCAGCAGCAGCAGTAGCATAGACCTGCTATCAGAGGCAAGGGCTTCCCTGGTGGCTCAGCACTAAAGAATCCACCTGCCAATGCAAGAGACATGAGTTCAATCCCTGCATCAGGAAGATCCCCTGGAGAAGGAAAGGGCAACCCATTCTAGTACTTTTGCCTGGGAAATCCCATGGACAGAGGAACCTGGTGGGCTACAGTCCATAGGGTCACAAAAGAGTCAGACACAACTTAGCAACTAAACAACAACAACCAGAGGCACACTGAGCTGAAATGACTTATCCTGAGACCTTCAGTTAAAAAGGGTCTGACTCTCTTGCACTGAATGTCAGGCAGTCATGTGGAGTCTATGTTTATATTTCAGGGCTTACCTGCTAAACCCAGTGCACACATAAAATGTCTCCCAACAGCAGTCCTGGGATCTGAGAAATAAATACTTAAAAAAAGCCATTTACCAAGACCCAAATGCCTTTTAACAGAGGCTGTGCACCCGGCAGGATAAGCCAATTACCAAAGGATTGTGCTCCAAATGCAGCCTGCCTGTCTCAGAGCCACGTCGGGGGGAAATCAATAAGTAGTTAATCAATGGATTGATTGATCGTTTACTGCTAGTAATTAAATTTTGAGAAAGTACAAATTCTATTACACCTACAGTCAATCAAAAGTGATACTCAGATCCTGGAACATGAAAGGAAATAAAAATAGAAGGCCCGTGGCCACAGTATCAGAAAGTCAGAGAGAGGAGGGGTGGAGGTGGGGGGACTTTATTTCACAGCATCACAGGTCTTCCGAGACAAAAGAAACTTTGAGGATCATCCAATCTGATTCCTTCATTTTGGAGATGAGGAACCAGGGCTCTCAGAGGTCAAGGTTGTGCCCAAGGGAACCAGCCCTTTTGTGTTAAAGCAAGGACCAGATCCAGACCTCCTGCCTCCCAGCCAAGTGCCCCTTAAGAGAAGGGCAGGCAGTCCTCGTTGTATGGTTCAGAGAGCAGAAGCAACATCAATGCCTTGCCAGCAGCTCTTCCCTTGGGGGCACTCAGATTTCCAAGTGGCCATTTTCCCCTCACCCCAAACACATGACTTGTCCATTAACGTAGAGATTCATGGAGGCATCTTGTATACCATGGCCCTTCTTTTGGCAAAGTTGGAAGGAAAAATGCTCCCTGAACGAGGGTTTGCCACTCAGGAAATTCAACAGTTAAGCACACGCGCATGACAGAGTTTCTGCAGAAGCAATTGCAGCAACTTCAGAACAAGCCCACGGCATCCAGGGCAACCCCACGAGTGGACAACTCATACGGATGGATGCACTCCGCTCTGTTTGTCAAAGGTCTCTCATTTTCTCCTGTAGCCCATGTCTTTAACCATCAGGGTTCTGCGTGATGCTTCCCCTGTAGCCCTCAGAGTGAGCACCACTATGGGCCTGGCATATTTGTTGAACTGATTCAAAGACTTGACGGTGTGATGCCGGATGGGCAGTCTGCGTGCCAGGCAGGGTGTCGTATGCCATTTGGTTTACCTACATCTACAGAAAGGAAGCGGGAAGTGGAGGAGGGGGACATCTGGGTGAACAGTGAGTTTTGTGTTTGTTCCCACAGGCAGGTAGAAACTCCTCCAGGAAGCCGCCCTAGACTGCCCCCCCAGGGTCCCATCTCTCCCGACCACTTGTGCTCCGGTGTGCTCGTCTATCTCCCCAGGCGGTTTTCATTGCCCGCTTTTATGGCTCTCGATAGACAAGCTGTAAACCCAAAGTACCTTTCTCCAGCCAGCTATCAGGATTCGGAGTCCCCTTGTCCCTCGCTGCCAGTCTAAATGTGATCAAGAAAGGCAAACACATTTTTATTACTTGCTTAAGCCGAGCGGAATTAGGTAGGTAAATCTTCTGGGAGGAAAATCAATACGTTCCAAAGCCAACTATCAATGATTTGTGAATCACCCTCTGCTTTTGTAAGATCTGTGCTGGTGTTTCTGTTTATGTTAAGCGCCTTCCTGAGACATCTTGTGTGTAGGATTCTCCGACCAGAAGCTGGGCGGCTTCCTCTGCCTTTCTCCCCATAGTGCTTGAGCGCGTTTGCACCAAGGCTTACCCCAGTGTGGATGGCCAGATGCCCTATTTTCCTCTGGAGTCCGTTCCTACCTTCATCCTTTACGCCCCACCCTCCCCCAACCAAATCCGACCGCGGCCCCCATGGCCAGGGTAGCAAATCAGAGAGATGAAGGATCGCTGGACATGGCCTGTGCAGTCACTGGTAACATCCAAGCTCCCGCTCCCCACTAATTGGATCCGCTGCCGAGAAGAAGTCTGATTTAATCAGCCTGTGATCACCACTCAGGGGGAGGGGGTGGTTGGAGAAAAGGATGAGCCTCCCAGGCCTCGGCTTGCTCTGTTTGCTGGCCCAGCTGTGTGTGTACAATCAGCCTTTATTAACTATTACACTTCATTCGGACAGCTGCCTGGGGAGAGCATCGATTCATTCCCCAACCTTTTAGGCTGCCCTGGAACTCGGTGTTTCCATTTATTTATCTCCTATTTCCGTGCACTTTCACACAGTTAGACCAGGATTGGGAAGGCGGTGCCAAGAAACGGGTTCAAATGGAAGTGTATACTCCACTTTCTTCCCTTAAACTTCTTCCTTTCCTTGAGTCTTACCCATGTGGTGGGTTTCCCTCAGTCCCCTCACCTTGCCAGCCCTAAATAGGAGGTTCTCCACAGAAAGAAAGAAGGACGGCACTTCCATCCAGGGCAATTTACTTTGTCAATGTTCTGTGTGGATGCCAGTCTGCCCTACCCTCTCTGACTCACGCCCATGTGTGTGCAAGGCTGTGGGCAGTGCCTGGCACAAAGCTGGGGCTCCCTCCTGAGACTTCCCCGCCAAGCCTGCCTCTACGGCTGGGGGCTCCTAGGCTGGCAGTGGGGTGCAGTTATTCCTGACTACAGGATATTTTAGGTTCTCAGTGGAGGGGGAGGCGGGAGTCGTAGCCCCATTTGGTGACAAGGTGAGAGGATTACAGGTACAGGTGTCTCTGATGGGCCAGATAAGCTGACACAGTTGTCTCGGTGAACCGGGTCCCCAGTGGCAAGCACACCTTGTCTTCCTGCTCTGTGCCACCCGGCCCATGTGCTAAGCTTCTCTTGGATACACGCTCTTTTGTTTAGTGGTGGCATGCAGAGTCTTTAGTTTTGGCATGTGAGCATGCGGGCTCTAGCTCCCCGACCAGGGATCAAACCCCAGACCCCCTCCATTGGGAGCTCAGAGTCTTAGCCACTAAACCACCAGGGAAATCTCCCTCCCTTGGATACTAATGGGATTCTCACCAAGGTAGTGTCCCCACACTACTGGGTGTGTGTTATTGCAACCCAGTTACCCCCATCTAGATCCAGGAGCCCCACCCTCCACAGGGCCCCTCTGCCAAGCCCCACTTTCTTCTGAGAGCACTGAAGAGGGGGTGATTATACCTACAGAGGGCTGAGCGGACAGCACAAGAGAAACAATACACTCAAAGTCCACAAAGAAAAGGCACTTTAAATCTCTTCTGCCTGTGTCCTCTGAGTTCCTCACTGCTCCCTGCCATGTGACTTTTGGGCAAATTAGATGATCTCGCTGAACCTGTATTTCTACACTTGGAGAATGGAGTAAATCGGCCCTGGCTGCTTGCCCTAGGTGGGTATTTACGACCAGAGGAGATGATAAGCGTATAGATTTGTGGAACGTCAAGTATCTTATCGGGTGGACAGTGGAATGGTTAAGAGAACAGATGCCAGAGCCAGATCCCTAGGCTCCGGTCCTGACGGTGCTATTGCCCAGCTGTGTGGCCTTAGGTGAGTTTTTGCCCCTCTGTGCCTCAGACTTCACTTCTGTACAATGAAGATAATAAGAGCCACATTCCTCCCAAGGTTGCAGACTTGACGAGTTGCTAGACATGAAGGACACAGAGTAGCTTTTGTAATTACCCACGTGGACAGCCCATCTCCTCACTGTGCTGCTCTGAACACACACATTCGCAGCATGGCAAGGCTCTGGACACTTCTAAACATATCACAAAATATCAGAGTTGAACTCTGTACCCCTGGCCAGGCAGGTGCCGCCTTTTTTGTTCAGCCTGGCTCCCAGTCTGCAGCCAGACTTGTGGGAGGAAACCTTTCCTGGATGGGATCACTAAACGGATGTGCCTGGCCGTGAGGCTGGTTTTCTAAGTGCCAGTCCCCCCTCACTCCCCAGCAGAGAAGCTGGAGGATCCTGGGCATTGCTCCTCGATTGGTGTAAAGGTCAGCTATCGAGATCAGCTCTCATCCCTCCCCAACCAGTAGCCCTGAAAGTAACCCACAGACTCTCAGTTGTCCAGTTCAGTCTCTATCTTATCAATACTTGCTCCCGGTAAAGTGCAAACTGCATCGAACGGTTGGCTCTCCTGATTATGATTCTGTCTCCATGCTGAGTGACCCTGCTCCAGGGACATCTCTTATGAGTGGAGGGCCAGGGGTCTGAGGGGGAGACCAGGAAGGAGAGGTGGAAATAGGGTTTTGAGTTGCGATTCTGCTAATGGGTTCCAAACTCACCAGATTTTCTCATTAAAAGGTTCATGATGATTGAAACGATAAAATAGAGCAGAGAGCCAAGGGAAGGCCTGGCAATAGTATTGCAAGTTGGCAAAAGAAAAAAAAAAAAATCACTGCTATTAATAGTTTTGATTACAAGAAAAAAAAATCAATCGTAAGGGAGGAAGGGAGAAAAAAGTGACACCATTACACCACTAGATAGTAGAGTTTTATGAATCAAACCTTACAAAAGGGGCTAGGAAAGAGGTTGGACCAGGGTTAGGAAAATTCTTCTGCTGGTCAATATCTTAACCCTGCATTTCAAATGCAAGCACCTCCAACACGTGCCCCTGTAGGGCACCAAATGGGTCTTTTTTTCTAGTCCCATGGCCCCAGGCACAACATGCCCCCAAACCCACTTTTCACAGTCTGGGGCCCTCTCCCCCAGAGGGCTCAAGGGTTGCATTTACACAGTTGTTCAGATGGGGGCCGTTCCCAAGACCTGCCCTTCTGTGCTGGCCTCTGTTGCTCTCCCACCAGGCAGCCTTATGGGTGCCTGGGAGGGCCTGGAGCTGTCTGGAGGGACCAGAATCTGCTCAGCAGACATCCTGTCAAACGAGCAGCCCACGTTGGGGGTTCACTTCACAAAGCCAGAGAGCAGGGCAGAACTAGACTCCCCACAGGGCAGCACCCAGGGCCACAGGCTTTCCAGCAGGCCCCAGGCCTCAGTCACTGGGAAGCAGAGGCATGTGGGTGGGCTGTGAGCTCTGCCCAGTCTGGCCAGTCCCCTGCCGAAGTTCCTTCTCAAGGGGTGGGGACAAGCCCCAGGGACTCTGCTATCCAAAGGAAGGCTGTTCGTGAAGACAGGGTTGGCCCATTCTGCTTGAGAGGCAGGTTGCAAAGCACTGACCAGTGGAGTACTCTTGGCTTCATCATTTCATCTTTCCAGGTCTTGGTTTCTTCACATCTACCAGGAAGGTCTGAACTTGAACATCAAGTCTCCTATCTGCACTAACAACCCAAATGCATTACCATACTCCAGTGGGTCAGTAGTAAAGAATCTGCCTGCAAGGCAAGAGACATGGGAGATGCAGGTTCGATCCCTGGGTTGGGAAGATCCCCTGGACAAGGAAATGGCAACCCACTCCAGAATTCTTGCCTGGAAAAACCCACAGACAGAGGAGCCTGGAGAGTTACAGTCCATAGGGTCTCAAAGAGTCAGACACAATCGAGCAACAGCAGGAACAGGATAACAAAAACAGGATGCTTCCCACGGTCTCATAATTGCCTGCGAAGCCCAGAGCTAAGCATCTCAGGACAAGGGCATTCTAAGGAAAGGTCCTAGTTCTCCATGAGGGGCTTGCCTAGGGGTGGGGGGAGCTGGCCCTGAGGCTCTGGGCTCCTCCTGGCTCCTTCCTGGGAAAGTAGCACAAACTTCCAATGAGATGACAGAATGGGGGTCTCTCTGAAGAAAGCGGAGCACTCTGTGGGTCTCCGCATGTGTCTGAAGACTACATTTCACCCATGGTCTGAGTGAGGAGTTTGTGAATCCAAGCAGCCCTGAGAATCTGGGGGTGGATGCGGGGGGAGTTCAAGGCGAACTAGACATGAATTCTAGGGTTGCAGGCAGGGGCTGGTGATGACCCTGGCCCAGGGCAGAGGCAGCAGAGAAGATTCTGGAGGGCTGCCGTGGAGGCACGGGGCTTCTGCTAATTGAGGGGTCCTTAGACACAATGGAGGGCACAAGGGACCATTACCAGCGCTCGTTTTTATTAGGCACCTTCTATGGGTCAGGCTCTGTTTCAAGAACCTTACACACAGAATCTCACTCAAACATCACATTAAGAAGATATTGCTGTTAACTCCATTTTAGAGATAAGGTAACTGAGGCTCAGACAAATGCAGGGACTTGCTTAAGGTCACCGAGGAACTGAGCATCTGGTTGGTGTGAGAACCCAGGCATCCTTGCTCCTGAGCCCTGTTGGTGCCCTCCCTGCCGCTCTGCTCCCCGGAGGAACCGGCTTAAAGGAAACTGCTCCCCAGAACTGCCAGCCGGGGCCAAAGGAAAAGGCTGCGGAGCACGTCTAGAACAAGTGCTAAAGAGGATGCAGGAGACCTCAACCTTCAAGGTCACCACCTGCACGGGGGAAGGACGAGGTGTCAGTGGCCCCAGAGAACTGTCCGCAGAGAGTTCACTGAGTCGTCTGCGAGGGAGGGGCCCTTGCAGCAGCTAGGGCAGCAGCCCAGTAAGTGACTCGACCCGTCAGCGCATTCCTTCCTTGCCTCCCTCCCTCACTGAAGCCAAGAGTGTGCAAAACCAATTCGTCCCACCTTTTCCTT
Organism: Neotragus moschatus; assembly: GCA_006410615.1. Lineage (NCBI taxonomy): Eukaryota > Metazoa > Chordata > Mammalia > Artiodactyla > Bovidae > Neotragus > Neotragus moschatus. The sequence goes on along the minus strand of SJYA01002278.1, from coordinate 923,534 downwards.
GAGGGCTGCCTGGTCCAGGTGGGGCCTAGGCTTCAGGGGAGGAGAGGAGAAGCCGTGATGAATGACACACTGAAGTTTTGACTGAGACTCATTAACAAATATTCACTGAGCATCTGCTGTGTGCAGAAACTCTCTCAGGTCCTGCAGCAGTAAGGCACTTGGGCAGTATCTCTGTCCTCTTGGGGCTTACCTCCCAGGGGAGGGAGTGCAAAAAGTAAATGAAGGTGTAAACTGTGTGTGTCGGATGGGGTGTAGTACGAGGTGGGGCAAGGGCTGGGCAGGGAAAGTGTGGGTGGGGAGGGGTTGTTACTTTATAGAGGGGTGAGAGAAGGCATTTCTAATAACTCCTGAGATTTTAGAGAGTCCCAAAGGCAGTGAGGGAGTGAGGCTTGGGGATATCTGGCAGAAGGAGGGACAGAGGCCAGTGCAAACCCCATGTCAGACACAGTGAGGAGCTACGGTGCTGGGACAGGGTGTGGGGAGGGTGGGAGCAGATGAAGGTGGTCAGAGCAGTGCTAGGGTCTGCAGGCAAGGACTTCAACTTGGACTCCGAATGAGAGGGGAGCGTTAGAGGGTTTTAAGTGTAGGAGCAACCAGAGATTTTAATACTAGAAAGCTAGAGAGCAGAAATGCTGTAGGATCGGCTGAGATGTCGTGCAGAGAAGGAAAATGTAACAGAGCAGGTTGGAGGGCAGAGGTGGGGAAAGAAAAATCAAGCCATGTCCTGACTACACTCTGAGTCCAGCCTGTTCAATAAAGTGAAGATGTTAGCACTGATTGAGGTGGCTCTGAGAAGGCTTTTCAGCACTGAGCACTTCTTGGTACCAGGCAGTGTACTGAGTACTTACATTTCCTGTCTCATTGAATTATAACACTGAGAAGTAGGGGATAGCTCCCTCCGCTCCCATTTTACAGATGAGACTCAGAGACAGGAAGCGCAGGATTCCAGCCAAGGTCACCTGCAGCCAAAGCTAACATACATGGGAGAGCTCTGGGCCTCTGTGGCTGTGAGACCTTCAGATGGATGGGAGCACTGCTTCTGGGTCTACACCAGGGTAGAGACAGGGCCACTGCCCTCCNTATCTGGCAGAAGGAGGGACAGAGGCCAGTGCAAACCCCATGTCAGACACAGTGAGGAGCTACGGTGCTGTGACAGGGCGTGGGGAGGGTGGGAACAGATGAAAATGGTCAGAGCAGCGCTAGGGTCTGCAGGCAAGGACTTCAACTTGGACTCTGAATGAGAGGGGACTGGAGATTTTAATACTAGAAAGCTAGAGAGCAGAAATGCTGTAGGATCGGCTGAGATGTCGTGCGGAGAAGGAAAATGTAACAGAGCAGGTTGGAAGGGCAGAGGTGGGGAAAGAAAATCAAGCGATGTCCTGACTACACTCTGAGTCCAGCCTGTTCAATAAAGTGAAGATGTTAGCACTGATTGATGTGGCTCTGAGAAGGCTTTTCAGCACTGAGCACTTCTTGGTACCAGGCAGTGTACTGAGTACTTACACTTCCTGTCTCATTGAATTATAACACTGAAAAGTAGGGGATAGCTCCCCCTGCTCCCATTTTACAGATGAGACTCAGAGACAGGAAGTGCAGGATTCCAGCCAAGGTCACCTGCAGCCAAAGCTAACATACATGGGAGAGCTCTGGGTCTCTGTGGCTGCAAGACCTTCAGATGGATGGGAGCACTGCTTCTGGGTCTACACCAGGGTAGAGACAGGGCCACTGCCCTCCNACGTCAATCCCTTTCTCCTGGGTCATGGATATGTCGATTCGTTTCTGAAAGGGGGTGGGCCCTCTCCCAGTCCCTGTGCCCACGGCAGGGCTCAGACACGGGGAGCATTCAAGTGGACACACCACACACGGAGCTCTGTCCCTGACCTTTCCTGCCTCCCCGACTGGCAGCCAGCGCCTCCATCAGGATCCGCCTCTCCCTCCTACACGGAAAGGTGCGAAACCCATCAGAACTTGCTTTCAGCTGGGAACGAACTGTTCACACACTTCGTTAACGGACAAAAAGAGAAAGGGGGTGTATGGGGTGACAATGCCAGCATATCAAATCCATTTAACTAAATTATACACGGAGACTCGGCATTAACCAGGAGCAGGGTGGAGGGGAGGGATGGAGTTTCATTAAGAAAAGACCAGGTTCGGAAGAGGGTGGCCCATTCTGTCTTTGTGCTGGTTTTTCTATGCTGATAAGATGTCTCTGTGTAATTTAAAATGTATTACTGAATGTTAAACACTTTTAGTCAATAATGTGAAATTGAAGGGTATTTGTGTGAGAGCTTGAGAACAAATACAGAACTCGGCGTTGAGTGAGTAACCCTCTCTTTATATATTGCTGGGCCTTGCTGAGCGCTCAGATCTTTAGCCAAAGGGTGGGACTGGAATTTGCTTGCCTAATTGCAATTCTTTAGGAGGGGAAGAAGGNCAATAATGTGAAATTGAAGGGTATTTGTGTGAGAGCTTGAGAACAAATACAGAACTCGGCGTTGAGTGAGTAACCCTCTCTTTATATATTGCTGGGCCTTGCTGAGCGCTCAGATCTTTAGCCAAAGGGTGGGACTGGAATTTGCTTGCCTAATTGCAATTCTTTAGGAGGGGAAGAAGGCTCAAAAATTCACTCCCAGTGGAGGTTAGGACCAGTCCAGCCAGCACCCAGAGTACGTCACAGGGAATGGAACTGGTTCCCCCATCAAAAGGGAGGTATATAGGGATCTTCAAGAGGCTTCCTTCAATCTCTCAACATTAACTGCTATTGGGTCACACACTGGGCAATATAACTGTGGGAGAAATTGTAGGCATCAGGATTTCAGAGTCTGAAGGAAAATTAGGGATCATTTAGTCTGGCCCTTTTCTAATAAGGAACGTGAAGCTCAGAGAGGTTGTATGACTTAGACAAGGTCACCCAGGAAATGAATGGCCAAAGGTAGAATCCAGGCCTTCTGGTGCCCAGGCAGCTGCTCTTTTCCTCACCCACCTCCCTCTCATCCCCACCTTTTCTAGTCAGGTCAGTGAATACCAGGGTCATGGGCAAGGCATGCAGAGTTGAGTTCAGGCAGAGTGATGGGGCATTCATGACCCCAGGGGCAGGTCTGAGGCCCTATCACCTCCAGTCTCAGGGCCTATGGTAGGATGCAAGGCCTGCTGCCCGAGGGGGTGAGATTTCTGGATAGACAGCTACAGATGCTCTGGACAAGGAAATGGCAGCCTACTCCAGTATTCATGGAGCTGTTGTGGGCTCTGAGTTCCCTAAGAGGAGACAGAAAGCATGTCCACCTGGGTAGCAACTCCACCTCTCTAAGTCTCCCCTTATCTGCCCTGCTGCCAAGGTTGTGACAAGGTAGCTATGGACGGGATAGTCTTAAAAGTTGCACAGCCAGGTCATGGTGAAGGAAGACGCTGATGGCGAGCAGTGGTATGACGAGCACCCCGTGGGCAGCGAGCCTGACACTTTGAAATCATCTCAAGTTTTACTTTTGGAAAGCAGGACCTAGGGAGAGCCAGTCCCCTAAAGATGTGCTGTGACCTCTTTCCTTGAGACCAGGAGGAATTTTTCCACTGGTGGATTCTCTATTTGCAGCTGTATCTGTCCTGCTGGCCGATGAGCATGCTCAGAGGCAATAGCTTGCTGAGACAGGGCTAGGGAGAAGCTGAGACCCAGAATCGAGGCTCCAGGCTCCCTTTCCCACGCCACAGGGGAGCCAGTTCCTGGCCTGAGGCTTGCAAGGCAGGCAGAACTGAGCCTGACTCTGAAAGGCAGCCTGGGATGGGGGAGAGCAGGGGTGGGGAGGGAACAGTTGGCTTACTCCAGGAGCTGGAGGAAATCCCCCATGCTGACCCGCCCCTCACATTGGCAGAGGTGCAGTAAAAGGGCTCGTGCAGCCCTTCGTGAGGATCAGGCGTGGGCAGCTTATAGAGCACAGCACGGCATGGACTGGGTTCAACCCTGCCTTTTGGGAAAAGAGTAACTGGGTGTGATTATGCCACTGATGGGGCCGAGAACAGAGCCTAGTTCGGGGCTATTCCCCAGCCTCTGCACCTGGGGTCCCTGCCTCCCTCTGCAGGGGCCCCATTATGAGCTCCTCTGAAACTTGGTGTCTCCTTTCTGAGCCAAGTTCTTCCCCAACTGCCTGTGGCCAGTTCAGAATCCCTCAGGGGCAAATGACTGTAGAGCCTTCCAGTAGCCTCTCTTGGGAGCATATGGGTACACAGTGAATTCAGAGTTTTAAGGATGAGGCAGACATATACCTTGGAGAAGGAAATGGGAACCCACTCCAGCATTCTTGCCTGGAAAAACCCATGGACAGAGGAGTTTGGCAGGTCACAGTCCGCAGGTTTGCAAAAGAGTCAGACATCACTTAGTGACCAAACGACCACAAGCATATACCTAGGGATGGAGGAAGCAGCAGTGTGGTCACCAGGACCTCTGAAATTTAACCACAGTGGCAAGGACCACCCTCTACCAACCCGGCAACGATGATTCACATGATGGTCGTGAGGACCCCCACTGATTTAGCTCTGTCTTTTCAGTCTTCATAAGTTGGCTCCAGAAACGTGTGATTCAGGCACAGGGTAGAAAAGTGGACGGTGACACACCAGATGTGTCTTCCACTCTTTAAGAGTCTGTGACTGTGAGGAGCTTGCTGGCTGGGGATAGTCTCCTACTGACCCTCTCTCTCCAGAGGCTGCAGGCACCGGGAAGCAGAAAGTCATGCAGAATGTGGAGCAGTGAGAGGAAGGCCCAGGACTGGGTATAGAAGATGTACAGGAAGTGGAGAGAAAGGAGAAGTGACTACAGGGGGAGGAAACCATAGAGCTCACAGTTGAAGACACGAAAGGAGGAGGGAGAGGTCAAGGGCTACCTGGACTGGGGAACCAATCTGAATTTAAATCCCTAATTCTTCTGCAGCATTTTGTTCCAATAACCATTCACTGAGCATCCACTGTGTGCCTAGCAGTGTATGGTACACGGAACACTCCCTGAGACCCTGGGAAGTTAATATTACCATTTTGAAAAGTGGCTTGAAAAGTGAAGGAATCAAAGACTAGAAGAGCGGTCTCTCTAGGTTGCAAGGGAAGGAATCATGGCTGTGAAAAATCAGCAAAACTGTTAAGGGAAGCTTAGAGAGTCAGGTGGCCTGCACTCCCAGAAGAAGGTGCTCAGGGATCTCAGGAAAAAGATAGCTGTGTAGCATGAACCTGGATCTGACCAGAGCTGTCCTGTAGCCTCGCAGGCCCCAGCATTCCAGCCACAAGAGGTTCTCAGGGAAGCCCTGAGACAGAACCCAGGTCCAGAAGAGGCACAGGCCACCCAATGCCCCTTCTTGCCAGATGTCAGAGGAAGGAGAAACTCATTTGGACACTCCTACCCCCAGGGGAAAGAAGGCCAGTGCTGGGAGAAGGGGGGCGGAAGGATGAATTCTTAGCAGCAGCAACATCAAGGAAGAAATGAATAGTGTCTGGGAAGATAATGACTCAGAGAGTTTGGAGCGTAGACGTGCCAAGGAGGTGTCAACCCCAGGGGGCTGAGTGGGAGGACCATGGTTGGCTGTGCTCATGAACCACTGCACATGGCCCTTGGGTTCATGAGGGACCAGCAGCCCATGATCCCCTCTCATCTCCAGGCAGAGGAGGGTGGGGGCTCTGCTCCCTGACCTGGGCTCAGGCCAGGCCAGAGTACCCCAGTAAGAGTCCTGAGTCCCAGCAGGACAAGAGTCAGGAAATGCTGGGAGGGGAGGGGCTGCCCTTGGTCAATGTCAGAGCAAAGAGCTACCCTCTTCCTTGCCTCTTCCCATCATACACAGGCAGCCCCCATCTTTCAGGGCAACAGGAAGAACTCGGAACAGGAGGCAGGGGTCTGGGCTAGGTTTCATCAAAGACAACCCACCTGACCTTGGGCTTGTCCCTGAACCCTTCCATGTCTTGTATCACACACTGGGTGGGAGTGATTAACATCTGTGTTACCTGCCTTAAAGAGCTGCGAAGAGAAGGCATGGGAAAAAATTTTGAAAGGAATAAAAACCCCAAGTGAATGTCCAATCTCATCGTCAGCATCGTCTTCAAATCTGTTAAGTGCTATTAAGATACTCTAAGCTACAGAGTCGGACACAACTGAAGCGACTTAGCAGCAGCAGCAGCAGCAGCAATGTCCTTTTTTTCCTTTTAAATCAAGGCCAACCTAAGCAGATTGGCACCCTCCAAACTCCCTGTGGAAGCTGAGTAACGTTTTCAGCACTTGGTTACCAGGTATCATTGAGGACTGGTCCATGTGAAGGACAGACTTCAGGGTTGCATGGATCCCTTTCTTACCTAATAACCCCAGGAAGTGGCATAGCTACCCTCCTTCCTCTTTCTGGGGGCTTCTGTTTCAACAGGTACTGTCTACAGGTGCCAAGTTCTCCCTCTGGGCCAGGTACCGAGCCTTAACCCTCATCACGACTCTGGAGAGAATTGCTTTACTGTTTCACTAATGAGAAAACCATGACCCACAGAGGCTAAGGAATTGGCAGACAAGGAGTAGTTTTCAGCAGAAATGGAAATGTTTAAGGGACCGTACAAATAAACTCAAATCAGCAAGGCTATTTGCTTTTATGTTTGTTTTGCCTTCTGTCTTTTTTGCCCATCTAATTTTTAAAACCTTGCTACTTGGAGTGTGCTTTGCAGAACAGCGTCACCACAGAGCTGGCTGGAAATGCAGAATCTCAGGCCTTACCCCAGAATCTGTTTTTTTTAATGAGATCCTCCAATACTTTGGAGGCAGATTGCAATCTGAGAAGCATGTATTTAAAGGAGAGTAGCACATCGCAAGAAAGATCAGGTTAACTGCAAAGAAAAATTTCCTGCCAGCTGGTTATAAAATATGCTTATGGAGGGGAGGGAAGAGGCTAGGGCAGAGATCCTCAGCTTTCTAGATGCTCAGTTGAGCGATGAGGGAGGATCGTGATGACTGCTCAAGGCTGCCTCCCACCCTTGGGAGCCACATCTGAGACTCCTGAAGAGGCTCTGGGAGGGGTCACACACACCCCTCAAGCCAGCTTTCCTGACTGCTAGAGACCTGGATTCAAATGCACCCGCTTCTGCTGAGCTGAGAGCAGCAGGCTTAATTCGCACTCTCCTGGAGGACAGGTATTTGCATCTGAAATTACCCTGGAACTTAATTCTGCATAATGTTGCTCAGACAAACGACACCCCTGAAACTCTTTGCCAAGGCCAATAATAACATAACTGCAGAGAGAAATAATGAATAGGAGCAGAGGGAAAGGGAAAATCTAGGAGGCGGGGGACAGAGGAAGAGGAAGGGAAAGAGACCACTTCCAGCCAGAGGCATTTTTGTCTTTTTGCAAAGTCAGTTGCACAGTGCCGGCACATAGTAGGCATTTGATAAATAGTTCATGAAGTCACAGACTATACTGAAAGCAACAACAAAGTAAAGAGAAAGCCGCTCAGTTCATTAACTAATCTATCAACTAATTCATTATTCCAACCGGGATTATTTGTGCAAGATTCTATTAGGCACTTGCTCTCAGCCAGGCACTATGCTGGGCATTGTGGCCCCTGCCCTCCTGGGCTGAGCCTGCTGTGGGCAAACACCATAATGTGGGGGTGGGGGGGCGGCAATCAAAGTCCCAGCCAGGAAGGCTTAAAGTCCAAGGGCAGAACTTGGGCAAGTGACTGATGGCCTCACAAGGTGTGGAGGTATCAACAGGTCTCCAGGTTATCCCTTGCTGGCCTCAATACCTGTCGCCTTGGATACTGCCCTGGAAAATGTAAGTTTCCTTCAAGTCTGCACTTTGCTTAAACCTCAGAGCTGGAAAGGAACATGAGAGGTCATCTTACTGTCTTATTCATTCTACAGATGGGAAAGGGAGGTTCAGAGATGCAATGAGATTTGTTCAGGCCACCAGCCAGGTAATGGCAGAGCTGGAGGAAGAACCCAGCTCCCACTCCTTGACCAAGCTGTCCCCCCTAGAAGATGGGGAAACCTGGGTTCTAGTCCAGGGACAGGCAGGTAACCTCTCTCTGGAAATCAGTTCTGTCATCTGGAAACAGACAGGGGGAAACTTCAATAGTCCCCTGCACTGTGCTCCACCAAGGTGATTCTGGGGGCTCCTGGAAGAGGAAGGGGTGGCTGGGGGAAGGGCTCTCAGCCCCTTCCCTGCTTTAGTCAGAGCAGCTCTCTTGTCCACTGGCCTCCCATGAAACGGTTGGTTTGAACCAAAGGTCCCACGGCTAAAAACTCAAACCAAAACAATTAACCAAATATACATACGGTAAAGAATTCACCTGCAATGCAGGAGACGTGAGTTTGATCCCTGGATTGGGAAGATCCCCTGGAGAAGGACATGGCAATCCACTCCAGTATTCTTGCCTGGAAAAATCCCATGGACGGAGGAAATTGGTAGGCTNTAAAAACTCAAACCAAAACAATTAACCAAATATATATACGGTAAAGAATTCACCTGCAATGCAGGAGACGTGAGTTTGATCCCTGGATTGGGAAGATCCCCTGGAGAAGGACATGGCAATCCACTCCAGTATTCTTGCCTGGAAAAATCCCATGGACGGAGGAAACTGGTAGGCTTACAGTCCCTCGGGTCACAAAGAGTTGGGACACGACTTAGTGACTACACAACAACAACACACACACACACACATATGTATGTATTGACATAGGGTTCCTGCAGCATACATGCCATGCACTTGGCAAGCACACAGGTCATAGAAGACAGGCTCTCCATCTTCAGATACATACACTACCTTAAGTGGGAGGAAACACACACGTGACCAGACTTAAAAGCCCCAGGAAGCAGCATTTAGTCTCATAATTGTCCATCCCCAGAGTACTTAAAGTCTAAAGCAGCCCAGTGCCAAAGGATGCTGTGTACGGTGTGGGGTCAACAGCAGCCTCCCTGCCCATGGGGGTCCCCGAGACATAGGCCTGCCTGAAAACATGCAGCGGCAAGAAGAGGGGAAACTGGTGAGAGAAGCCCTGGGGCTGCTGACTCTCTGTCTTTGGGGCCCCACCCAGCACCCTAAGAGCCACCCTCCGCCCACTGCCCCCAGCCTCCCCTCCTTCCACCACCCCAACCTAATTATGCGTGTTTACATTACAGTTACGTGTAATCTGCCATTTACATTCAGTTGCCGGCTTCTCTGTGTGCTCATAAAATATTAACACTGGAGGGCCGCTTGTTGCAGAAATGTTTATAATTTCTCTTCCCCATTATGGGCTTATTAATGATAATAATGCCGTTTCCCTGCTTAGGAGCTGGGGCTACGGAAAGGCAATCACTCACCGGAGCTGAAATATGACAGTGGGAAGTCGGATTCCGTTCCCTGCTCGGCATTTAATCTTAATAACATTTTATCTCGGACGACAAGTGTGTGTAATGTTGTTTAAAAGCCATGACTACATCGACACTCCATGTTCAGGGAAAAGGATGGGGGGGGGGCGGCCAGGCCTGACCCCCCGCTTCCCTCCCCTCGTCCACCTCCTTTCCCTGCTGCTTTAGTCACAACTTTCCTTTCCACCATCCCTGGCTCTCTAGGGTGGGCGTGAGCCTCCCCCTTCAGTGAGTCAGGCTGCAGCGGCTGCGGGGTACCACCCTCCACCCAGCTCCCCCAGCTCAGCATGAAAGGATTTTTTTTCAACCTGTGAGAATGAAAAGTACTTACGAGGACATCAGCCTTTGAAAACACAACTACCTCAAATGGGCTCTATTAAAAATAAATAAGTCCATTTCGGCTGGAGAGCCGGGCCTGAGGGGGTGTGAAGTCTTTAAGCTGCGTTGCAGGGGACACACGCTCTCTCCTTCCTGGGGCAAGGTTCCTAACGATACAGTCCTCGGGCGCCACTCCCTCAGCCTTGCCTCCGACTCGCCCCTGCTGCTTGGGGCCCCTCCCTGCCCCCCTTTCTCAGCCTTCTCCTCCCTTCGCTAAACCAGCCCTCTGTCTAAGGCTTACTGTGACTGCCGCTGCCCCCCCTGCCCATCGCATCTGCCACCCCCACTGTCTCATCCCTTACTCTGGGGTAGAGGAGGGTGCAGGCTGTTTCTCCTGTATTTCCCTCCTCTTTAGAGGGACACTAAGAGGAGGAGACTTTGAGAGAGGACAGATATGTTTGGCATGAACTGTGGTGATGGTTTCTCAGGAGTATATGCATCTCCAAATGCACTGNCGCTGCCCCCCCTGCCCATCGCATCTGCCGCCCCCACTGTCTCATCCCTTACTCTGGGGTAGAGGAGGGTGTAGGCTGTTTCTCCTGTATTTCCCTCCTCTTTAGAGGGACACTAAGAGGAGACTTTGAGAGAGGACAGATATGTTTAGCATGAACTGTGGTGACGGTTTCTCAGGAGTATATGTATCTCCAAACGCACTGCTGCACATATTACAAACATGTACAGCTTTTTGTCAATCGTATCTCAGTAAGGTGGTTTTTTTTTTTTTTAAATAAAGGATCAATAGAAGGAAAGAGGCTATAGGTATAAGTGGTGCCTTGTGCCCAGAACACACAGTTTCCTTCCTCAATTCTAAGTCATCTACTAAAGTAACTTTATTCAGGGTTTCCCTGTGGTCTGCTGCTGCTGCTGCTGCTAAGTCGCTTCAGTCGTGTCCGACTCTGTGCGATCCCGTAGATGGCAGCCTATCAGGTTCCTCCGTCCCTGGGGTCTAGTGGTTAAGAATTCACCTGCCAATGCAGGAGACATGGGTTTGATCCCTGGTCCGGGAAGATCCCCCATGCCAGGAAGCAACTAAGCCCATGTGCGACTATTGAGCCCAAGCTCTAAAGCCAGAGCGCTACAACTCCTGAGCCCACAAGCCCAAACTACTGAAGCCCACGCACCCAGGACACTGTCCATAGTAGGTGGACACTCAGGATTCTGTTCCTAGGAGGTACTCAGTGACCAAATGTTGGCTGGAATTTGACACTAAAACTATCAGTTATCCTGGAGAATGGTGCTGGGCTGAGAAAGAGAAGAATTGTGTTTTCAAGTCTAGCTTTTTTGTTTTCTTTTTCCCCAAGGTGACTCTTCTCTGCTTCCCTGATAGAGGGTCATGCCTCCAGCCCACAGGGCTCATGATTTGTACAGATGTATTGCTGGACATGGAAACCCAGTTGAAATGTTTTCCCTGAGTGGAGCTAAAATCTGTGAGCCTCCAGCTCCCAAGTTCTGCCTTCTAGAGCTCGTGGAGCCAGGGCTCCAGTTCTGAGCATCATACTTACAGAGGAATTTTGACAAACTGAGGTGGAAGTACTACAGCCTCCATTTTGGAATCTCACTTTCATCATTTCATAACAAGAATAGTCTTCGGCACCTTGCCGTGGCTATTTTAGCAGTTAAGATGCCCTAAGATCCTGTTGTACTCAACTCAGACACACAGGTCTTTACTTTTGAACCTACATCAAGTCAAGTTTTCCCCAGCCTGTACTTATGGAATTGATTTTTTCGGAAACCTCAGCGCAACACTTCCCATTTTTTCCAGTTAAGTTTCGACTCCTTACTTCGGCCCATCATTCCAGTCTGAAAGGCATTTTGGATCCCAATTCTGCAGTCCCATATATCAGCCAGCCCTTCTGCATCTCTCATTCACTTATTATTATTATTATTATTTTAGTATTTTTATTTACTTGTTTAGTTGACTGTGCTGGGTCTTAGTTGTGGCCCTCGAAATCTTCGATCTTCCTCGTGGCGTGGGGGATCGTTTTTAGTTGGGGCATGCAAACTCTTACCTGAGGCATGTGGGATCTAGTTCCCTGACCAGGGACTGAACCTAGGGCCCCTGTGTTGGGAGTGCAGAGTCTTAGTCACTGGAACACCAGGGATGTCCCTCAATCACTTACTTGCAAAACATGCCTTCAGGGTTACACTCTGAGGTCGGATAAACTACTGAACGGGCAGACAGCATATCATCTGCCATCTCCCATTGGCTAGGCTTCAGCCAGTGAGAAAGCTTTCTTTGGGCATGATTGCTCAGAAGGCCACAAACCAGCAAACTCTAGGAAATGTCTAGTGTCAGCAGAGGCTCTGGAAAGGGAAGAAATAGACCATGGGCCCTGTTCTGCTGCTAAGAAGCAGTTTTTCTTTAGAAAAATGAGCCTTTTAGGGTCTCAGTTTCTTCATCTGCAATGTGAGCGGGTTAGATCAGACGGCTCCAAGTTCTCTTCCAGTTCAACACTTTAATGGATCAATGACTATGCTGCAACCATGCTTCTCAGCCTTGCCCACAAGAAGCAGTGAAAGGTTCTGGCAAAAAGCTTTATTCAAACCAAGGTATCTCGTGGTTCCAAAGTTTTCTTCTCCTAGCAGTCCAGCTTCCTTATGCAAACAGGAGATGAGGGTTTTTTTGACATGACTTGTTTTGACTGAACACAAGCTGGTTCTTCTCTAAAGGCAGTGTGGCTTCGGGTGGAAGGGAGGGGCTTCCCTCCCCCACACCGTCATTTTTAGTCTCTATCTTTTCCCAGTTTTTGAAAATTATTCTATGATTCTATCTAGAGTCTCCTGGCACCTGTTCCTCTTATGTGTCAAAACAAAAGAAAACTAACATTTAGAGGGTGCCTAAGATGTGCTATATGCCCATACCACCTACTTTCACAGCAGAACGGGTCCCTGGGGAGGTCCCTGTCCCATGTAGCCAAGGACAGGTACATTTGAACAACCCACCATGAAAATGGTGTGTGGGGTGTCTTGTTGGTAGTTTGAACTAAATCTGAGGAGGAGGGAGCCATCCATTACTGTTCAAGAAAGCACACTGCAACAGATAGATCTTGAATTGCCTACTCTGTGATGCTGGCATGGATATATTTTCCTTCTATGAGGAGCTAATGTGAATGAAGGCTGAAGGTGCAAGTGGGTGGCAGGTGGGGTGTGTTGTGGAAGATGAGACCAGCACACAGGAGCCAGGTGGTAAGCAGCCTTGAATGTCTGTCAGGACTTGAACTTGAGCCTCTAGGTGATTGGAAGACAGGGCATGTCCAGAGCAGAATGATAGACCTCATTTTAGAAAGCTCCTGGCAGCTGTGTGGCGGATGGACTAGAGGGGACAATGGCAGAAGCAAGACAATAAGTGGTCAAGGGAAATATTATAAGATCTTAAACCAGGGTGGTGACAACAGCAGGAACAAAGAGAAAGAAAGAGGGCCTATAGTTGCTTAGACAATAAACTCAAGAGGACTTGGTTATCCATTAAGGTTAGCTGCTGCTGCTGCCGCTAAGTCGCTTCAGTCGTGTCCAACCCTGTCCGACCTCATAGACGGCAGCCCGCCAGGCTCCCCCGTCCCTGGGATTCTCCAGGCAAGAACACTGGAGTGGATTGCCATTTCCTTCTCCAATGCATGAAAGTGAAAAGCGAAAGTGAAGTTGCTCAGTCGTGTCTGACTCTTAGCGACCCCATGGACCACGGCCTACCAGTCTCCTCCGTTCATGGGATTTTCGAGGCAAGAGCACTGGAGAGGGGTGCTGTTGCCTTCTCCGATTAGAGTTAGAGACGAGAGCAAGAGATCATCGGGGATGTTCTCCATGATTTCTAGCCTAAATGGTTTTGCTAACCAATCTCAGGAAGAAAGGAGCAAGAACAGACTGAAATGAGGGAGGTCACGAGTTCATTTTGAGACTCTGGGCATAGTGGGGCTGCAGACACAGGGCATGGTTAAAATCACCCAGAGGGCATGTGCACAACAAGACAAGAGGCTAAGGACAGAGCCTGGGCAGAGACGGACGTGTGTGGGGACGGGGGGACAAGGGAAGAGCTGCTGCATTGTGTAGAGGCATTGTGTAGGGGGAGCCAGGAGTGGCATCTGGGACACACAGGAGCAAATCCCCAGGGCTACTTACTGAGGGGCTACAGAGCTCCAGATCACCAATGCAATGCACATGAACTGGGGCAGGCTCAGGAGATGGTGAGGGACAGGGAGGTCTGGCCTGCTGCAGCCCATGGGGCCACAGAGTCAGACATAACTGGACCGAGCCACAACACCACCACAGAGCTCCAGAGGACAAGGACCACAAGAAGAGGCTCTGGAAGAGCTGGTGGGGGTGACTGCCAGACTTCTTTCATGGCTGGAGGACAGGCTAGCTGTAATGAACCCAGGTTACAGTCCTGGCTTCACCACTTACCCGCTGTGTCACCCTGGGCAAGCGGTGAACTCACTGAGCCTCAGCTTCATCAACTACAGAATGGGGATTATAACAAGATTTATGTCGTAGGTTGTTGTTAGGATTAAATATAATAGACGTAAAGCACTTAGCATATACAATAGATGTTCAATAAGCGTTAGCCAAAAATTCAGAAATTTGGAGGTTTAGTGAAAAGGGTAATAGAAGAATAGCTTTAAAAAAAGACTAAAAATACTTCTTTCGATGAGAGGTTTTTAACATGGCTGAAAACAAGGGGAAAGGGAAAGTGAGGCTGGCAAGACTAGAGAGGTAATCTGTAATAATAAAGGAAGGTCCTCGATGGAACGGAAAGATGGAAGCAGGAAATTTAGCCCAAGGTATGACTGTTTCTCTTTTTCAGACAAACAGAAGGTTTCCTTGGAGAGCACAGATGGAAGAGTTGGCCCACCCCTGAGGGGCTTTCTCATGTCAGTGAAGGTGTGTTTTCACTGAGGGCACAGCTGTCTTGGAGGGCTTCGCCGGTGGCACAGTGGCAAAGAAACTGCCTGCCAGTGCATAAGATGCAAGAGACACAGGTTTGATCCTTGGAGAAGGAAATGGCAACCCACTCCAGTATTCTTGCCTGGAAAAGTCCATGGACAGAGGAGACTGGTGGGCTGCAGTCCATGGGGTCGCAGAGTCAGACACGCATGCACGCAGAGCTGGCTTGGGGTGCTGAGAGGGGGAAAGGCCTGGAATGGGGCTGAGGAGAATGAAGTAGGCATTGAAGACAAGAATTGCAAGGAGCCCGGGGGGCACAGCTCAAACTGTAAACCATACATTTATAGCATGTTCTTTGAAGATTATTTACTAAGGAGAAATAGAAGTGAGAGAGTTCTGCCATTCTGGTTTCGATCACCCATCAATGACACCAGACGCAGAAGAGGCTACATCTGTTTTCTCAAAGCCGCCCAGGGTGGCTGTTGACTCTCCACCTCACACTGCCCCCACTGCCGAGCCTGGGAGCAGCTGGCGGGGGGAGGGGGGGGCAGGACCCATCTCCTCCCATCTATGCCCCCTCCCTCAGCGCAGAGCAGAGGCTCCCGAGCCTTTATGTAATTCTTTTCCTTTCAAAGTCACCAGGATCCACGTGCAGGCTAAGAGAGTGCATCTCCTACAGTCAGAGCCACAAGCTTAATCCTCACTATTCAGCTCACTTCCAACACGTTAGATTTCTGCTCAACACCATGGAAAAGGACATCTCACATGCTTGCCCATTAATAGTACAACCTCCCCTGTCATCGGAGGCAGCCGCTGGCATTTAAACAGCCTGAAAACCCTACCTCCTCCGCAGAAACTTCAGGGACTAATACGGGAGCTAACATTTAACAAGAGCCTTCTATTTGCTAGGGACCTCCTTAAGTACCCATCCCACAGACAGACTGCACTTAGCTTGACATCAGCTCCAGTATTGTTAGTATTGTTGCCCTATTTTACCGGTGCTAGACAGAAACAAAGGCTCAGAGAGGTAAGATCACTTGTCCAAAGTCACACAGCACTGGGTTGGCAGCACAGAGATCCAGCTCTGGTTTGGCTGACTGTTGTTCCTCACGTACCCAGCTGCCTGCCCCAGTGTAGCCCACCATCTACAAGGATAACCTCTGGCAATCCTTCCTGGTTTCTAACCTGGGGTCGGGACTTTGATCCTGCTTCGTCATATACCCTGATTGCAAGATACAGAGTAGAGCTCCTCACCCAAATCTGGATTAATCTATTTATCTTTCTTCTTTTTCAATAAATCATGACTTCTTTTTCAGCAATTTTTATTGTGGTAAAAATATACATAAAATTTACCATCTTAACTATTTTAAGGGTACAGTTTAGTGGTATCAGTACACTTACATCATTATGCAACTGTTACCACCATCCATCTCTAGAACCTTCTCATCTTCCCAAACTGAAACTCCATATTTTATGGAACAATAATTCCCTACCGCACTCCCCGACTTCTGGCAATTACCATTTGACTCTCTGTCTCCCTGAACTTGACTACTAGAAGAACCTCTTACACGTGGAATCCTACTGTATTCATCCTTTTGTGACTGGCTTATTTCACAGGGCATAATGTCTTCAAGATCCATCCTTGTTGCAGTATGTGTCAGTTTCCTTCTTTCGGGGGGCTGAAATGAATCCACTGCATGGATGCATTGCCTTTCTCTTTATCCATTCATCTGCTGTTGGACACTTGAGTTGCCGTCATCTTGTGTCTACAGTGAATAATGCTGCTGTGAACACTGGTGTGCAAACATCTCTTCAAGACCTTGTTTTTAATTCTTCTGGGCGCATCCCTTTTAGTGGAACTCCTGGGTCATACGGTAATTCTAGGTTTGACTTTCTGATGAACCACCATCCTGTTTTTCACAGCAGTTGAACTGTTTATGTTCCCACCAATGTGCACACGTGTTCTTATTTCTCGGCCTCCTCACCAATACTCATTTTCTCTATTGCTGATGGCCCCATTCTAATGGGTATGATGTGGTCTCTCATGGTGGTTTTGATTTGTGTTTCCCGTCCACTGGTCATGTATGGATGTGAGAGTTGGACTGTGAAGAAAGCTGAGCGCCGAAGAATTGAAGCTTTTGAACTGTGGTGTTGGAGAAGACTCTTGAGAGTCCCTTGGACTGCAAGGAGATCCAGCCAGTCCATTCTGAAGGAGATCAGTTCTGGGTGTGCATTGGAAGGACTGATGCTGAAGTGGAAACTCCAATACTTTGGCCACCTCATGCGAAGAGTTGACTCATTGGAAAAGACCCTGATGTTGGGAGGGATTAGGGGCAGGAGGAGAAGGGGACGACAGAGGATGAGATGGCTGGATGGCATCACCGACTCGATGGATGTGAGTTTGAGTGAACTCCGGGAGTTGGTGATGGACAGGGAGGCCTGGCGTGCTGTGATTATGGGGTCGCAAAGATTCAGACGCGACTGAGCGACTGAACTGAACTGAATGATTAGTGATGTTGAGTGTCTTTTCAATTGCTTACTGACCACTTTTATGTCTCCTTTGGAGATATGTTTATTCAACTTATTTTTTAATCTGGTTGCTTTAAACCATAACATAAAAAACATCCTGACCCTCTGCCCTCTGCATCTCTACACACATTCCCAGGACAGTTCATTGGCCGTGCTCTAAGGGAGCAAAAAGGAATTCCTCTGCCCCACCCCATCTGACTAGGTATGCCAGCACAGAACATTTATGTGCAACACCGCACTGCTTTGGACTAAAGCACTGAAAAGGTCCGTCAGTGTGTGAATGTTACCCAGAAGAGGTAATTTATCAAGTCACTATGACTCATTAACACTCTAGCTTAGATGCTTTAACCTGTGTAGCTGTCTGGTCACCCATCAAGGAGAGGGCCACCAGACAGACAGCTCCTGACAGGTTGAAGGCAGGTCCTGGTGGAAAGGAGTGGTGAATAAAGGAGAGGGACTAGACAGAAAGTGTCTGAGCAAACAGGGTAGGGGTCAGCCAAGGTGGCGGGGTGGCAGCCCCTGCCTTGGTGTGCAGAGTGTGGGGGGATTATTATGTAGGCAGCAGGCAGGAACACAGGCTCTGTCTCAAATGGGAAGAGGAAAGTAAGGATGCGCTTAAGGGTTAAGACCTTTGGTCCAGGTGAGTGTATGAGAATTTTTTTTTTAATTGAAGGAAAATTGCTTTACAATGTTGTGTTGGTTTCTGCCATACATCAGTGTGAATCAGCCATAAATATACATATGTCTCCCTCTTGAATGTCCCTCCCACCTCTCTATGGGAGCTTCTGTCTTTATACCAGAGCACAGGTTAGGGAGTTGCAGTAAAAGGGGAGGAGTCAGAAGCCAGAAGGAAGAGGGTGTGGGAAAACAGGATGTTGCAGCCGTGGAGGATGCTGCTTGGACCTCCCTTTGCAAGAAAAGTGCTAAGAAGCTTCCAGCTGCTGCGCCTTCGCACCCAGCCCTGCTTTCATGCCAACACCAGCTCTCTCCAGGCTACTGTTAACCAGCAAAGGATCTCAGCCCAGTTTCTAGAGATGGGCCATTCCCACCCAAACACAGGACTCCTGGCTGCAAGAGGGGACCCTGGCTGGAAGAGGGGAGCTTTGCTCGAGCATGAAGGAGAAACAACCCCCTCCCTGGCTACAGGTTTCTCAAGCTGCTGTGCCCTCTAGGGCCCTTCTGCCCACTCCCCTCGATGTCCCTCGCTGTCCCTCTCCTCCTCTCCCTGGCTTCTCACCTGCTTCTGGACTGAAGGCTCTCCCCACGGACCTCTGCTCCCACTCCTCTTGGTATTTCACAGTGCTTTCTCCCGGTACATTGGATGTACATCTAATTCCATCTGATATCTGCTTCTTGGAGGATGCAAACGTCGCAGAAGCCACCAAACACTCCTCCCCACCCCTCCTCCACACACATACATCCCACATGGTTTCCCAAAACAGTAAATCCCCTACATACAAATGAGTTCTGTTCTGAGGACAGGTGTAAGTCCAATTTGTTCGTTTAAGTCCAACAGAGTTAGCCTAGGTACCC
This sequence comes from Neotragus moschatus, assembly GCA_006410615.1. NCBI lineage: Eukaryota > Metazoa > Chordata > Mammalia > Artiodactyla > Bovidae > Neotragus > Neotragus moschatus. The sequence continues at coordinate 904,869 of SJYA01002278.1, read as the reverse complement.
AACTAACACAATCAGCTATATCATACTGTACTGTAATAGGTTTATAATACTTTCCATGCAAATAACACATAAAAAAACAAACACAACAAATGAAGAAAACATTTTTATTCTTATGTACAGTACCTTGAAAAGTACAATAGTACCAGCTACATCACCGCCACTTTTACACTTGCTTCTGGGCTTGAAATAAAGACACTGTACTATTGTACTCTACACAGCACTGTACAAAGTACACGTAAGCACAACCACTCGTAGGGGGTCCACACATGTGACGATGCACACCAGACATGTGGGCTAACTTACGAAGCTGGACATGCTAACGCAGGTTTGCATCTTTGAAAGTTCCCGACTTGAAGATTCATATATAGAGGACTTACTATAAAACCCACTTCCCTTCTGGGCTTGATCTCACCACCACTTCTAGAGGCTGAATGGTAGTCAAAACAAAGGTGGCCTTAGTTTACAGACAGCGGAGAGCTAGCAATAGAAGGTACAAAGGCGTGCATGGCCCATTTCATTCATTCTTCAATGAACAGGACGGCACATAATAAGGAGACCTCTCACTTGGGTGCTGTCCTTCTTCTGCTGGGAACTCATGAGTTGGGCGGAGGGTAATTCAGAAACTTGACTGTATTCAACTCTGAATCCACAGGGCCTTGGACAGTGCCTGGCTTCTGCTCAATAGACATTTAAAGAATGAATGAGTTTATTCATCATAATAGTGCTCTAAAATTTCCTCAGATCTTCCCCAAATGAAACCTCTCATTTCATTTTCTACGCTGGGCGAAGACTGTCTTGAAGACGCTAAACTGAGGTCCAGAGAAGTTGAAGAAGTGGCCCACAGCCTCGAGGCACTTTCTATCAGATTAGACCACCCTATTTCCTGTTCCTCCTTCATGCCCAGAAAAACACTTTGGTCCAGAGCCCCCAGAGAGCAATGCATAGCCTTCGCTCCCCTTCCCCCTTGTGACATCCCAGTCAATTCCAACCCACACCCACAGAAGCAGCGGCTCAGAGCCCAAGGCCAGAATGAGGTCCAAAATAGGGTGTGTGAGGCCAAATAGCAATTGGCTGATCTGCAATATCCTAGGACGTATCTGAAGGGCAGTGGTCAAGTGAGGAGAAGCAAGGAGCACACACTCCCCAATAGGGCTGACCACGTGATCGAGGTGAATTCTTCCCAGACTTGGTCCCACCTGAGCAGTGCCATGTTGGGTGCCAGGGCTCCCCCCTCCAGCCGGCCAGAAGCAAAGCCGCCCTTTCTACAACATTCCCACCAAACGGTGCAGTCTCAGATTGCCATTAAGGACACAGCCATTCGGCATTCACTGCCAGGACTTAAACCACATCAGGTCCTGCCTTCTGAGACGCAGCAGGGGTGGCTTTAGTTTTACTTTTAAGTGAGACAAAAGAAGACGAGAGAAGCGGTTGGGGGGTAGGGAACATGTGCTTGTCAAGCGGTACCACCACTCTGGGTGGGATCGTCCCCTGGAGAACAAACAACCGCCAGAGACAAACAGGCTCTGATAACCTGCTTATGGTCAATTAAAAATCCCAATTAACACTTCTGAAAAGTAGTTCAATATTTGCCACTGAACTCGAGATGAGGTGCCTCCGCTGGCAGGTGGGAGGCAAGGAGGAGGAAGAGATGGCTTCTGGGGAAGGGCCCCCCTCCCCCCCGGGACTGTCGAAAAAGGGACCCGTCAGCAAAGCCAGAGGGGGTGGGGGATGAGCAGCCGGCTTCTCCATCCTTCTCGCTTCCAAATTCTTGTTCCTGCATCTTTAAACAAAAATGCCACCCTAGGCACCCACTCCTGCCGTCCCACTCTAGCATCGCTCCGTTGCTTCAGCTCTGGGCTCAGATCTTCACCCCCTACTCTGAGGCCTGAACGTCCTAGGAATGTCACAGGACGTGCCTCTTAACTCCCCAGGGCATTCACCCCACGCTAACCGTCTGGAAGGCAAACAGCGTGGCTCCGGCCAGGGTAAACAGACCATGCCTCGCAGCTGTGATTACTGCTCCATGGTTCCCATACCGGTCTTCCCCTCCCTCACGGCCACACCCTCCAGTGACGACACAGTGCCAAGGTCTCGGCTACCTTCTCGGTCCCAGAGCCTGCTTCTCCACCGTGGGCAGGCCCTTGCCACTTCTTTGCCAGCTTGCCTCTTTTCTGTCTGGCTCCCCAGTCCACCCTCCTTGCTGCTGCCAGAATAATCTTTCTAGATTAACAATAGGATCAGCTTAGTGCCCTCACTGGAAACAATTCAACAGCCTCCATTGCTTTTAGGAAAGGCTCAGTCTTCGGTCAGTCATGGAACATCTCTCTTGACCTTGGCTGGCCCCTCTGCCCTCCTTCTTAACCTAATTGCCCTCTATGTACTGGCCACTGGGGTCTCCTCCTAGAGCATGCTATCTTCCTGTGGGATCTTCCCTCTGCCAGAATTGCCCTTTCCCCTCTTCTCCAGCTAGCAAACACTGACTCTCTACAGCTGAAGCTTCGCCTCCTCCAGGAAGCCTTCCCTGACTGCTTCTCCTCCAGTTTGATTTAGATCCTCATGAGCCCACTGTGTTTACTTGTCCTCTTCACAGCAATTCCCATTCCACACCGTCCAGACTGATTTATTGTTCCTTGAAGCCTTCTCAAAAACAAGGATTACGTCTTATTCACAACATACTTCCTGGCACATAGGTAGGTATTTATGTTTATTGCATGAATGGATGAACAAATATTTAATACAACTTTATAAAAACTGTGTAATTATCAAATTTTTGTGACTCAAACAGTGTTTCCCACTGAGTTTCACTATTAATATCAGAAGTGCTTTATTTTCACTTCCAATTTTTGAGATACCAACAGTGGTTCTAACTCTTTATGTATCTTCCCCCAAAACCTCTGTCAGGGATAACTCAAGCCCAGAACCATCTGGTAGATACTGATAGTTAAAGGATGCTTGTAGTTAAGCATCAATGTAAAATAGAAGATTTTTCTGGAATGCACATAACCACCTCCTAATTTATCTACCTGGTGAATATGAATTTAGAGGTTTCCTTAAATTAGCAGAGCCAACTTGCATTTTCCTGGAAAATGTGACTGCATCTGTGGCTCATCCCACAAAGACGCAGGTAAGGGAGCTCAGAGAAAGTGCAGCAGCCAGTGGTGAGCGCAAAGGGTGGGGAAAGGAGGCGGGAGCCTGCAGAGAATTCAGGGCTGCTCAGCAACCCCCTTATGCAAACCAGCGATTTTGAAGGAACATAGCTTGGAGCTCAGGCCTCCAACTTTCTATCACCCCAGGGCTATTTCATCTTGAGATGAGCCTGGCTGCCTTCACAACCCACCTAATGCTTAAGGGGGAACTGCAAAGATATTTCTTGTTCTCCATCTCATTGGATCCTTTGGTCTGCAATTCAGAGAACTGCCTGTTCGACGCCGTGATCCCTGCCTGCAGCCATCTCTCCTTCCCAGACGCTGGATTCCGACCTGAGAGACTTTGTTTACTCACCCCTGGTGGCAAATATTGACACTGAAAGCAACTCTGCTTCTGTGGTTGCTAGTTTTCTGGTCCCAGGAAACCTCAGTTCCCAAGTGGCAACTACATTTTAGGCCCATTAGTGAGCCTACCACCAAAACACAAAATATAAACCTCTGTTGTACTCCTGACCTTTTCCAATCCCTGGAAATCAAGGTTTCTTCTTCTTTGGTCGCCAGCCTTACTCCACCCAGAAGCTTCTCTTTCTAAAGGCAGCTGAGTGGAAGTGAAAGCTAACCTGTTACCCTAGGAGACGGTGGGTGCCCTGAAGATAGTGACTTTGCTGGATGGTCTATAGCCCTGGCCTGGAATCTATACCTAGAGGCAGCCCGGTAAATGATGGGGGTAAAGAGAAATGATGACGATGACGATGAGGATAATATCAATTGTTACCACTACCCTCACCCCATCCCTTCCCTGCGTTACAGAGCACACGTTAGGTGCCAGTTCAGTTCAGCTGCTCAGTCGTTTCGGACTTTTTGCAACCCCACGGACTGCAGCATGTCAGGCTTCCCCTGTGCTAAATTCTTCACTTGTATTACCTGGGTTAATTCTTACAAGAATTATTATGCTCATTTATAGATGAGGAAACTGAGCTGTAGGAGGTTAAATAACTTGTCTAGGATCACACAGCAGACCTCAAGCGTCTTGCTCCTCACTCCTACAAAGAAAGAGAAAGTGAAGAAGAGGGAGAAAAAAGAAAGGACAGAAAAAGGAAACGATGGAGGAAGGAAGGTGGGGAGGAAGCAAGGACGGATTTCTAAATAGGCTGACCCAAAGCAAACCAGAGAAGGCGATGACAAGGAAATTTACTTAAAAAAAAAAAAGATAAAGACTCAATTATCATTCCTCAGACTTACTCTCTGAAAACCTCAAAGCACCCTCACATCTTCCTTTTTCTTCCCACAACCCAACGAGGTGGGTCAGAGTATCTGCCAGTCTCTCTGTTCCTTTCATCCTCTTTGGCCCCCATGCCCACCTTCACCCCTCCCACACTATACAGACACTTTAAAAAAATGTGTTTACACTGATGGCAAAATCGATGTCCGGAAAAGTCTTACAGTTAAAACTCAAACATCCCTAGCCCAGACGTCACAGGCCAGGCAGCTTGGCAGAGACCCCGAGGGGAGGGGTCTGGGCTGGAGGAGGGGCTGGGCTTTCTTATACTTTTTCTTCCTGCCAGTGCCTGGGCTGGGAGTCCCGGGGATGAGAACATATGTTCTCTTGTTTCGCTCCAGCCAAAGGGAAAAGGTAGATGTCACGCACACCCACACTCCAGGAACAACGCGAGTATTAATAACTGTTTGAATTGTACGCGAGTCTCAGCATATTCCTCTGCGATGCCTCAAAAGCCATTTATTTTGGTACTTCATTGTGGGGATGGTACTGGCGGCCAAGCCAGGCTGCTGGTGACTAACAGAGAGCTCTTCATTCAGGGGAACGTTGGAAAAGCGCTTCCGTTTCCCCGTGTGCATTAGGTGGGTGGTGAAGGCAGTGAGCTAAGTAGAGAACTGTCAAGGTCTGTCTGTGCGCCCCGGATGTGTGTGCGGCGTGCCAACCTCCGTACCCACACCATGGGAGGGAAGTCTGGAGGCGGGGGAGAGGTGGAGAATGCAGATAACCCCCTACAATGCATAACCTAAAAATAGTGTGCGTTTGCCTTTGACTGGCAGTCTATGAGTTCCCCCCGCATCAGAATCATCTTTCTCATTTTATTTTGCTTCAGCTGTTATTAAAGTGAGTTTGCATTCTCAGAGAAGATGGCAACAGAAGCCAGGCTTATGCTGGTTTTTTTTGTTTTTTGGTGTCTAAGTCGTGTCCAACTCTTTGTGACCCCACGGACTGTGGTCTGCCAGGCTCCTCTATCCTTGGAATTCTCCAGGCAAGGATACTAGAGTAGGTTACCATTTCCTTCTCCAGGGGATCTTCCCAACACAGGGATTGAACTCAGGTTTCCTGCATTGGCAGGCACGTTCTTTACCAACTCTTTCTTGAGCCACCAGAGATTAGGTTTGTGCTTGGGAGGGGGCGGGGTGCAGGTAAATCCAACCTGAGAGTCTAAATTTGTCTTGGGCACTCCTAATCCAAAGGCAATTCACTTTAAGTAGCGATGTTGTTTTCCTTTTAAGATTATTTCAAATACTTAAGTTTTGTTACAAACTAGACACTTCTACTAGAGAAGGCAATGGCACCCCACTCCAGTCCTCTTGCCTGGAAAATCCCATGGACAGAGGAGCCTGGTAGGTTGCAGTTCATGGGGTCGCTAAGAGTCAGGCACAACTGAGCAACTTCACTTTCACTTTTCACTTTCATGCACTGGAGAAGGAAATGGCAACCCACTCCAGTGTTCTTGCCTGGAGAATCCCAGGGACAGAGGAGCCTGGTGGGCTGCCGTCCACGGGGTCGCACAGAGTCGGACGCGACTGAAGCGACTTAGCAGCAGCAGACACTTCTACCCTCCAGAGACATGCTAAAATTCCTCTGAATTTTGGAATCCTAAATTTTTTCTCTGCCCAAAATTCCTCTTTTCACTGCCACCCTCTATCATGATTAACATGTGTTCTGTACAGTGATACCCTCTGTGATAAACAAGGGACTTCTTCATGGCTCTAAGTAATCCTGGGAGCAGCCTGGAATTATCTCCAATTAGGAGTGGAAAAATGGGAAACTCAAAGAGCTAGGTAAGGATCCAGATCACCTCAACCATATGACTTATCCATCCACCTGTCTTTAAGCAGAACGATAACTAAATAATCCCACACAGGCGAATGTCTTATTATTTCCACCCACCTCCTCCTGGAGTCTCAGAATGTTTTGTCTCATTAGTAGTGAAGTTTGGAATTCTAAATTCCCATATTCAGTAGTGGGGGAGGTGGGAAGCAGGCAAGGAAGGGAAGCATGACCTTAGTTCAGTGCTTAATCTCTCTCTGAACCTCAATTTTCTCATCTGTACAATGGGGATGGAATATGTCCCATGCAAAATGATGTGCTTAGTACTCCCTGGCATGGAAGAGTTGTGCTTATGAGTGCAACTTACCCTCACCTTCTGCTAGTGAACTTGGATAGGCAGAGTGACCTCAGAAGGTATGCCCCTTCATCTTACTGGTCCTGATAGAGTTGGAAACACGAGGGTGTCTTGGCCCATTGAACATTATTCGGAGAGGCCACTAGAAATGAAGGATTCTCCGTCAACCACTGAGTTCCCCTTTCCTCATAAGGATCCAGACTTCTCCCTGCTGGCTATGGACACTAAAATCACCCTTCTCCAGCAGGCTCACCTTTTATCTTCCAACTGACAGGAGCAGCCTCTGCTAGTGGGAGGTTTGCCTGGGTTTTAATTTTATTCGTTGGTTTCAAATCAGCCTGTATCTCACACAGGGAGAAACTGAAGCTTACAGGCAGGCAGAGATCAGAGTTCAGATCACTCCTAACTCTCCTGCAACTCAGTGCGGGCCTATTCCCAGAGAGGAAAGCAATAAGAGCTCAGTGTTTAGTTTAGATAATCCAGCAGGATTAAAGGCTAGAACAGGGGTGTAAGCAGAAAGACTCTCTGCAAGGTGAATCCCTTTATCACACACGTTCTGGGCCAGACTGACTTTTCCTGGTGAACTGCGAGCCAGGAGGATGGCAGCTGTCCACGGAGGTAGATGCATTTTGTGCAAACGCTTGTGTGTCTGAGCAAACTCTCTCATCTGCATACACACGAGTAGTGTGACTGGAGGCAGGAGGCCTTGTGTCTGGACTTTGACCACTAGTACTTTGCATGAATGCTCAGTTGGATCCAACTCTTTATAACCCCATGGACTGTGGCCCACCAGGCCCCTCTGTCCATGGGATTTCCTAAGCAAGAATACTGGAGTGGGTTGCCATTCTCTTCTCCAGGGGATCTTCCCGGCCCAGGCATCTGCATTTCCTGCATCAGCAGGATCCTGTACTGCTGTGCCACTTGGGAAGCTGGGAATCCCTTAATTCAGCTTTCCCAAATTCCCTCAACTATAAATGCCACTTGGGTCTGTTACTTTAAAGTGTGGATTCTTGGAGTCTTCGCAGAAATACTGATTAGAATCAAATCCCAAAGTATCTCAAGGAGTTCATAAACCATAGGCTGACAGTCCTGCTTCTTAACTTTTGTTCTCTCCTTTTCAATAAAAGGGGAAATCAAAGGCCTTCTGAAGCAACATCATGAGGCCATTGTTCCAGGTCTGAAGCCACATGCCTCTCTGAGCAACTCACATGTGGAAATATATCATTGCAAATAGACCTGGATTCATGGACACATGGATGCACATGTTCATGGGTGCAAACAGAATCCAGTTCTCTTCTTGCTCCAAGATGTAGTATTGCTTGGCTTTGGATGGGCTTCCAGTGGTGACTAGGGGGGTTTGAGGTTATCTATAAAGCCTGTACTTTGTGGGAGTCAAGGTTCCAGGTCCACAACATGATTGACCCTCAGCCCAGCAGGTGTGTGATAATAAGCAAGTGGAAGCTTGTGATGGAGAACACTATTTAGGGGCAGTCACTTCCCTGCCCAGAGTCAGCTGAAATCTCAAGTGACTAAACACCACCTTTTGAAAGCTAGGAAAATGGTGGAACCAGATTCCTGGATTCTAGAGGAAAGAGGAGAAAGTGAATGACCTTGGAGGTTCTCTTGACTCTCTCTCCTCTCTGTTCCTCCATCCTCCTCTCAAAGGAACTGCCTCCCAAGCTAGTCTTCCAGTTGTCTTCCCAAGCCAGCAGACTTAGACCACTTCCAGGCACGTCAAAATGCAGGCGGAAGCAGATGTCCGAGCTGTCTAAAGGCAGGTAGACCAAATGCTTCTAAAGCAGTGTCATGAGGCTATCTTTCAAGTCTTGAGGAGTGGGCTTGAGTACCCTCTCTATCCCTGAGAGATTCAAGCAGAGACTTGAATAGACTAACCCTGAGCAGACTTACCAAGAGGTGAAGACACAGAATGGATTAGGGTGATGGTGAACTTGAGAACTGTGAGCTGCATAGGACAAACTATGTCTCCACTATGTCCTGCCCCCGCTCTACGCCCCCCGCTTCTGGCTCCTATGAATAGGACAGTGTGACACCCAGTAATCCACACTAACTGTGCAGAATCAATGAGACTCACAGTTGGAAGGGACCCGAAACCTGCCCGATTTAATCCCAAGACATAAAGCTACAGCTCTGTCATGTCATCCCCAGCCCCATAAGGGGAGTATCTCCCTTCGCTGGACTACATGTAGGGGCAAGAAACTCACCACTTGCAAAGACGCCAGATCTCTCTGGGGAGCCCTGCTGTAAAGCGGGCTTGATGTCAGACCTCTCAGTTGGGTAAGATTCTCCTGCTCTTCTCAAACCAATTAAATTCTGTTTGACTTTGGGCAGGTTTCTTAGGCTGCTCTCAGCTTCAGCATCCCTTTCTATAAAGTGGGGATAATAGTAATACTTAATTCAAAGGACTGCTATGGTGACTGTTTCATGTGACTCACATGAAATAGTAAACATACAGTGCCTGGCACACAGTAAACCTTCAAAAAAATGTTAGAGGTTAGTATTTTGTTTTTGAGGAATTGATTTGTTCCTTGGCACTAAGGCATTCCTGATATTTTCATTTTCAGAAGGGGTATGCACTGTCTAAAGAGTCATGTTCTCAGGCACTCAGGAGACATGTGAGGGGTGTGTGTCAGGGGTGGCACACAGCATCAGCCAGAGCAACACTGGTCCCTCAGGGCCCCAAGGTTCAGGGGGTCCTGCTGGAGGCCTGGAGAGCCCCCAAGGAGCACACTCCTCTACCCATTCCCAGGTTCTCTCTTCCTTTCAACAGGGACTCTCTCTTTCTCCCGGGACCTATTCACCTAGCAGAGTATGAGTTGGGCGTGGGTAGGTGTGCAGGCTCCTAGAATGTACCATCCAGTAAATCATCCTGATTTCGTTCAAGCCAGAGTCCTAGCCCAGAATCAGCCTATCAGAGTTGGAGAAGCTCCTTCAAGTGCACTCACTAGCTCTTTGATACGGGCAGGATGTCTAAACTCTCTGAGATTCAGTTTCCTCCTCTGTGAAATGAGGATATTGATGAAACTCAGCTCATGGACTTTCCATTCCAGAATAAAGTGAAATGAGGTACTTGAATTATGCCAAACTTGGTACCTTACTAAAGGACTTCAGATGCAGCCTACTATTGATCTGTGGTCCAGTCAGCTATTAACCATCGTAAAACAGATGCTACCTGTCTTAATCTTCTTGGGCTGCCACAACGAAATACCACAGGCTGGGCAGTCTAAATCTCAGAAATTTGTTTGCTCACAGTTTTGGAGACTGGAGTTCAAGATCTAGGTGCCAGCAGGTCCAGGGTCTGGTGAGGGTGGTCTTCCTGGGTTGATGGAAATCAAAGAGATGGCTGCTTTCTTCTTCATGTGGCAGAGGGAGGAGTGAGCAATTTTCTGGGCCTCTTCTTATAAGGTCACTAGTCCTATTGAATGAGGATCCCATCCTTATGAGCTCATTTAACCTTAATTATTTCCTTAGACGTTCCCTCTCCAAATACAGTCACATGGAGGGTGTGTGTGCAGAACTTCAGTATATGAATTTGGTGGGGAGGGGGAGGGGAACATTCAGTCCAAAAAACTAATCAGAAGGGGTTTTTAAGTGGCTATTTATTTCAAAAAACTTCATGGAGAAGGAGATGGCTCCATGATCACAGCGACTACTCCCTTCCCACTAGCCTCTTCTTTCTCGGTTCACTGGCTCTGGAGTAAGGCTTCATAAAGGAGAAGCCAGTAGGTCACCATCTTCAAGCAACAAGTGTTTCTTGATCCCTTAGCTTCAGCAGCAGTTGTGAGAAAGGTGAGACCCTCCAACGAGCTGGTCCAGGCATGGGACCCCCATGAGTCAATCCCCAAAGGTGATAATGAAAATGGGACAGACCCAGACCAAAGAAGCAGGTAGCCGGCTCAGTGTCTCTGCTCCCTGGCCAAGCCTTCTTGGTAATACACACAAAGAATAAGGAGCTGGACTTGACCCAGCCTCGGTGTAGTTCTGCCCTTGGTGCAGAGATGGCCGTCCCTTCTACCACGGACAGAGTGGAGAAGGCCATACCCTGCTGACAGATGACTGTTCTGATGGCCCGGGATGGGCATTTACTTTGCTTTCTCTAACACCGCCTTGTTTACTACATGGATATTTCACCTCCCAGATTCATCTTGGGATCACTATTGAAGATTTTTTCTCTGCTCACTGAGATATCCCTGCTAATCACAAAAACCTATGTTGCAATTTCAGATTAATTAAAGCTGTAAACCGGGCGAGTGACTGTAAGTCATATTCCCCACTTCTCTGTACCCTCTCAAAAATCATATCATTTTATGATACTCTCCCTAAAAATGATTTTATTCCCCCAAATCTTCCTTTAGCCAGAAAGCAGCCTTCCTTGGACTGGGCGATCCTCCATTCAAGGCTTTTTAGCTGTTGGCAATGGGATATGACATACTTTTGGGGCAAAGAACCCCTTCCCCCAACATTAGCAACCCAAAATGCATCCAGCACAATCCTGAGACTAGAACCAGTGAAGCAGACTCCTGGTTTCAAGCCCAGCTCTGCCCTTTCCAAGCTGTGAGATTTAACCTCTCCATGACTCAGTTTCCCCACCTGTCAAATGGGGATAATTATGAAATGCATTTTGTAAAGCACTTAGAAGTTTAGCAAATAGTCACTGTTAGTGCCGGCTGAGCCCAGTAGCTGGGTGGGGCCCCGTGAACAACACCATCAATACAGTATCATCCTTGGCCGCTATGAGTTGACAATCTACCTGGGAAATGGAACATACTCAAAAGAAAGAGCATGCCAAGTCCTGACCCACGTGGTACCTGTCACTAGCTCAGTGAGTGAGGGCTGTTCTCCATCTACATCCACCCCGGCTTCCAAGATGCACAGATTCTTAGAGAAGTGTATCCAGCGGCTCCAGCTTTGCTGCTCCTGCTTCTTTAGAGAAAACTAGGAACACTGAGTGCACCCTTGACTGACTGCAGAGGAGCCCTCCAGGATGGCATTCTTGAACAGACATTTTTCTTTGTGTATCAAAGTCGTAGCTATGATTTCTGCCTTGTGGGGCAGGCTGAGCTCAATCAAAGGCAAAAAAAAAAAATGATGCTGGAAGAAGTCATGGCTGCTCTGCTTCGTGCCACCCTTCTTTCTTTTTGAAATTAAGATGTGAAGCCTACAACCCTCAGAAATGTGCTATGAGTACCCACTGCTGCACCATTTAACAGAAGAGAAAAACTGATGGGCAGAATAGCTTACTGAAGTCCCTGAATGGAACCCGTGTGGAGCTTGCTAAAATAACTCAGGATCTCACAGAGCAAGCCAGCCTGGGTGAAGGTCCAGGACAGTTCTTGTATCATCACCCCTTTCTCCCTGCCCCAGCTTCTCCTAAAACCAAGTTTAGAAGTCCCTTCCCTTCTATCCAGGGATTTCCAGGTGGTACAATGGTAAAGAATCCACCTGCCAATGGAGACGTAGGACACACAAGTTTGATCCCTGGGTCGAGAAAAAGAAACAGCAACCCACTCCAGTATTCTTGCCTGGGAGATCCCATGGACAGAGGAGCCTGATGGGCTACAGTCCATGTGGTGGCAAAGAGTCAGACATGACTTAGCCACTGAGCACGTACACACACACCCTTCTATCCACCAGGAACAGATCTCCAATCTCTGGCACAGATAACTCCAGGGACAACACTCATGTTATCTGGAGGCTTCTAAATCCAAACATCTGCAATTCCAGGCTCAAGAAAAGATTTGATTCTGCAGGGGTTTTTTTGTTTTTGTTTTTTTTTAAATTTCATCTTCATCACCTTAACAATTGCATCTCTGGATTGTTCAATTCCACAGTGAAGCCGCTTCTGCTTACTACTGGCCTATCATTAGCTAGGATTAAGATTCATTTCAAATAGGAGGGTTTTTTCCCTCCCCATCACCCCCCTTTCATTCCCAAACTAATTTGCATTACAAAAAATTAAACAAAAGCAGCTTTTTGAATCTCCACTCATTACTCCCATTACATTTGTTAACATCATTATCCTCAACTGAAGATGGCAACTATTATCAAATGTTGTAGTGCTTTTGTGGACTTCTCGCTATATTAGTTTAGAAAATTGCTTTAATGCATATGCTTTTAGAGGTTTAAAATCTACCATGGCATTATGAGCTATATAATGCTATACATTTTTAATCTAATAGTGCATTTGTTTTATTTCATTTTTTGAAAGCATGTTGCACTGAAATAAAATGTATACCTATGGTATGGAAAAATACAAATGCAATTGGGAAAATGCAGAACTAGGCTCCTGACTGGCAGGCCCTCTCCCACTCCCTTCTTTCCCTGGAGGAAAAAAAAAATCACTTCTCCTGAAACCCAAGTCCTGAGGCCCTAATGGGTGTGATGAGTGTGATGGTGGGGGAGGAGGGGGTGGGGTGGGTGCTCAGTGACCCAGTGATAGGGAAGGAAACCGGTCCATTTGGGGCTGTAAGCAAAAGCAAGCTCCTGCTATTCATTAACAGAGAAAAGCAGTTTCAGGGGCAATTACCAAATTTCTATATTCATAGAAATCCAGTTTCCCTGGAGAGAAAGGCTCAGGTTGGAACATTTATGAAGTGCTGGTTTCTTATGGAAATAAGAATTTTTGGTAATTACACAGGAGCTGCTCTTTATCTGCTTCTGCATTTTAATGATGGAGAGTGGCATTTTGTTAGTTTCTTTACTATTATTACTAAAGCACATGCAGACCCATAGCATCCTTGCTGGTATCCCAGGGATCCATTCATCCTAATAGCCAAGAATGAGCTTCTGCCACCCTGCTCAATCACGCTCAGTCGCTCTGCTCACCGAACCAGAGACGAGACGGAATGAGAGACACCGTGATCATGGCTTCATGCTCTGGGCTGGCGGCTCAGTGCCTGCAATGCCTCCTCGGGTTCCCCTGTCTTCTCCCTGCCTCACCGCTCCCTGCACACAGCTCCCATCTCGGGCTGGGTGGAGTGTGTGCATCACTCAGGGAGTCATTTGTAGGATGAAGAGGTTAAATGTGAGAGATTCTGCTGCCTACACGCCTTTCTGAAGCAAACGCCTGACCCAAGACTCAGAAACATGACTGATGAAGCCTCCCTAGAGCAAGGCTCACACAAGTCCCCCTGCCTCAGTCTCCCCATGGTTCCTTTCCCTTCTGCTCCCAATGCCCTGCTGATAGTCTGACCCTATCCCTAATCAGTCTCTGGGAGACCCATGCCAGACTCCTCCCTCCCCCTGCCCAGTACCCCATTTCTGAGACCTCACTCCAGAGAATGACCACTCCTGCCCAGGGAGGCCTGCAAAATGACACCTACCTCCCTTACCAGAGCTATTTGGGGTGATTTATAATGGTTATAAAAGAAGTCAGACCTTGATTAAGCTTAATAGATCCATTAATTACACCAAACAAAACAAACATAATGAACATAAAAATTTATGACCTCCGGCACTGGCTCAGGTGTGTCCCCTTGTTGGGCCTTGACAGATCTTGTAGAGCCCATCCATCTCCACTGTGGTAGAATCAGCGGCCTGTGCCCGTACGGAGGTGGTGGAGGTGGACTCTCCCAGCGTCTCAGGCTCTGCTGCTGACTACAGTACCTAGACCCACATCCCAGGCCACTCATCTTTGCATCTGTCTCTCTGGCAGTCCCTTGGATAGCAAGGAGATCAAAACAGTCAACCTTAAAGGAAATCAACCTTCAATACTCACTGGAAGGACTGATGATGAAGCTGAAGCTCAAAATACTTTGGTCACCTGATGTAAAGAGCCTATTCACTGGAAAAGACCCTCATGCTGGGAAAAACTGAGGGCAGGAGGAGAAGGGGGCGGCAGAGGATGAGATGGTTGGGTAGCATCACTGACTCAACGGACATGAGTTTGAGCAAACTCCGGGAGATGGTAAAGGACAGGGAAGCCTTGTGTGCTGCAGTTCATGGGGTCGCAAAGAGTTGGACATGACTTAGTGGCTGAAAAATAACTCCCTCAGTCACGGGGCAGGTTAGCAGGGCCACAGCAACCAGGCTGGCAGATCAGCCTCTTGGGTCTGACTGCCTGGTCCAAACCTGGCTTCACCACTTACTAACTACATGGTGTTGGACAAGCTAGCCCATCTGTCTGGGGCTGTGAAGTGGGGATAATAATGATAGGGTTCTTATTGGGATTAACTGACCTAATGCATCTAAGGGTCTTTGACTAGTGCCTGGTGCATGGTACACTGCAATGTTACCTGTATTTATTACCTCACTATCACTGCACTTTGGATAAAGACTAGAGATCATCTATAGCTTCAGTATAACCTGGGAACTTCATCTTTCTACCTTTTTGGAAAGGCAGGGAAATCTGCCCTAAGTAAGCCATCATTGGATATTTATTAAAGTTTACCAAGTGCCTAACATTTAGTTAGGGGTTGAAAGAGCGTTTTAGCCTTGGCAGGTGGTGCCTGTCCAGAAATGATTTAAAGCATCAGCAAGAACCCTTGCTGATCTAATAGAACCCTTCAGATCTTACTATTTTCCACAGGAGGGAAAGAAGAACCAGAGAGGTTCAAAGGGACATGCTCAGGGCCAAAGAGCTACATAATAGGGCCTCTGGACTAGAACCCTAGGGACCTGACTGGCCCAAGTTATCCTTCTATTACACCACATCTTGCAACTGTGTCTACCATGCCACCCACTTGGATTATCGCAAACTAAGAAAACCACGTGACGAGTGGTTGGTGAAAAGAAAGTTGTGTAGGGAAATATGAATTGGAATTGGAAACCATAACCCGCTGGCTTAGCATCGCCTTTCTTCAAGATCCCAACGTTGTTTGGTTTCAGAGTCAGCAATGATACCTTCTCCAGGCCTTTGCACAGGCTATTCCCTCCACCTGGAGGGCCCTGCTCCCATCCCTGGTCCCCTGACCACCTCCACTCCTATCTCAAGACTCAACTCAAGTTTCACCATTTCAGCTTTCCCACCCTTCCCAAGATTTCCCAGGAATAACAGTATCCTCACCACTTCTCGGCTCCCCTGCCACAGTGCATTCTCTGTAGAGCAGTTAATGTATTTCATTGTGACTTTGGGGGCACAGCTTGACCAGTCTCTTATTCACCAAGAAATATACTGTAGTAGCATTTACTACATGCCAGGCACAGTCCCAGGCAGGGCAGATATGGTGGTGGACTAGACAGCCACAGCCCTTGACCTCAGGGAACTTATGATCTTGTAATGTTAATTTTGTCTTGGGCATCTTTAAATCTGTGCCCAGCACGGGGCCTCACTAAGAGTCTGCGTGAAGAGCAATGAGGAAGGGATGCCTGGAGGAGGAGCAGAGGCTTTCCGTGGGTGGGCTGCCAGGGGAAGAAGGCAGGTGGGCTGATTACAGAGGGATGTCTTTACAGAGCAGGGACAGGAGTTATGGTTCTGCCTGGAGCCCACCCACAGAGCTTGCGACAAGCTGGGGGAGTACGGACATATCCACTTGGTGTAGTTTAACCATTTATAACCCTCCCCTATCTATTATTCCATCCTCGGATATCAATTCCTGGTCAGTCGCTCAGCCTACAAGACCCTGAAAATAGATTTAAATTATTGCTTTATTTCCCATCCAGCTCGGGGTGTTGATTTATGCTGCCCAAACAATCAAGCCTTTATCTCAGTCACCCAGCAGCATGAGTAGCAATTTATCATGGTTTACTTCTCCCTTTACCACCGACACTGGGACTCGTTGGTTGTGGCCTTCTTTTCTCAGAAAGATGAAGCAAGAGGGCATGAGCGATCATGGTAGCAAAGGCCAGGGCCACTTCCTGACAGTCTAGAGTTGGGGGACAAGAGGATGCTTAACCTGGAGACTCTTTTATAACATGTCAAGTGGAAAGAATCCAGTCTTGGAGGGGAGGGGTCCTGTCCCAGCTGTGCTGTGAGCCAGCTGAGCAACCTTGAGCAAATCACTTTCCCTCTCTGGGCCTTCATCTCCTCATCTTTGACCCCACTGTGACCAATGAGGTCTTAGGAAAGGACATTGCTAGCTTGGAGAGCTGTCCCTCTACAAGGGCTCTGGCTTTGCTTTTTAAACGCCTAACCCGGCCAACTCAACTCTAGCCTCCCTACCCCACGTTAGGGCAGGAGCTCTGCAAAACCAGCCCTCCTGTGGGAAGAGGTGAGCACACCGAACAAGAGTCAGGGGTGCAGCCCAGAGGAGCCAGAGGCAGAGTGCCAATCAAGTTTCAGACAAGATGGTCCAAGCACATCAGGAGTCCAAGTTCTGCCCACTCCCAGCTGCAACCTGGGAGCTAAAATGGTTTTTATGTGGCTCAAGTGGTTGGAAAAAGAAAAGTCAAAAGAAGAATAATATTCCATCACACACAAATATTACATTATTGGACTTCCCTTGCGGTCCAGTGGTTAAGAATCTGCCTGCCAATGTAGGAGACACAGATTCAATCCCTGGTCTAGGGAGATCCCATATGCCATGGGGCAACTAAGCCTGTGCACCTCTACTAAAGCCCACTTGCCCTAGAGGCCGTGCTCTGCAACAAAAGAAGTCGCCACAATGAGAAGGCTGGGCTCCACAGCTAGAGAAGAGACCCCGCTTGCCACAACTAGAGAAAACCCACACACAGCAATGAAGACCCAGCACAGCCAGAAAAATAAATATATAAAAATTCTAAATATTACATTATTAAACTTTGGTGTCCATAAATGAAGTTTTTGTGGGGCACCTGGCCACGCTTGCTGGTTCACAGACTGTCTTCAACTGTTTTTGCTCCACATAGCAGGGATGAGTTGTGATGGAGACCTTATGGCCTGCAAAGCCTGAAATATTTACTCTCTGATCTTTTAGAGAAAATGTCTGCCAACCCTTGGGTAGATGATTGGCGAGGCCAGACGTCTCCATACTAGTCATGCCAGAGTCTGAGTTTGTGTCATTTGCTTTTTCTGTTTAGTTTGGATGGAGACTCAACTCCAAGCAGGAAGAAAGGATCTCCTGAGGTTTTGAAAAGTGAAAGAGACCCTGCTGGGAAAAGCCAGAGATGAGAGACAGCCCTGAGCTTCCACCACCGGGATGGTTGGGCAGGTTGGCCCCTGCCTTGTGGTAGAGCCAAGGACGCTGCATGCCAGTTCTGCTCTCACGCTGCACAGTCCTGCCTCTGAGCCTTTGCTGAATGCACCCTCCACCTGTGCTGTCCTTCTTCCCCACCCCACAGGTCACCTCCCCCAGGGAGCCCTGTCTTTCCCCCTCCCAGGGGCTCTGTCCCCCCGGAGCCCTTCCGGTACTTCATCAGAACTTCCCTGCTGTCACTCTTTCCTCCACCAAGGACAGCAAATTAGTCTCATATCGGCTGCTTCCAGCTGACTGGAGGTGGCCTCCTGTGGGAGGAAGGTGGAGTTGCTTGGAGATCAGCTAAACAGACTGTTCCGAGGAGCCAGCGATGGCCGCTCTGAGCACAGGAGGCTCAGACCCCACTGTGGGCGTCTTGCCTTCCTGGCTCTGCTGTGGGCTGGGCACTGGGGCATGGTGTCAATCCCTTCATGAGCTGAATTCCTGGCTGGCAGTGGCCATGTCCACCTCCCACTGTGCCTGGTCCAGAGCTGGTCTCAGGGCACCCCCCCGCCCCAGCCCTCCACGGGAAGCTGCCAGCGACAACACCCTGACACCAGCCCTTCCAAAAGTCTCCTGGTAACTGCCACTAAAACACACCTATGTGGCTTGTTCTCAAAGAACCACCCCAGGAGGCACTGCTGGGGCAGGAACCAAGCCTGTCCCACCAATCGGGGCAGAGGAGGAAGGGAGAGGCCAGGACAGAAGAGCAGTTTCCAACTTTGGGGAGGAATCCTCGGTATTTACCTAGCAAACAACACTCAGGTGAGGCAGTGTGTCAACAAGGCTGGCTCAGCAGCTCTCCCGTCTTAGCATTTTTTAAATGTTTGCCACATGCCAGACATTAATATTTTAACGGCCACACTCTACTGGCAGGCAGCACAGTGTCCGGAACACAGTGTAAAAATTGAGTGATAATAGCCTGGCTGTGTGTGAGGTCAGCACTGGCCCCAGCCTCTTCCCAGACACTCACACCCAGGACCCTCCCCGAGTCCGCTGAACTGCAGTGAATGGGCAGGATTCTCCCAGCCTGAATGACCCTGAGGCAGCTCCCAGGACCCCTCACAAGCCCCCACACTGGAAGAGCAAATTGTGTAGAGGGGACCATGAACCAAGTTGTAAGCACAGAGGCAGTGGCCTTGGATTATCCAGAGAGCTTTGGCTATCTGAAATCTAGCATGGGCTTTCTTGGGACCAGTGCTTTCTTGGGACCCCTCATTAACAGAATTCATCAATGAGACTGATTAATCTCAAAGTACTCCCAAATTACTGATATCCCTTAAAACAGAAAATCCAAGACTCAGGGGGAAGGTATATAGCTACCCTAAATAGCACACCCAGTTTTCCTTTCTAAAAAGGCAAGTCAGATAAACGTTTAAAAAAAATCCCTAGAACTTTCCTGGTGGTCCAGTGGTTAAGAATCCGCCTGCCAATGCAGGGGACACCGGTTGAATACCTGGTCTGGGAAGAGTTCATGTACTGCGGAGCAACTAAACCTGTGTGTCACAACTACTGAAGCCTGAACACCTAGAGCCTGTGCTCTGCAACGAGAGAAGCCACAAAGAGAGAAGCCCACTATTTCAAGTAGAGAAAGCCTGCACTCAGCAACAGAGAGCCAGCCCAGCCAAAAAAAAATTCCCCTCTACTATGTAAGACCTTTGGGGGAAACAACTTTCTCTGGTTAGAAAATCTTAGAGTAAAAGGATCCTCATGTAAACATGAGGATTACAATGACAATTACCTGTTAATAACAACAGCTAGCACGGATGAGCACTTACTAAATTCTAGGCCAGGGATTGGCAAACCTTTTCTATAATGGGGCAGGATAAGAAATATATTCAGTTTCGTGCTGCTGCTGCTGCTAAGTCGCTTCAGTCGTGTCCGACTCTGTGCGACCCCATAGACGGCGGCCCACCAGGCTCCCCCGTCCCTGGGATTCTCCAGGCAAGAACACTGGAGTGGGTTGCCATTTCCTTCTCCAATGCATGAAAGTGAAAAGTGAAAGTGAAGTCACTCAGTCGTGTCCGACTCAGCGACCCCATGGACTGCAGCCCACCAGGCTCCTCCATCCATGGGATTCTCCAGGCAAGAGTACTGGAGTGGGTTGCCATTGCTTTCTCTGCCAAATTCCACCATTGCAGCCCAAAAGCAGCAGAGACAGTCCTTACAGGAAGGAGCATGGCTGTGTTCAGACAAAAGGTTTACGTGTCAGGTGACAGGCCTAATTAGGTCCACAGGCTATAGTTTGCTGATTCCTATTTTGAGGGCTGTGCTAAGTGTTTTAGGGACATAATCTCATTTAATCTTCATAATAACTCTAGGAGAAGGGTACTGTTTTTATACTCATTTTTAGAAATAAATTTGGGATCAGAGTTAGATTTCTTGCTCAAGATCATAAATTTAATATGCAGTATGGCTGGAATTCAAACTGCTTCATTATACTGTAAAAATAATAATACTCCTAGCTGACATCTGAAGAATGCCTACTAGGAATCAGATACTATTATGAAGTTTTTAATTCAATCCTTCCAACTCTATTATTATTCCCATTTCACAGATGATGAAACTAAGTCCAGAGGGGGAGAAATGATCTGCCCCAAGGCACACACTTTATCACAGAGATTTGAAGCCAGGTTGTCCAGCTTCATAGCCTTGTGTGATAACTGTTTAACTCTCAAGGCATTCTTCAAGGCAGGTCAATGAGCAGGAAAGTCCAGGGGTTTAGGCCTCTGCTCTATCATTCTCTCATAGCTGAAAAAAATCCAACCCCACCTTCCACTGTGCCATCCATTCTCTACATCTGCACTCCGTTCCTGCCCTGCAGACAGGTTAATCAGTACTATTTTTCTAGATTCTCTATATACACATCAATATACAATACTTGTTTTTCTTTCTGCCTTACTTCAGTCTGTATGACAGACTAGGTTCATCGTCATCACTACAAATGTACCTACGGACACAGAGGGAAGGAGAGGGTGGGACGAATTCAGAGAGCAGTATATACACATGTACATTCCTACGTGTAAAATACACAGCTTGTGGGAAGCTGCTATATAGCACGGGGAGCTCAGCTCAGTGCTCTGTGATGACCTATAGGGTGATGATCTATATGGGGGGTGGAGGAGAAGCTCAACAGGGAGGGGATATAGGTATACTTAGAGATGATTCACGTTGTAGGGCAGAAACTAACACAACACTATACAGCTATTATACTCCAATTAAAATAAAAATAAAAAAAAAAAAAAAAGGCCTCCTGTGCTCTGTGGCCTTCTGGCCCTGAACTCACACGGAGGACTTAAAATCTGGACACAAAAGTCCAGCAGTCTGCCTAGCTCCCCTTCAAGGCTGTATCAAGTTTCAATCAATAGGTCCCTCCGGGTCCAGGCACTGGAGCCCTGGGTGGACCCTGGGGGGACACAGGCCGCGCCTGGGCTGCTGATGCAGTCAGCACAGAACAGGAGCCCCAGAACAGGAGCGGCCAGTGAGCACCCGCCGCCTGCACACACTGCTCAGAATGACACCCAGGCATCCAGGTGTGGGGCAGATAGCAATTTTCCTTTTTACTTATTGGTGCAAGGCCAGTCAGAGAGCCTGACAGGGCCCCAAACAAGCTGTCAGGAACTTCTAATTAGGGTTGAACGGCATCACGAGTGCACACGCCCTCCACTCTCGGAATTAGCAGGACAAAGTGCCTGGATAGATAGAGTCAGACAGGCTGAAAGAGGAACTCCCCACAGCGGGGCTGGCAGAGGAGGGGGTGGGGAGCCAGGGGCTGAGTTAGGAGGTGGGCTGAGCTTCCCATGCCAGGGCTCTGCTCAAATAAAGCAGAGTAAAGTGCTAGAATAAAGAGGGAAACCTGGAGCAGATCCCCTGAACCTTCAAACTCCACTCTGCCTCCATCTCATGTGCCGAGTAATTCACGAGTCCCAGGGAGGCAGCAGAGTGGTGTTGATGTCATACACTTGAATCAGCCAGACCTAGATTCAAACTTAGGCTCTCCTTTCATCCGAATTACAGTTTCCTCACTTACGTTGTGAGTTGGGGTTGTGAGGATCAAAGGAGAGAGTGCTTTCCAACCGTTTAGCATGGCCCCTGACACAGAATAAGCGCTTAAGAAAGGAATGTCCCCTATTATAGTTACTGTTCCTCGAATTTACAGTCACTCAATTCAGTTCAGTTCAGCCACTCAGTTGTGTCCGACTCTTTGCGACCCCCTGAATCACAGCACGCTAGGCCTCCTTGTCTATCACCAACTCCCAGAGTTTACACAAATTCATGTCTATAGAGTCAATGATGCCATCCAGCCATCTCATCCTCTGTCATCCCCTTCTCCTCCTGCCCCCAATCCCTCCCAGCATCAGAGTCTTTTCCAATGAGTCAACTCTTTGCATTAGGTGGTCAAAGTATTGGAGTTTCAGCTTCAGCATCAGTTCTTCCAATGAACACACAGGACTGATCTCCTTTAGGAAGGACTAGTTGGATCTCCTTGCAGTCAAGGGGACTCTCAAGAGTCTTCTCCAACACCACAGTTCAAAAGCATTAATTCTTCAGCGCTCAGCTTTCTTCACATTCCAACTCTCACGCCCATACATGACTACTGGAAAAACCATAGCCTTAAGTCGACGGACCTTTGTTGGTAATGTCTCTGCTTTTGAATATGCTATTTAGGTTGGTCATAACATTCCTTCCAAGGAGTAAGCATCTTTTAATTTCATGGCTGCAGTCACCATCTGCAGTGGTTTTGGAGCCCCCCAAAAAAAGTCTGACACTATTTCCACTGTTTCCCCATCTATTTCCCATGAAGTGATGGGACCAGATGCTATGATCTTCATTTTCTGAATGTTGAGCTTTAAGCCAACTTTTTCACTCTCCTCTTTCACTTTCATCAAGAGGCTTTTTAGTTCCTCTTCACTTTCTGCCATAAGGGTGGTGTCATCTGCATATCTGAGGTTATTGATATTTCTCCCGGCAATCTTGATTCCAGCTTGTGCTTCTTCCAGTCCAGNTTCACTCTCCTCTTTCAATTTCATCAAGAGGCTTTTTAGTTCCTCTTCACTTTCTGCCATAAGGGTGGTGTCATCTGCATATCTGAGGTTATTGATATTTCTCCCAGCAATCTTGATTCCAGCTTGTGTTTCTTCCAGCCCAGCATTTGTCACGATGTACTCTGCATAGAAGTTAAATAAGCAGGGTGACAATAGACAGCCTTGACGTACTTCTTTTCCTATTGGGAACCAGGCTGTTGTTCCATGTCCAGTTCTAACTGTTGCTTCCTGACCTACGTACAGATTTCTCAAGAGGCAGGTATTCCAGGTTACTGATACATTAAGAGACGTGGTTCAACTGAGGCGAAATCTTCAGGAATGCCAGCCAACCCTCAGGGCACCCGGGTCTGTGGAATTTTTATTTCATGCTGGATTTTGAGAGATCAGAGTACCAGCAGCTCCCATCTTTCAGGTCTGCACTTAAGCCACTCCATATCCCTGTGATGCAAGCAGATCTGTCAAGAGGATGCACGAAATCTAATATGATCTCTTTTCTACACTTGGGGAAAGGGAGACTCTACTGTGAGTTAACCAGTCCAGGACTGCTGGCTACCCCTAGATCTGAACCTAACGTTGTCTTTTCCTACCTGGTTGCCAACACTCTCTGCAAATTCCCCCTTTGCATCACTGCACTTTAATCAACGTTAATCAAAACTGAGTTTCAGAGGAAGGCGCCTTTCGGGAAATTGCTTTCAAATATATATATGTATATATATTTTCCAGCTTCATTGAGTTACAACTAACATTCTACTGTTGTGGAATCCAGAATCACAAAACACACCTCAGAGGACACAGACAATGTAGAGTACCGTTTATTACTGCCAGCAGGTCCAAGGGAATCAGTTCCCAACAAGGACCTTGATGTTTCCCAGAGGCCGGGTTTCAAAACCATCCCCCCCACCCCCACCTCCACCACCACCAGGTGAGTGGTTACATGTTAGCAACCTCTTTGTTGTGTATGACTGAGTTTTACAACAAGTAGGTGCTAGAACAAACAATTAAGGTTAAAGGTGGGGAACAATGCTTATACGTCAAGGGGGGATATCTCCATGGTTAATCTAACAGGGGCAGCCTGACCTCAACTACAGTCTCCCTTTGCCATCTGCATGGAGGGAAGTCTCCAGGAGACCTGGTTTTTATTAGTGATGGTTTTCTCATTCTTGGGCAGGGTTCAGGCCCAGTTTACGTCCTGTCTTTAAGACAGATGACAGGCTTCAAGATGGAGTCCCTCCTTCTTTCCTCACACTGGCCCCGACACTACAAAAATCACTCATGTTAAACGTATTAACTTGGTAATGGTTTAGTCGCTAAGTCATGGATGCATGCATTGGAGAAGGAAGTGGCAATCCACTGCAGTGTTCTTGCCTGGCGAATCCCAGGGACAGGGGAGCCTGGTGGGCTGCCGTCTCTAGGGTCACACAGAGTCAGACACGACTGAAGCGACGTAGCAGTAGCAGTAGCAGCAGGGGAACTAAGATCCCACAAGCCAAACTGCGAGCACCTCCCCGCGCCCAGAATTACAGTTTATTGATAGACTCCTTGACTAAACTTTAATTAGGCTTCTCTGGCTAGAGAGTCTTCTAGACTTTTCTAGACCTCTTGGCCTTCTGTGCCTGAGCTGTCCTTGCCTGCTCCGAATTGTCCAGTCTTAGCAAATTAGCAAAAAAAATTTTTTAGCAAAGAATCCCAGTTTGGGAGTAATTCCCCAGTTCTTATCTGATCAAGTTCCTCATCCCCACCCCACCTCTCCTTGACATCCAACTCTTTGACCTACCCTTAGCAAGAATCCCTTGAGACCTCCTCTTACAATTTTCCACCCACAAGCCCCTAACTCTGCTGGCTATAAATCCCCAGCTCTCTTTGCTGTAGTTAGAATTGAGACCCGTCCCTCTCCGCCTGTGGCAGTAGAATTGACCATTATGACAAAAATCTTGAAGAAAATCTTCTTTGCCACTTTAGCAAGTATCCAATTTTTTTTCTCTAGCACTATTTTTTTTTGTTTGTTTGTTTCCATTTGCGGACATTTTCCAAACTTAGGCTGGTTTTTAACAACGAGAGTGATGGTTATCAAAGACAAGATTAGTGGTTACAGGTCTTCTCTGGTGGTCCAGTGGCTAAGACTCTGAGCTTCCAATGCAGGGGCCTAGGGTTCGATCCCTGGTCAGGGAACTAGCTCCCAGAGCAACACGTGCTGCAACTAAGAGGTTGCATGCCACAACTAAGACCTGGCACAGCTAAATAAGTAAAGTAATAATAATAAAGAATAGTACTTACTCATGAGAGTGAGGGCCTGAAATGGGAAGGGCCCCCCAGACTTTGTTTCTTGAACTAGAGGGTGATTACAGGAATACTTGCCACTTAGTCACTCGTTTGTTTTCTGTCACTTCCTGTATCTTTTTTTTTTTTTTTTTTTTGACCTCACCTCACGGCATGTGGGATCTTAGTTCTCCAATAAGGGATAGAACCCATGCCCCCTGCAGTGGAAACACAGAGTCCTAACCACTGGACTGCTAGGGAATTCCCTGTAATTGTTTTTTAAATTAGTTTAAAAGTTATTTTGGGGGCTTCCCTGGTAGCTCAGTGATAATGAATCCACGTGATAATAGAGGAGATGGGTTCAATCCCTTTTCTGGGAAGATCGCACGTGCTGCAGAGCAATTCGGAGAAGGCAATGGCACCCCATTACAGTACTCTTGCCTGAAAAATCCCATGGACGAAGGAGCCTGGTGGGCTGCAGTCCATGGGGTCGTGAAGAGTCGGACACGACTGAGCGACTTCACTTTCAGTTTTCACTTGCATGCATTGGAGAAGGAAATGGCAATCCACTGCAGTGTTCTTGCCTGGAGAATCCTGGGGACGAGGGAGCCTGGTGGACTGCCGTCCATGGGGTCGCACGGAGTTGGACATGACTGAAGCGACTTAGCAGCAGCAGCAGCAGCAGAGCAATTAAGCCTGTGCACAGCATTTGAGCCTGTGTTGTAGGACCTGCGAGTACTTGAAGCTCGTGTGCCTAACACCCGTGCTCCACAACAGAGAAGCCACCGTAATGGGAAGCCCATGCACCGCAACTACAGAGTAGCTCCCACTCTCTGCAGCTAGAGAAAGCCCACCCAGCAATGAAGACCCACCACAACCAAAAATAAAAATAAAGAAACCTAAAAAAAAAAAGATGAGGGGGACTTCCCTGGCAGTCCAGTGGTAGAACTCCATACTTTCACTGCAGGGGGACAGGGTTCAATCCTTTGTCTGGTCTAAGAACTAAGACCCCACAAGCCTTGAGGCATGGCCAGAAAAAATAGATATGAGATTCAAGTGTTAGCAGCCATGAATAAAGCTGTATTAGACTACCACCCCTTCTGACCCACTACGTCCTGCATGTGACTGCTTTGGGATCACAATGGCAGCTGAGCAGCTGAAACAGAGACTTCGCTGTTGTTGTTCAGTCCCTAAGTTGTGTCCGACTCTTTGCAACCCCATAGACTGCAGCGCGCTAGACTCCTCTGTCCTCCACTATCTGCAGGAATCTGCTCAAATTCATGTCCATTGAGTCAGTGATGCTATCCAGCCATCTCATCCTCTGCTTCCCTCGTCTCCTTTTGCCTTCAGTCTTTCCTAGGATCAGAGTCTTTTCCAGTGAATCAACTTCTGCATCAGGTGCCCAGAGTACTGGAGTTTCAGCTTCAGCATCTGTCCTTCCAATGAATATTCAGGGTTAATTTTCTTAAGGACTGACTGGCTTGATCTCCTTACCTTCCAAGGGAATCTCAAGTCTTCTTCGGCACTCAGCTTTCTTGATGGTCCAACTCTCACATCCATACATGACTACTAGAAAAAACATAGCTTTGTACAGACCTTTGTTGGCAAAGGGATGTCTCTGCATTTTAATTCGCTGGCTAGGTTTGTCATAGCTTTCCTTTATGAGCCACAAAACCTAAAATGGATCGTATCTGACCCTTTACAGTAGAAGCTTGCCTAGAGAGTATAGATAGCAGTTTGTTTCTGAGATTTTAGCGCCAGACTCTGTGTTATAATTGAACTGGAAGTGAAAATAGCCATGGTTGTGCTAAAGGCTTTACCAGCAGTGAGTCAGTCTGCGTCACAACATGGTTTCGTGTTATTATCCACATTTCACAGATGAGGGAACCGAGTCACAGAGGAGGTACCTGCCAGTAGCCGCAGAGCCAGGAAGTGACGGGACCTCTAGTCTCATTGCCTGACTTTAAGCCCCAAGTTTTTTTATCTTTATTTTTGTATTGAGGTATAGTTGATTTACAGTGTTATGTTATTAGTAGTTTTTAGAGTATAGCAAAGTGATTCCAGTTTATTTATATACATATATATGTATATAAATGTTTTTTCATATCTTTTTCATTATGGTTTATTAGAGTCCGGGTTATTTTCACAAGGCCATGATGCTTCTGTGCCTGCTTTATTTATAGTTCCTATCAGTATGTGCTTCTGCGCTGTGCCATGCTCAAATGTGTCCGACTCTGTGACTCCATGGACCGTACCCCACCAGGCTCCTCTGTCCATGAGATTTTCCAGTCTAGATTCCTGTAGTGGGTTGCCATTTCCTTCTCCAGGGGATCTTCCCAACCCAGGGTGAAACCCACATTTCTTGTGTCTCCTGCATTGGCAGGCAAGTTCTTGACCACTGTGCCACCTGGGAAGCCTCATGTGAATGTATCATATATATAATTATACGTTAAAATAAATATATGTTTATTACATGTATATATATAATTATACATACTATCCATATTATTACATGTATAGGATGAACGCAAACTACAGAGCAAATGAGGCAGAATGTTAATAATCGATGAATTGGGCAAAGGGCATATAGAAATTCTTATATCAAAATAAAAAGGTTATTTAAAAAATATAAAATAAAGCTTCTTGCCTACAGATTCAGACAGTTCTGCTGTGTAGCAATCCCTCATGCTTCTCACAAGCCTTTAAATTTTCTGACGAAGAAAGTCACAAGACCTGTATCCTGGGGTTAAATTGTGCAACCAGCTAATGGGCATGACTGTGAAACGATCAGTTCAGTGCAGTTCAGTCTCTCAGTCGTGTCCGACTCTGCGACCCCATGGGCTGCAGCACACCAGGCTTCCCTGTCCATCACCAACCCCCGGAGCCTATTCAAACCCATGTATATTGAGTGGGTGATGCCATCCAGCCATCTCATCCTCTGTCGTCCCCTTCTCCTGCTTCAGTCTTTCCCAGCATCAGGGTCTTTTCCAGTGAGTCAGTTCTTCACATCAGGTAAAGTACTGGACTTTCAGCTTCAGCATCAGTCCTCCCAATGAATATTCAGGACTGATTTCCTTTAGGATGGACTGCTTTGATTTCCTTGCGGTCCGAGGGACTCTCAAGAGTCTTCTCCAATACCACCGTTCAGAAGCATCAATTCTTTGGCACTCAGCTTTCTTTATGGTCCAACTCTCACATCCATCCATGACTACTGGAAAAACCATAGCTTTGACTAGATAGACCTTTGTCGGCAAAGTAAGGTCTCTGCTTTTTAATACACTGTCTATGTTTGTCATAGCTTTTCTTCCAAGGAGCAAGCGCCTTTTAATTTCATGGCTTCAGTCACCATCTGCAGTGGTTTTGGAGCCCCCAAAATAAAGTCTTTAACTGTTTCCATTGTTTCCCCATCTATTTGCAATAAAAAGGTGAAATTATGAAATCATCAGCTTGCTGTTTCCTCACAATTTCAATAAAACTTGGCAGCTGTAGCCCAGGACTGGCCCACCTTTCATGACTCTCNTTCAGTCACCATCTGCAGTGGTTTTGGAGCCCCCAAAATAAAGTCTTTAACTGTTTCCATTGTTTCCCCATCTATTTGCAATAAAAAGGTGAAATTATGAAATCATCAGCTTGCTGTTTCCTCACAATTTCAATAAAACTTGGCAGCTGTAGCCCAGGACTGGCCCACCTTTCATGACTCTCGTGAGGTTAGGATGCCTTGGTCCGCATGTCCTCAAACTCCCTTTCAGGAGTCTAAAACTAAAAGATCTAAAAGCAAAAATACCCCAAGTGAGGCCCTTCTTAATGGGGGAGGGGAAAGGGAGGCGGAATGATTTTGTTTTCAACACACACACGCACTCTCTCTTTCGAAACTTTTCCCCGCAGTCCAGTGGTTAGGGCTGCATACTTCCACTGCGGTGGGCGAGGGTTTGATCCCTGGTTATGACACTAAGCTCCCACATGCTGCATATTTCGACCAAAAAAAGAAAGAAAATATGATCAGAAAGTCTAGCCACAGAAGGCCCAAGGTCCCTTGGGGTAACAGGAGATCATATATAGCACTGGGACATTCTTTAGGCAGGTAAGTTCTTTCCGTTTGCAACATCTCCTTCTGGTCTGCTGCACCTTTTCCATGGCCTGCAGGCCCCAGCAGACATGAAAGTTTGCAACTTCTGGGCCAGAGAGTATCCATGGTAATTTGATTTCAACCTCTCTGACTGCTATATCAAACACATTGATGTGACCCATCAGATCCCCTAGTTAACCTGTCTCCAGAACCCTCAGCTGCCTGCTCTATCCAGATAGCCTGGCTGCATATCTATTGCCCCAAACCAACCACCTGGAGTTTCCGCCTCCTCCAGATACCTGTGCGCTCACTGGAACAGAGCATCACGCTTCCTCTGTGGCTGCCAGAGGCTGGGTGGTGCAACCCAGAGGGGCAGGCAAGTTGACTCTCTCATGGAGAGCCACAGTGCAGTGGGGATCAGGGCAGGGAATGAGCCAGTAAATAAATGTCCTCCTCGCCCTTCTTTGCTCAGATCAGCTGTTTCAAGGAGTGGTTTCTCTGTATAGCTTGTCCAGAGACATTCCACATGGTGTAGTGGGCGCACCTGCCAAGGCCCCGACGTCTCCAAGCTGTTCTGAAGTTGTAGCCAGTGTGGGAACACGTTACTTTGTGTCTTCGTGTTGCGTCTCAGGGGCTCCCCAGGTGCCCCTAGTAGTAAAGAACTGTCCTGCTACTGCAGGAGATGTAACAAATGCAGGTTCCATCCCTGGGTCAGGAAGATCCCCTGGAGGAGGGCATGGCAATCCATTCCAGTATTCTTGCCTGGAGAGTCCCATGGACAAAGGAGCCTGGCGGGCTATGGTTCATAGGGTCATGAAGAATCGGACATGACTGAAGCGCCTTAGCACACACACACACGCACACACACACTTTACATCTCATTTTTTCTTTCCTTTTCCTTTCCTCTCTCCCAGTCTTGCATTCTACCTTCCACATAAAATCTGAGCACTTAATCCTTGCCTCAGTCTCTGTTTTCTAGCCCATCCAGCATGAGACCATTATTTGCTGAATGTGAAGAAACTGCCTTGCAGCCTATTATTGCCTAAGTGTATTTCTTAAGCTTTCTCTATCGGTGGGTTCTGGGCATGTCCTCTTAGATTTTTCTTTTAGGACCACAGATCACAATTCATTCCCAATTCAAATCCTAGATTTAATGCCTTTTTCGGAATGAAGTAATTAGTGCTTGCACTAGCTGGAAGGGTTCTTTTCCTTCCAACAATTTCCATGTCGCCCTACATACATCTGACTTATGACGTTTATCTTTCTCAGTGTTATGGCTCTTTATGTTCTGCACCTTAACTCAGAACCTCATCTTCTTTTAATTATGAATGAATTAATTTTATTTTTGGTCACACTGCGAGGTTTGTAGGATATTAGTTCCCCAACCAGGGACTGAACCTGGGGTCCCCAGCCGTAGAAGCGCAAAGTCTTAACCACTGGGCCACCAAGGAGTTCCCACGCGTTCATCTTTCTTATAGGATCACATTTGGGGTCTTTATGCTGTTTTTTGGCCTCCAGTCCCATCACCTCTCTTCTCCTTTGTAACTGTTATTTCTTTTGCCAAAAATCTTCCTTTTTCCCTTCTTGCCTCCAGCAATCTTCTGTTCCTTTTGTTCAGGTCCTTCAAGACTTAGAGAATGACCTCTTGCAAGAAACTTTCCCAGACTCACCTTCAGACTAGGTTAGTGCTACAAACTGAAGGTTTGTGCCCCTCCCCAAATTTATATGTTGAAGCTTAATCCCCAAAGTGATGGTATTTGGAAATGAAGTCTTTGAAGTCTTCGGGGTGATTAGCTCATAAGGACAGGGCCTTCATGGATGGGATTAGTGCCCTTGAAAAGGAGACCCCCAGGGACTTCTCTGATGGGCTGCCTTTCAATCCAGAGACCTCGGGTTCCCAGGTTGGGGAACTAAGATCCCACATGCCACAAGGTATGGCCAAACATTTATTAAAAGAGAGAGAGAATCCAGTGGTTAGGACCAGGTGCTTTCACTGCAGTGGCCCAGGGTTCAATCCCTGGTCAGGCAACTAAGATCCAGCAAGCCATGCAGCCAAATTAAAAAAAGAGAGACTCCTTGAGGACTTAGGTCTGCCCCAGGTGTGGAGGTGGCAGAGCTGCTTGGATTTCAAGGACCCTGGCATGTGTGGGTGCCCATGGCTGATTCATATTGCTGTATGGCAGAAACCAACACAATATTGTAAAGCAATTATCTTTCAATTAAAATTGATAATTTTTTTTAAAGAGAGAGAGACACCAAAAAGTTCCCTTGCCCCTTCCGTCCATGAATCAGAGAGCAAATTCTTACCTGATACCAAATTTGCCAACACCTTGATCTTGGGGTTCTCAGCCTCCAGACCATGAGAAATAAATTTCAAGTCTATGAGCCATCCATTGGGCCTGTGATAGCAGCTGGAAATCACTAAGGTGTTACCCAACCCTCTTTGGGGTCCACATAACATTCTCTCCAGCTCTAATGGTGGGTAATTAAAGGCTTGCTTCTCTGTCTTCTCAAGAGTTTGAGGGAACGAGTTGATATTTCTTTAATACAGTGCCTGTCACAAAACAGTTTACTATAGGTTAATGGGACAAATGCAAAAAAAATATAGATAAAGTAATGCTCAAAATTCTCCAAGCCAGGCTTCAGCAATACGTGAACCGTGAACTTCCTGATGTTCNTTTACACAAATTCATGTCTATAGAGTCAATGATGCCATCCAGCCATCTCATCCTCTGTCATCCCCTTCTCCTCCTGCCCCCAATCCCTCCCAGCATCAGAGTCTTTTCCAATGAGTCAACTCTTTGCATTAGGTGGTCAAAGTATTGGAGTTTCAGCTTCAGCATCAGTTCTTCCAATGAACACACAGGACTGATCTCCTTTAGGAAGGACTAGTTGGATCTCCTTGCAGTCAAGGGGACTCTCAAGAGTCTTCTCCAACACCACAGTTCAAAAGCATTAATTCTTCAGCGCTCAGCTTTCTTCACATTCCAACTCTCACGCCCATACATGACTACTGGAAAAACCATAGCCTTAAGTCGACGGACCTTTGTTGGTAATGTCTCTGCTTTTGAATATGCTATTTAGGTTGGTCATAACATTCCTTCCAAGGAGTAAGCATCTTTTAATTTCATGGCTGCAGTCACCATCTGCAGTGGTTTTGGAGCCCCCCAAAAAAAGTCTGACACTATTTCCACTGTTTCCCCATCTATTTCCCATGAAGTGATGGGACCAGATGCTATGATCTTCATTTTCTGAATGTTGAGCTTTAAGCCAACTTTTTCACTCTCCTCTTTCACTTTCATCAAGAGGCTTTTTAGTTCCTCTTCACTTTCTGCCATAAGGGTGGTGTCATCTGTATATCTGAGGTTATTGATATTTCTCCTGGCAATCTTGATTCCAGCTTGCGCTTCTTCCAGCCCAAGTTTCTCATGATGTACTCTGCATATAAGTTAAATAAGCAGGGTGACAATATACGGCCTTCACGTACTCCTTTTCCTATTTGGAACCAGTCTGTTGTTCCATGTCCAGTTCTAACTGTTGCTTCTTGATCTGCATATAGGTTTCTCAAGAGGCAGGTCAGGTGGTCTGGTATTCCCATCTCTGTCAGAATTTTCCAGTTTATTGTGATCCACACAGTCAAAAGGTTTGCCATAGTCAATAAAGCAGAAATATATGTGTTTTTTTTGGAACTCTCTTGCTCTTTCGATAATCCAGCGGATGTTGGCAATTTGATTTCTGGTTCCTCTGCCTTTTCTAAAACCAGCTTGAACATCTGGAAGTTCACAGTTCACATATTGCTGAAGCCTGGCTGGGAGAATTTTGAGCATTACTTTGCTAGCTTGTGAGATGAGTGTAGTTGTGCAGTAGTTTGACCATTCTTTGGCATTGCCTTTCTCTGGGATTGGAATGAACACTGACCTTTTCCAGTCCTGTGGCCTCTGCTGAGTTACAGTCACAGTCACTAGCACCTATTATAGGTGTGCTGTGTTTAGTCGCTCAGTCATGTCTGATCCTTTTCTACCCCATGGACTGTAGCTCCCCAGGCTCCTCTGTCCATGGGGATTCTCCAGGCAAGAATACTAGAGTGGGTTGCCATGCCCTCCTCCAGGGGTTCATCCCGACCCAGGAATCGAATCCAGGTCTCCCACATTGCAGGCAGATTCTTTACCCTCTGAGCCACCAGGGAAGACCAACTATTATATACATTAGCCTTTTAATTAGGCTCCCAAGACAGACAGACTCATTGAATTTTCATCCTCAACAATTGTCTGATTAAGGCCTATCACCCCCATTTTACAGATGAGGAGACTGAGGCTCAGAGGTGAAAGGGTATGCCTGGAACCATACACCCAACCAGAGGTAGATTCTGGATTCTCATGCTGAAGTTAGACATCATAACCACCATTACCACCACCACTTTTTGCACATGTATAATGCATCAAGCACTGTGCTAAGCAAGGTGGGTGCTATTCCCCCAGACAGTGCAAGAGCTGGCAAGTGCTTCTTTGCCCTGAGCCAAAATGCTCCTCTCTTACCATCTGCTGTGGGTCCTGGGGTTTCCCTTTAGAGATGGGCAGCCAGTCCAGCCCTGTTACTGGAGTAACCTGTCTCCAGTTACTCTAACCATCCCTCAATGTCTGATATTATTTATTCAGTTAGTTATAGTCAGCTATCTGTACTCTCCTGATCCACTACCTTTCTGCCATGGCCTGTCTGTGCCATGACCTGCTTCATTTTCTCAATGTCCTTTTACAAACACGAGCCTGGAGTGCACAGCTATGGACTGGCCGGCCTGTCACTACCCAGGGATCTCCTGGAAGCCTTGTTGACTTAGGTTGAGATGCAGCCAACAAAAGCTCTTCCTAAGAGCTTTTCAGACATGCTGGTGACAAGCCTGACACCCCATTCTGTCTTAATAGCCTTTGCTTCTAGAAACAGTACTTCCCATGTTTTCCTATTAGATTTCATCTCGTGTTCTGCCAATAATTTTAGTCCACTGAAACTGCTTTGTATCCTGTTTCTATCTTAGCAAGGAGTTAAGAGCATAGGGTTTAAGGTCAGACAGCCTGGAATAAATCCTGGTTCTGTAACTGGTTACCTTAATTTTCATCCTCAGTTTGTTTATCTGTAAAATGGTAACAATGCTATGACCTACCTCACTGGGATGCTGCAAAAATTAAATGTTAACACATGGAATCTGTTTAGAACAAAGCCTGGCACATAGTAAGTGCTATACAGTATGAGCTGTTATTTTTTTATTACTTTTAGACAAGGTATTTGTTACCCTCTTGTAGCTTTATATATCATTCACAAACATTTCTTTAAAATATTTATTTATTTGGCTGCCGCAGGTCTTAATTGCAGCACACGGGGTCTTTTGTTGTGGCATGTGGTTAAAGTGCCTCTGTAGTTGCAGTGTTCTGTCTTAGCTGTTCCTCAGCATATGGAATCTTCGTTCCCTGACCAGGGATCAAACCCATGTCCCCTGCATTGCAAGGTGGATTCTTAACCACTGACCAGGGATGTCCCCACAAACCTTAGTTAGTATGTCCTCCACGACTTCACCAAAATAACAGAAAACACATTTTGGAGCACATGAAAGGTTGTCTGGTTTCATTGTGGCTCCTGTAAATAATTCCACAGCCTCGGTGGAAATGTCATTTTATAACTTGCCAGACCTGATATCCCTCAGTGAACTGGAAGAGATATTCTTGCATCACCTCAGCTGTCTTCTCTCTAACGCCAGGCTTCTAGAACCATTACACTCCTCCCCAGCCCT
Source organism: Neotragus moschatus (assembly GCA_006410615.1). Classification (NCBI taxonomy): domain Eukaryota; kingdom Metazoa; phylum Chordata; class Mammalia; order Artiodactyla; family Bovidae; genus Neotragus; species Neotragus moschatus. The sequence continues at coordinate 870,062 of SJYA01002278.1, read as the reverse complement.
TCAACACTGGGCTCCTCCATAGCCATGCGGGGAATGCGGGAGAACACAGGGCTTATCTCCCTGAATGCGTCAGCCACACAGACAGAGGGGACATGGAAAACACATCCTGGGCCCCACGTCTTTAGAGCTTTCCATCCAGATTGATCTCAACCATTAGGGATCCATCCGCCATGGTCTTGGTCCTGGTTCGAATGCTCCTCACTGGATACCGTCCAGCTTGTCCACAGGGGGTGCCATGAAAGGATATGACAAGTGCCACACTGAAATCCTCATCCTAGGTCCAGGACATTCTTTTGACCTACCCATACTTCTCAGAAGAAAGAGATCTGTCTGTCTGGTGCAGCCAGTCTGAAGGCAGCCCACTCCTCATTTGCTTCGCGTCCACAGTCATCCGCAACCCATCTGTGCAAGAAGCTTACCCGGGGCTGCTGTTGAGCCCCTCTGTGGACCATCTGCCACCCTCTCCTGCCTTCTCCCTTGGAAAGCAAAACCTTATTCTTTCTCCCCTTACGGCCCTCTCCAGGTCTCTGCAGGCCCCCTGGGAGGCCTGCAGTGGTTCAGCAAGCTCACCTGAGCATCTCCCCACAGTGCCCACCGGGTAACCTGCTCAGGGCTCTGTGCCACCTTGGACTCTCTCAGGCCAGGTCCTTCTTTCCCAGCCCAGCCATTCTGCTCAGACAGGGCTACCTGCCCTCTGACCCCCATGAATGCCACACCATCTGCCCCCATCTGCACCTCATCCTTGCTACAAAAGCCACTTTGAAAGTCTCTTCTTAAGGCCCTACTGTCATTTTTCCCTCCCACCGCACCTCACCTGCAGTTTAGCCTGCTTGACCCTTGCCTTACGGAGCGCAATAGACAGACTCCAAAGACTCCTTCCAGTCTGTTGAGAGTGTGACTCTCTCAGAGGCTGGATATACAGTGCTGAGGTCATGGGGCTGGTTATCTGAACCCTGGTCCCGCTGGCCTGTCCACAGGCATCACCACTGAGGGCGGGAGGCGGGAGGGACACAGCCCGGTGCTGTCACCTGGGCCTCATTCGTCTGCAGGCCGGGAATGTGCGGCAGCTCCCTGCTCCCCAGGCCCGCCTGCTACTCTTTATTCATTAAAATGCTCAGAGGCCGACTAACTTTATTTGCTCAGTATTTATTTTGCCAGCCTTGAAGCAGGAACAACAGGCAGCTTGATTGAAAGGTTGTCTGGTTTCATTGTGGCTCCTGTAAGTAATTTCACAGCCTCGGTGGAAATGGTGTTTTATAACTTGCCAGAGCAGATATCCCTTAGCGAATTGGAATAGATATTCCTGCATCACCTAGGCTGTCTTATAACACCCAGGCCTCTAGAATCACTGCCTTCCTCCCCAGGCCCTTGACACCAGGTTTCCTCCAGGGCCATGCAGGGAATGTGGGAGAACACAGGGCTTGTCTCCCTGGAATGTGGCAGCCATGCAGACCAAGGGGACAAGGCCTAGAAATACAGTGGGAGGGCTCAGGTTAGCTCTGGGCTCATCCCAAGGGCCAAGACTCCAGGATGGGGGTGTGGTGGTGGAAGGGCACAGAGAGGTAGGGTGACTTCTCCTTCTAGGATGGCCTCAAAGACCAGGCTGGAAGAGTTGACCCAGTCCTGCCTGGAAAAACAGGAAGCCAAGCTGTGTTCTGGAAAGCATTAAACATAGGAGGAATTAGACCGCACCAGCACGTCCCCTGCCCTCACACTAACTGACTGCCTCCCACTGGGAAGTTCAATAGGCAGAGTGCTTCCCCAGCAGAACTGGGCAGGGGTCTTCATGGACAGGAGGTGGGCTAGGGCTGGGCCCTCACATGGCTGTGTTCCGTTTGTCTGCCCCCTTGGAGGGCAGAGGCTTAGTAGGCAGAGCAGGCCTCTGTCTGTGCCACGGGGCTCCCAGCAAGCTCAGAGTGGGCCCAGGACAGCCCCCTGCCCCACCTCTGAGCCTGCAGCCCCTCCTTCTGTGGGGCGCTTCAGAAGGTCGGTGCGGAGCAGAGAGAGCTCCATCTCCGGCCCCTGGAGCGCTGATTGCAGCCCTGATCGCGGCTCGGCAATCACCCTCTCCTTACTATTATGACTAAATCAAGTTGGGTGATTTATTTCCCACTTATCTTTCCTGTTTCCGCTCCCTGTCCGATCCGCACTGTTGCACACACGAGGGAAAACAGATCATGCGTTCCGATCAGCGGCGGCAGAGTCGAAAAGCGCACCCCTCCTGCTGCCGTGGTTGGCAGACATCGGGGATACCCTCCCTGAGAGTGGGCTGGTGCCAGACCCCAGCTTCAGAGGGTGGGGGGTGGAATGTCAAGGCTTTTGGAGCCTCTGCAAAGGGAACAGGCCACAGTTAGCTAAAAGTTAAAACGAGGCGGTAGGTGGTAGCTGGCAGGAGACAGTAGACCTCACCTTGAAGCAGTCCCAGCCCCCAGGGCTTCACACCATCCAGGCTTCTCTCTGCCCCAGGGTGCCTCAAGGCCCCAGAGCTGCTCCGCTGGGCCTGACCCACCACCCCACACCTTCGCTACCCTGCCCCTGGGTCCACACTGAGGAAACAGAAGAAACCCAGCCAGGCCTGCCATCCTCAGCCTGGGCTCCTGCAGCCAGGCTAGCCACCCTCCCTGGATACACCATCTCTGGAAGGAACTACAGCCCACAAACTACCCCCCGAGAGGGCAGGACAGTGTGGAGACCCAGAGCTCTGGCTCTGGGGCCAAAGGCCTGGCATACTGCTCAGCTTCTTTGGGCCTCGGCCTCCTTATCTGTTAGAAGGGTAACAATAACCACTGTTGGGAGGATTAAATGAACTCAGGCATCCCTGGGTACTTTAGGAGGTGGCATTTAAACCAATAAACCAGTTCTTCTGTGTTGGGGAAGGGAGAGGAGGTGCATTACCTTGGGAGCAATTTGTTGTTGCTAGGGTAGAAAAATCCTTTAGGTGGCTTATTTATATTTATTTCATATTATATTTTGTATTTACTGATATAAGTATAAGGCCGTGGGATGCTCCTGACCCAAGCAAAGGGTACACCGGGAAGTTTGCTCTGAGTATGACATTGGCTGCCACTCTCCAGATGTACAGACTGTGGGAAGGTGGGCCACACATAGGAGGAACTCAGGGGCCTTCTGGGAGGGAGAAGACCAGGACTTCAACTCTTTTCCTCTGTAAGGTCCGAAGTGAAAGCCATCTATTAAGTAAGCTAGGCAGCACAGCAAGAGCTGTGATGGCAGCACAGGACCCTGCTCGCCAGAATACAGGGCTCAGGCAGGGCAGAGGGCGGCAGAGAAAGTGGCCTGTTCAACCACCAGGGCCAGCATCTCCTGCTGCGGGCAGTCCTTCCGCTCTACCCTCTCTCACCTCTTCCTCCAGTGAGTAACTCTTCTTGCCTGTTCACGCGATGCCAACCCCTGTGTGCCAGCTGTTGTACTGTACTACTGTACTTTTCAAGGTGAAAAGTGAAAGTGCTAGTCACCCAGTCATGTCCCATTCTTTGTGACCCCATGGACTGTAGCCCACCAGGCTCCTCTGTCCATGGAATTCTCCAAGCAAGAATACTGGAGTGGGTTACCATGCCCTTCTCTAGGGGATCTTCCAGAGCCAAGGATTGAACTTGGGTCTCCTGCAATTACAGGTAGATTCTTTCCCATCCGAGGCACCAGGGAAGCTCCACTTTTCAAGGTACTGTAAGATTAGAAGTGTTTATTTTTGTGTTTTATTATGTATTATTTGTGTAAGAAGTATTATAAACCTATGGTACAGTACTATATAGCCGATTGCATCAGTTGGGTACTCAGGTTAACTTTGTAGGACTTATAAACAAATTGGACTTAGGAATGTGCTTTCGGGACAGAACTCATTCATATGTGGGGGACTTAGTGTACCCCTCCTGATGCATCTTTATTTTAACTTGGGATAAATTCTTAAGTCAAAGGAATTCTATCTCTAATGGCAGAATGTCAGAACCCAATGTGGTAAAGGATTACAGCCAGGCAAGCATTGGCAGGGATCAAAAGTCCCATCAAGCATGTCTAGATGCAGTCCATATCAGAAGCAGAGCCTGGTCCGCTTGGAGAAGTTGGTCCTGGCCTGTCCTGCAGCAAGTTATGTGTAAAGAATGAAGAAGGGTGAGAGCACAGGTGAGGCAGGGGGGCTGGCAGTCCTACTGGGATGGGAGGTGGGGAGCCGCTGCGAAGGCTTCCTACCCAAAGTAATATCTGAGCCAACACTTGAAGATGGTGGACTCAGGGGATTATCATTCCCACTGTCATCAGTTAACAGTCCATGGGCCAGCACAGCAAAGGTGAAGCCAAGGGAAGGAGGGTTCTTGAGGATGATTTCGTAGTACGGTCTGGGAAGAGGGAGCAGACAGTAGGCTTTTCCCAGAGAAACTTGACATTAGAATAGTTACTTAATACTAGCAAACTGAGCCCAGAAAGACATAAAAGATGATTCTATACCATGACCAGGTGGGATTTATCCCGCGAATGCAATCCTGGCTTAACATTAGAAAATCAATTAATGTAATATACCACATCAATCAAATAAAGGACAAAACCCACACGATCATTTCAACTGACAGAAAAAGCATTTGACAAAATTTAAAACACTCAACCAACTAAAAATAGAGGGAAATTTCCTCAGTCCGATAAAGAACATCTACAAAATATCTAGTTAACCTCATAATTAACGGTGAAAGAGCACACGCTTCCCCCTAAGATCAGGAACAAGACAAGGATGTCGTCTCTCACCATTTCTGTCAACATTGTACTAGACGTTCTAGCTAGGGCAATTAAGCAAGACAAAAGATCAAGAGCATCCCTATTGGGAAGGAAGAAATAAAACTCTCTTCCTTCTATTTGCTCCTAGGGCTTCCCAGGCACTAGTGGTAAAGAATCTGTCTGCCAATGCAGGAGACATAGGAGATGTGGGTTCAATCTGGGTTGGGAAGATCCCCTGGAGTAGGAAATGGCTACCTGCTCCAGTATTCTTGCCTGGACAATTCCATGGACAGAGGAGCCTGGTGGGCTACAGTTCATGGGGCTGTAAAGAGTTAGACACAACTGAGCAACTGAAAACACAACACACCTTCTACGTGTAGAAGACATAATTCTATACAGAGAAAATCCTACGGTTTCTACTGAATATTATCAGAACTAATAAATGAATTCAACAAGGGGGCAGGGTAAAAGACAAATATGCAAAAGCCCATTGTATTTCCACAAACTAGCTATAAACAATAGCATCAGAAAGAATGAAATACTCAGGAATAAATTTAACAAAAGATGTACCTAATGTATACTCTGAAAAGTGCAAAACATTATTGAAAGAAATTAAAGAAGAAAGTGAAAGAGGAAAGTGAAAAAGTTGTCTTAAAGCTCAACATTCAGAAAACTAAGATCATGGCATCCGGTCCCATCACTTCATGGGAAGTAGATGGGGAAATAGTGTCAGACTTTATTTTGGGGGGCTCCAAAATCATTGCAGATGGTGACTGCAGCCATGAAATCAAAAGACACTTACTCCTTGGAAGAAAAGTTATGACCAACCTAGATAGCATATTCAAAAGCAGAGATATTACTTTGCCGACTAAGGTCCATCTAGTCAAGGCTATGGTTTTTCCAGTGGTCATGTATGGATGTGAGAGTTGGACTGTGAAGAAGGTTGAGTGCCGAAGAATCGATGCTTTTGAACTGTGGTGTTGGAGAAGACTCTTGAGAGTCCCTTGGACTGCAAGGAGATCCAACCAGTCCATTCTGAAGGAGATCAGCCCTGGGATTTCTTTGGAAGGAATGATGCTAAAGCTGAAACTCCAGTACTTTGGCCACCTCATGCGAAGAGTTGACTCACTGGAAAAGACTCTGATGCTGGGAGGGATTGAGGGCAGGAGAAGAAGGGACAACAGAAGATGAGATGGCTGGATGACATCACAGACTCGATGGACGTGAGTCTGAGTGAACTCCGGGAGTTGGTGATAGACAGGGAGGCCTAGCGTGCTGTGATTCATGGAGCCGCAAAGAGTCGGACACGACTGAGCAACTGAACTGAACTGAACTAGATTGAAAGATACCCCTGTTCATACACTCAAATACTTAATACTGTTAAGATGGCAGTATTCCCCAAATTGGTCTATATATTTAACACAGTCCATATCAGAATTCCAATTGGCTTTTTTTTTTAAGAAATTCACAAGTTGATCTTAGAATTAATAAGGAATTGGGAGGAACCCAGATTAACCAAAACAATTTTGAAAAAGAACAAGGCTGGAGGACTCACGATTCCTGATTTCAAATTTTACGAAAAGCTACAGGAAGCAAGACAGTGTAGTGCTGGCATAAGTATAGAAACTGAGATGAGTGGAAAAGAAACAGGACTCTATAAAATAATCTCTATAATCCCTCACAATTAGGGTCAACTGATTTTTGGTAAGGGAGTCAAGATCAGTCAATTTGGGGAGAGAATAATCTTGTCAACAAATGGTGCTAGGACAACTGGATATCCACATGCAAAAGAATGGAGTTGGACCTAAGATCAACCTACGGCATATGCAAAAAAAAAAAAAAAAAAAGGACTCAGATCAAAGACCTAAACATAAGACCTAAAAATATAAAACTCCTAGATGGAAACATAGCAATAAATCTTCATGACCCTTTGCCCATATTTTAATTGGGTTACTTATCCTTTTATTATTCAGTTGCAAGAATTCTTTATATATGCTAGATATAAGTCACTTTCCAGTGCATGATTTGCAAACATTTTCTCCCATTCTATTTGTTGTCTTTTCCCTTTTCGATAGTGTCCTTTGAAGCACAAAACATTTTAATTTGATTAAAATCTGATTTATCTGTTTCTCCTTTTGTTGTTTGTGCTTTGGATGTCATATCTAAGAAACCAGTGCCTAATTCCTTCAAAGAGAATATACAAAATATACAAACAAGCACGTAAAAAGGTGCCCAACATCATTTGCCAGGAGGGAATTAGAAATTAAAACCACGAGATACCACTTCACACCCATTATCGGTATTAGACAGAATAATGGTCCTCCAAAGATGTCCGTCATCTTAATCCCTGCAACCTGTGAACATGTCACCTTAGATGGCATAAGGAGTGTTGCGGATGCAATTAACTCAAGGATCTTGTGATGGGAGAGGAGCTTGGATTATCCACAAGAGCCCAATGCCATCACAAGGATTCCTTTAAGTGCAAGAGAGAGGCAAGAGGGCTGGAGTCAGAAAACAAGATGTGATAACAGCAGCAGAGGTCAAAGCGATGCCGCTGCTGGCTTGAAGTCAGACAGGGCCGTGAACTCAGAAATACAGGACGCTCTCCAGAAGCTGGAAAGGGTTAGGAGACAGATTCTCCCCTAAAGTCTCCAGAAAGAAATACAGCCCTGCCAACACCCTGATTTTAGACCCATGAGATCCATTTCAGACCTCTGACCTCCAAAACTGAAAGATAATAAATGGGTGTGGTTTTAAGTCACCAGGTTGCTGGTAATCTGTTACAGCAGCAATAGGATTCCAAGACAGCTATAATAAAAAAAAAAAAAAAAAGTCAGATAATAACAAGAGTTGGCAAGGATGTGGAGAAATTGGAACCTTCAGACACTGCTGGTGGGAGTGTAAAACGGTGCGGCTACATTGGAGAATGGTATGGCAGTTTCTCAGGAGGTAAATAAAGAATCACTGTTTGACCCAGCAATTCCACTCCCAGGTATCGATCAAGAGGAATGAAAATAAATACCCACATAAAAACTTGTATATAAACGTTCACAGCAGTATTCTTCACGACAGCCAAAAAGCAGAAATAAATCAAATGTCCATCAATGCATGAATAGGTCAAGAAAACACCTACATCATAGTGAAAGAGAAGTTGCTCAGTCGTGCCTGACTCTTTGCGACCCCGTGGACTGTAGCCCATCAGGTTCCTCCATCCATGGGATTCTCCAGGCAAGAATACTGGAGTGGGTTGCCATTTCCTTCTCCAGGAGAATCTTCTTGACCCAGGGATTGAACCCAGGTCTCCTGCATTGCGGGCAGATGCTTTAAGCTCTGAGCCACCAGGGAAGCCTATATCATAGGTGAACCTCTAAAAGAAAGCTCAGTGAAAAGAGCCAGATGCAAAAGGCCACACACTATATGATTCCATTTGTGTGAAATGTCCAGAACAGGCCAATCTATATAGGCACAGAATAGCATTTGTTGACGTCAGGGTGTGGGTGGGAGGAAGAATGGGGAATAATTAATAACAGGGAAGGTGTTTCTTTTTAGGGTGATTAAAATGTTCTAAAATTGATGATGGTGACAGCTGTACAAATCTGTGAATATACTAACACCATTTAACTGTACACTTTATAATCATAAATTGTAAATTATATGATATGTGAACTACCTCTCAATCAGTGTGAAAGTATTAGCCTCTCAGTTGTGGCCAACTCTTTGTGACCCCATGGACTGTAGCCCACCAGGCTTCTCTGTCTGTGGAATTCTCCAGGCAAGAATACTGGAGCAGGTTNAATCTCTGAAATACCTGAGATCTCCAGAAAGACTTGCTTGCCTCTCCCCCTCACCCTGGTTGCTCTCACCTCCTGAACTCACCTCTCCAGCCCTGGCTCGCCCATTCCTAGCCAGTACTGAGCTCTCAGTGGACCTGGGCCAGCCTTGGACTCTTCCTCTCAGTCTGTCTGGCCGACTCCTACTCATCTTTGAAGCCTCTGCCTTAAGAGCAGGTCTACAGAAAAGTCTCCTGGGATCCCCCACCCCTCCACTCCTCTCCCCATGAACTCCTTCTACTCAGGACTTGTGTTTGAAAGTTAAAAGTTAGTTGCTAAAATGTGTCCAAGTCTTTGCAACTCTATGGACTCTAGCCTGCCAGGCTCCTGTGTGTATGAAATTCTCCAGGCAAGAATATTAGAGTGGGTTGCCATTCCTGTCTGCAGGAGATCTTCCCGGTCCAGGGTTGGGACCCAGGTCTCCAGCAGTGCAGGGGGATTCTTTATCACCTGAGCCACCTTTGGTTAACATCCATTTCTTGTTCTCTTCTGTAAGCTCCGTGAGGGCAGGCCCATGACTCTTTTGTTCTGTAACTTTTCTGAGTAAATGATCTGTGTGTGAGAGAACATGTCTGAGGAGGGCAAGGCTGGGACTGAGTTTTGGAGGGCAGGGACTCAGACATGGCAATCCGTAAAGCCTGGTGGAGCTGCTGCTGTGGCCTCTCGGGGTGGCTGGTCACCTTTGCGTAAGAAAGCCAGGGGTCTTGGCTATTTAATGGGAATCAGGTCATGTTGTCAAAACACTCACTGCCCCTCCTCACTCCACACAGGGGGCTCCTCCCAAGAGTCCAGGATGCATATCTGGGGAGGCAGAGGGTGGAGGAGATGGACTGTCTGGGTCCCACAGTATGTCCCTTCCCGGGAGCTCCCACCCACCGCCCCCACCTGGAGGCCAGGGAGGAAGGAGGCCAACCAAGAGAACTCTGCCTGGATGGGCTAAGTGCTGTGTCCAGGTTGTGAGAACACCAGAGGCAGAACCACTATGAAAGAAAGAAAGNGGTCCCACAGTATGTCCCTTCCCGGGAGCTCCCACCCACCGCCCCCACCTGGAGGCCAGGGAGGAAGGAGGCCAACCAAGAGAACTCTGCCTGGATGGGCTAAGTGCTGTGTCCAGGTTGTGAGAACACCAGAGGCAGAACCACTATGAAAGAAAGAAAGTGAAGTCGCTCAGTTGTGTCTGACTCTTTGCAACCCCATGGACTGTAGCCTATCAGGCTCCTCCGTCCATGGGATTTTCCAGGCAAGAGTACTGGAGTGGCTTGTTTTTCCCTTCTCCAGGGGATCTTCCCAACTCAGGGGTCAAACCTGGGTCTCCTGCATTGCAGGCAGATGCTTTATTGTCTGAGCCACTGGGGAAGCCCCAAGAGCCACTATGGTAGTTTCTAGAAGACCTCCACATTCATTATCTTATTCTGAAGTGCACAGAGCATGTAGGACTATCTTCATTTTATAAATGAGAAAACTAAAGCTCAGAGAAGATGCAACATTTACTCAAGGTCACACAAGTGAAAGGGGCAGATCCAAGACACCTGTCCCTGGAGAGAGTGGTAGCTGTATGTGTACGTCTGTGTCCAAGAGGGGAACAATCACCCCTTTAAAAAACACATGAAAAAAATAAAGCAAGAAGAAGCCTAGACCTCCACAGGAAGAGAGGGGAACACAAACTCTCTTTTCCTTTTCCCAGAACGGCAGCCTGTGTGAGCCTGCAAGGCCCTCACATCTGTCCCCTCATACAAAATGAAAGAGGTTCTGAAAAACAAGAGGGGCTGTAACAAAGCATAGACTGTGTTGGCAATGGAGCTGTGCCCAGCGTGTCCTGTCACTGTCACCACCGAGGAGACAGCAGCCGGGCTGTTCCCCCACCCAGGCTTCTCTCCAACTTCAGAGCTCCCAGGGAGGGGTGCACAGAAGGGCACACTCAGGCAAGACCGAAGGAGGAGCCAGGAGGCCCAAAGACCAGCTACGCAGGAGCAAACACAGCTCCTACTGTGAGCAATCAGTGACCCACACTCCTACAGAAATATCACTATTGTTACTTGGAATCCAACCCCAACCACAGGGCTCCTTAGAGCCCTCCCGGAAATCACAGACTGGCAGTGTCTCTTAACAGGGCTGTATTAGGTACCCACTGGGGCATGACAAGGTCTTGCTAGGTGGCTCAGTGGGTAAAGAATTTGCTCACAATGCAGGAGATGCAGGAGACACAGGTTTGATTCCTGGGTTGGGAAGATTCCCTGAAGGAGGGGATGGCAACCAACTTCCAGTACTCTTCCCTGAAGAATCCCATGGACAGAGGAGTCAGGTGGGCTATATACAGTCCATGGGGTCGCAAAGAGTTGGACACAACTGAAGTGACTGAACATTCACGCATGCTACATAACAAACCACCCCCAGACCGGGCAGCTTAAGACAACAACCATCTATAACTACACACAGTTTGTGAGGCCAGGAATCAGGAGTGGCCAGGCTGTGTGATTCTGGCTTATAGGGTTGTGCCGTTGCTGGCCACGGCCACATCTCCACGTTCAGCTCCTTTTATCTCCGGCTTACTCATGTGGTTGGTCAAGCCTTCTGGCTGTGGGCTAGAGGCTTCAGTTCTTCACCATGTGGGCCTCTTCCTATGGCCACTTGCAACTGGCTGGTGGCCCTTCCCCAGAGCCAGTGACCCATGGGCAGAGATGAAGTCAAAAGCCACAGTCATTTAAGACCCAACCTCAGTGGGACTTCCCTAGTGGCCCAATGGTTAAGACTCCAAGCTCCCAATGCAGGGGATCCAGGTTTGATCCCTGGTCAAGGAACTAGAGTCCACATGGCACAGTGAAGACCCGGAAGAGCAAAAAACCAAACCAAAACAACAACAGTCTCAGAAGGGACCGCATCACTCTTGTCACATGTTGCCACCCAGGTACAAAGTGGAGGGCATGACACAAGGGTGTGGATACGGGGAGGGGAGGACTTGGGGGCCATCCCAGAGGCTGGCTACCATGGAAAGGCTGCAGTATTTGGGCTGAGTCAACTCTGCACTGGGTTGGGCATCCTTGGCCCCGCCCTCTGAATGCCAGTAACTTCTTCCAGTGCCAGTCATACTGCAGTTAAAACATCTCCCTTTTCCTTTCCCTTCTCCCCTACTCCACCACTCCTCCCAACTCCCATATTTCCAAAGCATCACAGGACCACTGGCTTCATCCCTTTATTTTACCAGTGAGTGAATGGCTTTGGCAGTAATGCAGAGGACATTTATAACATGAGAGGGCAGAACCACAGCCACGGTCGCTCAGGTGGACAGCCCACTTCACTGAGCTTTTGAAAACGTGGGCAAGTTACTTGTCTCCTTCCCCTTGAGGTTCCTGATCTGGGAAATGGAGACAAAAGACCTAGCTCACAGAGCTGTTGTGAGGGATAAATGAGATCCTGTGTGTTGAGCCCCTGGCACACAGTAGGAACCCGTAAACCACTGTACGTGGCATAGTTGCTGGACTCCTGCCAGAGATGTGCTGTTTCTTTAATAGCCACTGCTTTAAGGGGGTGACCCTGGCGAGCTGAGAAAGAACACTCTCCTGAATCAGGATGTTCAACCTCTGCTTTTGGTTTTGGATGAGTTGCTTTAAATTTTCCTGGGCCTCAAGTCCCCCAGTTATAAATTAGAAAAAAAAAAATCATTTTCTGTTATTTTTTCCTTTCCAGTGATGCCATGATGAAAAAGAAAGAATAGGTATAAAAAGCCTTTCAGGATTTCAAGGTGGAGCATAGGGAACAATGGCCAAGTTCTATGCCTGCTTCATTTTATGTCCCCATAGAGGTGGGTCTGCAAGGATACACTGAGCGCCCACTATGTGCCAGGCACTAGGCAAGTCAGCCACTCCCAAAGCAGATCACAGGATGATGCTTTCTGTGACTAGAACAGGCAACTTCGAGCCTACAGCACAGAAAACTACCATTCTAGGAGGCTTGCTAGTCTAGGAAGTGCTAGAATCTGGGATACATGTACTATGGTGGATACATATAAGGTGCTGCTTATTATGATGAAAAGGATGGTAGCCCAGCTCAGAATCAATGACATTCTACAATCCAGTAACTGTAACAGATTCATTTGCTGGCCCCTGGGAAGGCTCCATTGAGAGATGCGTGCAAAGAAGGATTTATGAAAGATGTCTTGGGCTTCTCACATCAAGAAGCTGTCAGGCAACAGGAACAACTAGAGGGCATCCACAGAGGCGTCAGATGATATGGTCAGTTCCAAGAAGTGGGAGAAGTCCAGTGGGTGGAAATATTTACTACCTAGACAGCCAGGAGTCATGAAAGGTTTAAAGTCAGGCAGCGATATGATCAGATCTCTATTTCAGATAGAGGTGGAAAGAAATCGGAGGCACTGAAATCAGTTAGGAAACAATTGCAGGTTGCATGGGTGAAAGATGAGGGCTGCCTGCAACCTGCCGAGTATAGGTTACTCAACAGCTGTTTACGGTGAATGACGGCGTGTGAGTATACATCTATATACAGGGACGTGTTATGCATTGTTCTAGAACAGGATGATTTCAAATAGCTTCTGTTCATTTCTTCACCACCCACACATTCTGAGCTCCTTCCTCACCTTCTGCCGGCAGCCCAGTAATTCCTGCCCGTCAGTATTTTTCTTGCTAGACTCTTCCCAGTTTTCCAAACAGGATGAAACCTATTTTGCCATTTCAGGTCATTTCTTTCCTAGGAAGAATTTTGTGAGTCTAGCAGTAATTACCTCACTCCTTTTCAAGTCTTCCCCTGGATGCCAGCAGCAGCCAGAGCCCTCTGGCTGACGTCAGTATTTGTCCTACCACGTCAGTGTCAATCATACTTCATCCTCAGCGGCTATCTGGTGTCTGTGCACATTTAATCCCTCGTACTCTGCTCAGAATCTCTCTACAAAATGTACTTACATGCGTATTCATAAAAATATGGTCTATCAGTTTCTCCATTGAGATTCCAGGTCCAAAGGCTTGGGTTTCCTGGGCGTTTCTCCCTGGCTCTANTTAAACTGCTGCCACTAAGAAGAGGCAGTAAAGGGATATGAATGCTAGAATCCTGTCTCCCATCACACAGGTTATTACGAAACGTCAGCCCAGGACAGTGGTCCTCAAAGGCTGCCCTCAACCAGCAGCACCAGCATCCCCTGAGCTAGTGATAGAAATGTCAGCCCAGGGCCACTGAATCAGATAGTCTGGGGCTGGGATCCACCAGTCTGTGTTTTAACAAACTCTCCAGCCAGTGTGGGGGGAGGGGGGCACACATAAGTTTGAGAACACTCTCCTGAGACCTGGAGATGGATAACATGATAATACAGACAAAAGGATTTTAATCCTACAAAGCCTGTGTGTCAATAGGACATGCCTGGGAGGAATTGGTTCAACTGTACACAGTGCAGACTCTCTTGCTGAAGTCAACCTTAGTTCCCCCTGCACCCCAGCATGTATTGGACCCTGTGTGTAGTTATTCAGCTTGTGCACTGCACAACTCAAAGGAACAGTGCCCTTGGAGGTGCGCTGCCCAGCCATGTGCGGTGGCCACGCGGCTGGTCTCATGTGGTGGTGGCAATGAGCAAGATAGACTGACCAGAAACCGGAGGAAGAGTGAAGGTGAAAGGCGTGTCCGACTCTTTGCGACCCCATGGGCTGTATAGTCCATGGAATCCTCCAGGTTACAATACTGGAGGGGGTTGCCGTTCCATTCTCCAGGGGATCTTCCCAACTCAAGGATCGAACCCAGGTCTCCCACGTTGCAGGTGGATTCTTTACCAGCTGAGCCACCAGGGAAGCCCCAAAACAGGATAAGAAGGTGGGACTCCGTGTCATCACATATGCAGAGTCATTTGTTTCTAATTCTAGAGCCCCTGGGCCCCTCACTACAGACCCAGCGCCAGTCCCCTGAGAGATGGTACATCTCAACCTCTACACTGATTCATCTTTCCCCACAATAGGGCACATGATCATGTGATGTGGACCAGAGTTCAGAAGAATCAGTGAGTAGAGAGTCCTGAAAGGGACTTTTTTTTTTTTAACAAAGAGCTAAGTGAAGAGAGAACAGGCTGCCTGGAGAGACAGGGGCTGCCTGGCCACAGAGAAGATTCAGAAAGAAGCTGGACAATTACTAATACCCATAGCAAGGGAGGATCAGGCTCCTTTCACAGACTATTTATCTAATCATGGAAATGAAAGTGAAAGTGTTAGTTGCTCAGTCATGTCCCACTCTTTNCAGGCTGCCTGGAGAGACAGGGGCTGCCTGGCCACAGGGAAGATTCAGAAAGAACCTGGACAATTACTAATACCCATAGCAAGGGAGGATCAGGCTCCTTTCACAGACTATTTATCTAATCATGGAAATGAAAGTGAAAGTGTTAGTTGCTCAGTCATGTCCCACTCTTTGTGACCCCATGGACTGTGGCCCCCCAGGCTCCTCTGTCCATGGGATATCCAGGCAAGAACCCTGGAGGGAGTTGCCTTTCCTTTCTCTAGGGGGTCTTCCCCACCCAGGAACCAAACACAGTCTCCTGAATCTTAGGTGGATTCTTTACCATCTGAGCTGCCAGGAAAGTCCAGTCATGGAAATGGATCTGTGCAATCCACAAGGAAACTGAGGTATAGATAGCATACAGCACTTGCCCTAGGTTGTACAACCACTAAATACCTAGTCGGAACTTAGACTTGGGCTGTTCAACACTAGGGTCACCAACTGTCTCAGGGATGGCTCCTGGGACAGAGAGCTTTCAGTGCTAAACCAGGAAATGTGGGTAAACCAGCATGAGTGGTCACCTTGCCTAACACCGAGAGTTCTCTAGCTCCAGCCACAGTCAGTGGACCGAATTGCTGATGCTGAAACCTCTTTCCAGCTGCACGCTGCATCCTGGGAGAAGCTCGTTCCTGATACCTGCCTCCACATCTCAGGCAAAGTTGGCTGACCTGTATCACCTTCACGGTGGGACAGGGGGAAAGAGTGGAAAGGTGAGGCAGGGTTCACACTGGCATCCACTGGGTTTTATCCCTACCGTCTGCTTCCACACTGCAAAGGGGTTACTCTGGAGGAAGCAAAACAAGGCATCATCTCTCCTGGGCTCTGGCTCCCTGACAATGGGCCTTTGGAGGGTCCTCTGGCCCCCTGTGAGTGACAGGGTATCCTCTCATACTGCATTTCCGAGGATCTAAGTGGGTCTCAGAGATGCGTGGGTAACAGAATGCCCTAACCCAAGGTCATACACTACATTCAAGGAAAAGCCTAGATTCGAACCTGAACTCCTGACCCCAAATCTGAGGAAGACGGAATAAACACGGAGCTGATTCGCCAACAGAGCTGAGGATCCAGGCCATGGCAGAGGCTCATCTGAGGATGGTGAGGGTCCCACCTCAAGTCTGGCTGTGGCACACTCCTGCTCACAAACACAGAATCTCAAATGCTCTGAAAAGCAATGGGATCCCATCCACCTGGTGACACCCTGGGCTTGTAGGGAGCAGGGGTGTCCGGGCGGAGTGAGCCTGGGGTGAGCCACTCCTTGCTGTGAACCAAGGGGAGGCCCTGCAGCTGGAAGCCCCTGGGGCCCCTGCACTGTGCACACATCCAGTTATGTCCAGTATTCTCCCAGTAAACAGAGTTCCCAGTTACTCCATTTACCAACAAATGCATGTGGTATTTGGGCTGGTTTTACCCCTCAGCTTCTAATCTATCTTTAGAGTTAATACATTTGGATCGGAGAAATATATCTGGAGAAGAAGGCCACTGGGGAGAGCGCAGGGTAAGGTCTTATCTCTGAGAACTGCTGTCTAGAATCTGCCCTTGGCACACCGAGGGACCCAAGTCAGACGACAGTGATGAACACCAGGGAGCTGTGGCCACAGGTGGCCTCTCCCAGTCTCTGAGTGTCCCTTCTGGGAGGGCATCTATGGAAACGCTCTCTCTACTCTCCCTTTTATCCAGCCAGCCAGCATCAAATAGCCTGCCTTGTGCCAAGCCTTGTGCCAGGATGAGGGAATAGAGAGGAAAGTAAGACACAGGCTCTTGCCCCCAAGGCACTCACAGTCAGCAGAAGAAACAGACGAGCAAACAGGCAACGCAACACAGCCTCAGGTACTGCAGACGAGGAGCAGGATCTGGGAGAAGGTGTTGAGAAAGAACAGAAGGCAGATGGAGGCTGGGAGGGAGCGCCAGGAGACAGCCAGGCCCAGAGATGGGGGCCAGGAGGAGGGGTGCTGGGCAGGAGGACCATAGACATGCACACACGTGTCTGTGGGAACAGACACAGAGCCTGGTGGTGACCCGTCTGCACCCATGCCCCACAGAGATCCCTCAGCCCTGGACATCTCCAACCACACCTGTGTGCACCCAGGGCCCTCGGTCATCTCAGGCTCCCCAGGAAGCCAGCTGCTCACAGGCCCATTGGCCCACCAGTCCCCTGAGATGTATGATGCTGAGTGGAGCCCAGTACCCCTGGGCCACCTCATCTCCTGTTCTTCAGCATAACCACACACTTGACCCCTGGCCTGGTTCTGTGGGAGAGCAGGTCCTTTCTGAAACCCAGATCCTCTGAGTGTTCTCTCTCTCCTTTTCCAAGAGGCCTCTGCCTCCCTCTTTCTCATATAAATTAGAGCTTATTGGGAGAGAAAAGTCTTGTGCTTATCCTTAACAATTAATCCTTTGTGATTAACAGGCAGAATTTACTACCCATCAGCACACTAGCAGCCTGTTCCTGGCCTGCCATGTATCAATCCCATCCCTAACCTATGTGAGCAGAAAGTGGCTACTGGCTGCCCCTCCACTCTACCCCACCTGAGAAGAGAACTCCTCTTTCAAACTGTGGCTCCTTCTGCCTCCTGGACAGGGCAGCTCCTCAGCCTCAGTTTCCTCATCTGGAAAACGAATGCAATCACACTGCTTGCTCTAAGGCTGTTGTGTGAGTTAGAATAAATGATTCGTGAACAGCACCCTGGTTTCTCTAGATAATGTGTGTGGCTAATCATGTGTTACATACGGGTTAGTGTTGCACGTTATCTCAATGAAATCTCACAACCACCTCTTGAGGTACGTACTATCATTATCCTCATTTTATAGATAAATATCAGAGAGGTTAAGCAGCTTCTCTAAGGTCACACAGTAAGTAGCTGAGCCAGTATCCAAACCCAGACAGCCTGGCTCCAGAGTCCAAGTTCTTGACCACCTCAATGTGCTGCTTAAAGCAAAACTTACCACACTGCAGCATGCTAAAGTAACCAGTCATGTTAGATGCAGATGCTGATGCTGCAGGGCATGTGGGGCCCGAGATTCTGCATTTTGACAAGACCCAGGGATGCCAGATGAGGCCTCAGGATACATACTAGCATTTTTCCTTCTGTAGAAAGACAGTCTTTACAAGAAACCTGGATCCCTGGGATTTCCGAGCTGGAAGAGATCTTTGCAATCCTTCAGTTCCCCTCAGCATCCCACTAGGCTTTGGCTGGTGGGTATTTCCTCCACTCTCTAACTAGATCCAGCCACAAGTCACCCTGGTAACCAGGGCCCCTGGGGGACAAAGTCCACACCGACCTCACCCAATGCCTGGTCTGTGCCTCCCATTTAGGCCTGAGCCAGAGCCCTCAAGGCCTGGTTTTGATTCTAGACAGTGATTTCCTATTAGAAAAGTAAGACCAAGGTCTTGGAACTACAGATGAGAATAAAGGACGTCACAGAATCAAGGCAGGTCATCTCTGAGACAAACAGGTCCTGTGCCCAACCTCACCTCCCCACCCCACGGAGGGTGGAGGAACCAGAGCAGGTACAGGTGGACAAGATCAGGGGCTGCCT
>SJYA01002278.1:806791-851615 GCA_006410615.1 Neotragus moschatus | reverse complement strand
AAAAAAAAAAGGAGCACCATCCTCATACCATTACTCTGATGATTTAATTAATATATGTGAAGTGCTTAGAACAGTGCCAGGTCCATAGCAAGGACTATGGACATGGATCCGAGCCATCATACTGCAGCATTTTGCAGACGTCCACAGATGTGGGCCTTGGGGAGCAGGCCAGAGTCAGGCAGCCAGGGGGACCTGGGTCCAGTGCTGGTGGTGTGGCTGAGAAGAAGTACCCTGGCGGAGGGCCCTGTGGCTCCGTCTGTGCCCCTGGCCCTGTCACAGGGAGCCGGGAGGTTGAGGGAAGCACAGTGGTACCCAGGGAGGTGCAGGGAGCCCGAAGGAGTCGTGTCATTTTCCTCAGATCCAAGCCACCCTCCCGCTGCCGTCAGGGAGTCCTTCTGAAACAGACGCCCGATCACGCTGCCTCCTCCTTAGATCCCCGGGCAGCTCTGAGCGTGCTGTTGGCAACCTGGGGCAGCCCCTTCCAGCCCCTGGCACAGTCCTGTCCCCTCCTCACCGGACAAGCTCTTACTTCGGTCTCAGGACTCAGTAGAAACGTCAGGCCTTTCCTAGCACCTCCTTCCCTGGGCAAGCCTGGTCCCCGCAGCCTCTCTTGTTGGGGCTCCCTAAGCACCCCGGACATGCCTCTATCTTGACGCATGACACTGGCTTAGAGTCCGTGGGTCTGCTAGGTGAGTCTCACCTCTGGGTGGTGACTCCTGAGAACACACAGTGAGTCACAGATGAGTGAGCAAACAAACACAATCCAAGGGCCACCAGGACACTGCACACCCGGGGCCCTGACACCAGGCCCCCCCTGCCACCCTGTTGCCTTCTCTACCGGTCTCCCTTCCTCCCCGACCCCACTCCATCCCACATCCACAGTCTATGTTGGCTCTTATTGCCTCCTGAGGCCCCTGCCTCTAGACCCCGACCTTCTTGACCTAGAGTCCTCCTCCCCGTAACAACACAGATGCAATCAAGCTTTTCTCTTTCCATCAGCCTCAAACCCTCAGTCCTGGGAGTGGGTTTCCTCAGATTTTAGGTACTTCTTGATGTAATCCTGGCCAGGGTGTATGTACGGACCCCTGCCAAGCAGCCTGGGGACTTCAGTGACTTGGGTGCCCAGGGGTCAGTCGATCAATAAACACTCACCACCCTCTCCCCACTCCTCAGCCCACCACTGGCACAAACGCCAAGGGCAGGGCTGGAGGTCCAGATGGCTCCACAAAAACCCATCCCATCAGAAAAAATACCTGAACAAATAAAAATAGCCCTCCCTACCGAGCTGCCCTGAGGAAGGAGAGCCGGGCACCCCAGGGCAGCCAGAGGGCACGCTGAACTCTCAAGGAGGCAGGGGTCTTCCTAGTCATGGAACCTGGGACCTCAGGGTCTAGAACAGACCACCCAGATCCTCGGACCTCGGGTCCCTCAGGTAACGTGGGAGAGGGATGAGGCCCAACTCACACCACTGCGGTGTGTCCAGAACACAGTGCCCTATGGGAGAGAGTCTTATAAGCTGCTGTAGCCATGCCCTGAAGGTCCAGGAGAGCCTCAGTGTTGAGTTCAGACTGAAATGCCAGGTGACCAGAGGCAAAGGGCTAAGCAAAGATGACTTCCCTGTGAAGTCAGCCACCACATCTTTAGTAAGAAGGTTCAGAGGTCATCTGGTGATCCCTTCCCCCACACCAGAGGCTTCCCTTCCACAAGCCCCATAAAGTGCCAGGAAGGGCACAGGCTCCACAGGACAAGTCTGCTCTGGGTATTTATAAGCTGTGTGATCTTGGGCAGATTACTTAACCTCTCTGAGCTTACTGCCACCAGTGCCTTATGGGGACAATGGTACCTCTAGCGTGTTATTCAGAGACAGTGAATACAGAACCAGAACCCCTGGCACACAGCGGGCAGTAAATGGTAACTAACATCACCACCTGACTCTGCTTTAGACTCACTCAGTAGTGGTGAGCTCACTACCTTACCAGTGAATCCGAGCCACTGCTTGAGCACTTTGTTAGAAAAACTACATCGGTATTGAAGCAACTCCATCCTCCCCGTGATTCCCACCCACTGGTCCTGCCCCTGAAGCCGGGTACACAAGGGAGGTAGGCCTGCTCCCCTCCCCTCTAATGGGAGCTGATCACACTTCCCATTAGAGGGAAGGCTGGAAGCATGTCTCTTGTCTCAACCCACACAGTCTGCTTCCACCAGCTTTTTTACAAGACCTGACTCCCTGGTCACCAACCACCAAAACGCTCCTGGAGTAGCTCAGAGCAGAGGACAGGATCCAGCTGGTGTAGAACCCAGGGCCAGGGCCTCTCTGGTTTGCAGTCCACTTTGTCAATGGGTTGGGCTTGGAGAAGAGGAGGGCTGGGGCTCCATCCAGGCTGGTGGTGTTGCTTGGAGTCCACCCCAACTGCTATGTCCAGGCTCTGAGACTTGGATTCCCCTTGAACCCCCACTGAGGGAGACTCAGCCACATAAGGAGGATGAGAAAGGCCTGCATCAACTACACCTTCCCAGTCCATCTCAATCACCATCACCCACCACTGCGGGGGGCAGCAGGAGAGGCAGGGGTGCTATGGGTGGTAACTTCTCAGGGCCCCACTGCATCCGCCCAGCCGCTGGCAGGGTGGAGCAGGTCAGGTCTGGCTCCAGTTGGCTGTGTGTTCCCATAGCCCAGGACCAACTCTCACATATTCCCTGGGGGGTCCTGCCAGGCTCCGAGGGAGGGCTCTGTGGTCTTCCTCAGCCTTGCACTAGGTAGGTGGAACAGGCACATTCCCAGAGGGGACCCACAGCCCAAGGATGCAGGAGGGGGAAAGATTAAGCCTAGAACGAAGGATTCCTTCTCCAGACCCCCCACCCCATTTTCCTGGTCTCCTCTTAGCCAGATGGGACGTGAGCCAGGATGAGAGCCTAAAAACATGCTGGAAACCAGATGCTTCCGTGGAACTGTGCCTTCCCAGGTAAATAAATTACACACCGAACACAAACAATCTGCTGCCTGCCTCTTCCCATTCAGAGGGTGGCATGCACGGGGGTAGTGAGCCATCCCTAAGCAGCTTTTTCTCCTGTGAGGGGTGGGGGCAGGAACTGGCCCCGTGTCTAGAGCACTCTGCACCCTGTGACCTGAACATCTCAGGTAAATTATGGGAAAAGGAACTTTCTGAGCGGTATGCTGAGAGGGCAGCAGAGAACAGGACTGGGTGGGCAGCAGACTGTAGCCTGAAGAACCAGCCCATCTGCTGGGGAGGTGGCAGTGGGCGACCTGGACCCTTTCTGGCAAGATGCTGAGGCCCAGACACGGATGAACCCAGCCTACTCCTGGGGCTTCTGAACGGGCCGGAACCCAGGCTAAGCTGCATTGCAGGAAGGGCAGGTCTGCCAGGAGCTCTCCCTGGGCAAGAAGGGCGTGTGACCCACAGCAGATGATGGAAAGAACCCACCTTCCAGCCGAGACTTGAGGCTACACCCCCAGAAGGATGGCTGAACAGGACGTGTTAGAAAAGACAGCCCCAAGGGGCTGTGCAAACTTGAGTTCTGGTGGGTTTCACAATAGCAGACACCCAGGCCAGTAGGGACCCTGAGGGGGCACATGACACACAGGGCAACAGGCCTGTGTCTGTCCACTGTCTAACATGTCAGGGTTTGATGTGGTTGACAAGAGGCACCGAGGAGTGATAGCTTAGAGGCTGGAACACCTGTGTCTGTATTCTCGCTTTACACCCAAAGAACCCATGACCCTTTGGGGCCTGGGTTTCTCATTTGGGACATGTCAGTTCAAGGGAGGAGAGAGAATGATGGAGGATGCATCCCCCAGCAAGAAGTGGGAGCAGAGCTGGGGGGACCCCACTAAGCCCTAAGGGTCTCCATCTCCCTCCTCCCACTCCTCTCATCCTGCTGCCTGCCCGGCACTGCACTGACTCTTTCCTGGGGGGAGCTGGCAAGGGCTGGCCCGGGCAGGTAGATGCCTGTGTCTTTGTGGGGCCTGGGGTGGGCGGGGTGTCTCTACTCCTTCGGCAGAATGGGAGGAAGACTGAGTCTCCACCAGGGCAGTGGATTATGAAGGTGATCCCATTAGTGGAACTTCCAATGGCTCGAGACCATGAGACCTAGAGAAACTGTCGGCCGCTGAAAGGTGGTACCTGCGGGCACATGCATCGGGCAGAGAAGGGGTAGATAACGCCCAGTAAATACTGATGACATGCCTCCTGGGTGTGGCTATGCTGCCAAGCACATGGGCCACTGCATGCATGCCAGTCTTCCCCAGAGTGAGCAAGATGAGGATGACAGAAAACAGCATGAGTCTTGGTGGTGATGGTGGTTTAATCATTCAGTTGCGTCCATGTACTGCAGCCCACCAGGCTCCTCTGGCCGTGGGATTTCCCAGGCAAGAGATGATTCTAATCCCCAGATGAAGCCTTTAGCGGAAAAGTGCCTGGCCCGGGAGTCAGCAGACCCGTTCAGACCAGATGGGACCTTGAACAAACGCACAGAACCACATACTTTATGAAAATACCCAAATTAACCCCCCAGGTTGGACAGACATTGTTTAGCAAGATCATCCAGCCCCAGTGCCTGCCCCCCGAGGGTTTACATGCTATAAAATGGCAGGAGGCTCACGTGGGTGGGATGACGGGAGAAGGGGGGCCCTTCACCCCACATCAGCTGGGACTCTTCCCTTCTCGGGTAGAATCTGAGCTGTCCTGCCCGGCCCTTTGGTTACAGCCTTCCCTTACTGAGACCTCGTGCCTTTTTTGGGCGCCTTCCGAGGTTTCTGTTTGGGGGAGGCCAGAGGCTGGGGGCGGGGGCTGGGGCTACCCATGCATGCGTGTTTGTGTGTGTTTGTGTGTGCGCAGGCGTGTTGTTGGCACGGACGTGACTCTGCATTATCCAGGCCCGTAATGAGTTCTCATTGCAATGGGTTTGATGGAATAATTATATTCTGGAAAAACTGCAGGAAACTGCGTTCCACTTCTTAAAGGGCAGGATCATCAAACATTTGTGCTACATTATTTGCAGTCACACCTTCTGCTGCATCTGCTCCCTTAAAAAAAAAATCTCCAACTCCAATCTGATCTGAATATATAAATCTGAATTATCACAGCAAAGGCGATATGCTCACACCTTTTTTCTTTTTTTTTTTTTATCTGTTGCCATGGTGATTAGATAAAATTCACGCCAAGTCTCCAGGGAAGGATGGAATTATTTCAGACAGTTTCTCACCCCTCTCAAGCTACTTCTCTCTGTAACATGCCTGGGCACCATCTCTGGGCTTGGGCAGAAGAGCAGCAAGAAGAGAAGGCACCACTTCTTTGGGAAGCCCTGGACAAGCAGCAGAAAGCACTCCTCTTTCAGAGATTCTCTTGGTGCCAAACTCTGCCCTTAGCCACAGAGCCAGAAACAGGTCCTCAATTCACAGCTTTCGCGACCATCCCTGAAGCCACCTGGGGAGAAAAATGGAGACCCAGACAGGGAAAAATAGCATCCATGTTCAAGGTCAAGGCAAAAGGAGTTGCAGAAATTGATCCAGGGCTGTGACTCTGTCTTTCCCAAGTAGGGCTGAACAGGGAAAGGTTTTCCTGGGAAAGCAAAGTCTCAACTCCCAGCACTGGGTCTGCGTCTGGATCCAATTTCCATCATGGCTTTCCCTGACTAAGATTCTCACAGGGGCGAATTATCAATGGATGGAGTTGATTAAACGTTTTTTGCAAAGGGCATTATTGACCTAATTGTTATTTACCACCACCAGTTCACGAACCTCTTCTGTGTGCATGTGTGCGCGCGTGTAGCGTAAAAGATCCAGCATGTATTACAGAATGCAGAATCTCCCTTTC
This sequence comes from Neotragus moschatus, assembly GCA_006410615.1. NCBI lineage: Eukaryota > Metazoa > Chordata > Mammalia > Artiodactyla > Bovidae > Neotragus > Neotragus moschatus. The sequence goes on along the minus strand of SJYA01002278.1, from coordinate 845,781 downwards.
TAGCATAAGCTTTCTCGTTTTGATCAAAAGTCTGAGTTCCAGGGTAGAGGAGACAGGAGCACTGATTCCTGGAGCCCTCTTTCACTGAATCCTCAGGGGCCTGAACTCACACCCATAAAAGCTAAGAGAAGTTCATCATCAAAACCACAGCTGAGAAAGAAGGGGAAAGCTTCGTCAGTCCAGACCTACAGGGCGGGACAATGATTTGTGTTCGTCTACTCCAGTGGCTCACGTTAGGGTCTCATTAGCAGTCCCGTCGATAAAGAGGAAGGCATTGGGGCACATATAATTTTGAGTGTTATCTCACAGCAGCATTTTACCTGATGAAGTGTTAGGAGAGTGAACCCTGGTTGTGGGGTGGGGGGCGGGTAGGTGCCAGCTCTTTCAGGGGGCTTCCTCCCAACCCCTCAGGACCAGGACACATCAAAGAAGTACACCACAAGCAGGTCGCTAGAACAAAGATTTCTTTGAGTATTAGGCAGAGAATGTGTTTTGGGACCAGGACCCTCCAGCAGACTGGCCTGGGGAGATGGCGGGGTCTGGCGGCCCACAGATTGGGATTTGCTAGAGGCTCTGTGTGAGCCTGCTGTTTCTCTCTGGGCCTCAATTTTCTATTCTGACAACAGGGGAGACGATGCCTATTTCTGTCCCTATTGGGAAACGCCGCAAGTTCTGAAGTCAGGAATGGTATTGTCACGCGGGGCCAGTGGAGACGCAAGGACACTGGGAGGATCAGACAGGTCCCCCCTCCCAACCTCTCCACCCTGGGCTAACACAGAGCCTGATACATGAGCCAGCGAGAGCCAGTCCCTAAGCCTGTCCTGTCACTCAGCCCACAGCTGTCCCAGGAGCGCTGTGACCCCAGGATGGTGGCAGGAGGGGTGGGGACAAAGGAGTGACGGCATGAGTGGGGAGTCCGGCGGGCCTGGTTGCAAACACTGCAGAGAGCACTCAATAGCTCTTCACCCCAGGCCATGCAGCCACACCGAGCATCTGTCTCCTCAGCTGTGAAATGGGAATACATTTAAAACCTATCTCCCTCTTGTAGTCAGATTTGAAGGGTAGGAAATCTATAAAGCACTCAGCAGAAGGTTTGGACCAAAGCAAAGTCTCAACACATGGTAGCTGAGATGACGCTGAGGAGGCTGGAGGGGGAGGAGGGGGAGGAGGGGGAGGAGGAGGGCAGCTTCCCTGTCGCAAAAGGGGATGCAAAGAGTATAGAGGAGCCCTGTGCTCTGGTTCCCACTTTGCCACTCACTGCCACTCTGTTGGGGGCACGTCACTTCATCTCAGATCCTTATTCTTTATCCACAAAATGGGAGTCTGCTCTGTCGTGAACTTGTGCAATGAGTGTTATTCTTCTTGAGTTTCAAACGAGACAAGGAGGCTTCGAGAAGATACGCACTAGAAGTTGCCCAAGGTCACGTATTAGTTAATGGCTGAGTTGGGACTCAAACCCAAGTGTAAGAGTATCTCCCTGGCTTTCAATGCAGCACGCACAACATAAGATGGGGAGCATACACTTTTGCTGATTGTCAAGTGTGGTATGCGGCTAAGTTACCATGGTTGTGGGCATCACTTTGAATTGGCAGCTGGGACCTGTGACTTAGTGGGGCTTAGATGCAGCTGTGGCTCACTCTGCGTGCTGCCAGAAGAGATGGAAGCCAGGGAGATGGCCTCAGAGAGCCTGGTTCTAAGTCCCAACTATCACTGACTATGGGACTCTGCCAGGTCCCCTCCCAGTGCCAAGCCTCTGTGATTGTAGAATTCAGTCACTGGAGGCCAAGTGAATAGGCACTGTTTGCAAAGGAGAGGCTGGGGCCTTGCCTAAGGACAACTAAGGGAGATGAGAGAAGGAAAGGGTCACCACAGACGCATGTGCACAGCTAAAAAAGATCCTGGAGTCCTTTCCCTTTAAGAGAAGCAAAGATCCCTGACTTTGAGATGAGGGCTGTGCATGCCTGGAAGGGGGAGGGGGCCAAAAAGCCCCCTAGTCTAGAGATTCAAAGGCAACCCAGGCCCTGCGAGATGCAGAAACTCTTAATTGGAGCTGTGCGTGCATCCAGCGCCGATCACTCCATGATGTGCCTTTCAGAGGCGGCACAGAAGGCAGCCCTTCATTAAATCTGACACCAGGGAATTAATGCAGCTCACTGCCGTCACTCTGCCTCCATCACCCTTTCCCCTCAACAGCCAGCTCCTTGATCTTCCCCACCTTCATGTCGAAAGTTCCCCTTGAGAAGGGAAGATTCCCCTGACTGTCACCTGAGCTATGACTATATTGAGGGCCAGGACCCAGGACCCAGATCCAGAGGGTGCAGTGGAGACAGGTGGGTGGGTGGGTGGATGGATCAACACACACACACACACACCTTCCTAGAAGGTAGCTGAAGGAAGGACCATGGGCCAGGATGGTTCCTTTCCACCACTGGCAGAAGAAACAAGGATTTGAAAGCTGCCGGTGACAGCTCGCTGGCTCACCTCCTTTCAGCTCTTCTTGAAAACATTGACTTTATAATTAAAGTCCCTTNACCTGTGACTTAGTGGGGCTTAGATGCAGCTGTGGCTCACTCTGCGTGCTGCCAGAAGAGATGGAAGCCAGGGAGATGGCCTCAGAGAGCCTGGTTCTAAGTCCCAACTATCACTGACTATGGGACTCTGCCAGGTCCCCTCCCAGTGCCAAGCCTCTGTGATTGTAGAATTCAGTCACTGGAGGCCAAGTGAATAGGCACTGTTTGCAAAGGAGAGGCTGGGGCCTTGCCTAAGGACAACTAAGGGAGATGAGAGAAGGAAAGGGTCACCACAGACGCATGTGCACAGCTAAAAAAGATCCTGGAGTCCTTTCCCTTTAAGAGAAGCAAAGATCCCTGACTTTGAGATGAGGGCTGTGCATGCCTGGAAGGGGGAGGGGGCCAAAAAGCCCCCTAGTCTAGAGATTCAAAGGCAACCCAGGCCCTGCGAGATGCAGAAACTCTTAATTGGAGCTGTGCGTGCATCCAGCGCCGATCACTCCATGATGTGCCTTTCAGAGGCGGCACAGAAGGCAGCCCTTCATTAAATCTGACACCAGGGAATTAATGCAGCTCACTGCCGTCACTCTGCCTCCATCACCCTTTCCCCTCAACAGCCAGCTCCTTGATCTTCCCCACCTTCATGTCGAAAGTTCCCCTTGAGAAGGGAAGATTCCCCTGACTGTCACCTGAGCTATGACTATATTGAGGGCCAGGACCCAGGACCCAGATCCAGAGGGTGCAGTGGAGACAGGTGGGTGGGTGGGTGGATGGATCAACACACACACACACCTTCCTAGAAGGTAGCTGAAGGAAGGACCATGGGCCAGGATGGTTCCTTTCCACCACTGGCAGAAGAAACAAGGATTTGAAAGCTGCCGGTGACAGCTCGCTGGCTCACCTCCTTTCAGCTCTTCTTGAAAACATTGACTTTATAATTAAAGTCCCTTTGGGAGGAGTCACGTAGAGACAGAGGAGGAAGAAAAAGAGAAGGGGCCGGCGGGGAAGCCGCCAGGGCTGCTCGCACTGTCATGGCACTTTTTTGCCCACTGAAAATCACAGCTTCCAAGCTGACCCCCCACCTCCACCTACAGGTACCTTCCTACCCACTATGTTCCCCCACGGTCTCCTCTTGACTTCACAGGTGGCTAACCTGTGTGCAGAGCTCCTTCAGCTCAAGATGAGTCAGGGCGGGTCCCAGGCAGGTAGAGCCTCACCACTAGCCGCGAGAACCAGTCACTTCCCTAATAGGCAACCTTATTCTTTTGCCCCAATGTGCCAGGTCGATATTATCTTTGTTCTACTCACAATGAAAAGTGAAAACAGTTGGGAAGCACTGCCCTAGGGCTCCCAACTCTGTGATCTGTCCGTCCAAGGAAACAAAGCCTCAAAAGCCTTCAGTAACTTCTATTGTAAGTCTCTAGACAGGACTTGAGTTTAATTCCTCTTTCTCTACTCAGTCCCAAAAGATTTGTCCAGGGCTGATAAGGAAAACTATAACACAAATAAGACCAGGGAGAGGGAACATGGATTATGTGAATGCTAATTATGACAGAAGAGAGATTTAAGGAAGAAGTGCCCTCAAGGAAGGAGGCAGATTCCCCAGGGAAGTATTAGTAGCTGACTGGGGCTCCTGGCTAAGGCAGGTATTATTCAGTCACTAAGTCACATGTGTCTTTTTGTGATCTCCTGGACTGTAGCACACCAGGCTCCTCTGTCCTCCACTATCTCCCAGAGTTTGCTCAGATCCATGTGCATTGAGCCAGTCAGGCTATCTAACCATCTCATCCTCTGCTGTCCCCTTCTCCTTTTGCCTTCAATCTTTCCAGCATCAGGTAGATATAGCCAAAGAAATAACACCAGTAAAGTAATAACTCCTATTAGCGTTTTATATGGGTTGATCAAAACGTCCATGTGGATTTTTCCATTCAATATTACACAAAAACATGAATGAACTTTTTGGCCAACCCAATAGATGAGGAAGTTCCAAGAGGTAAGTAATTGCCCCAAGTGAGACCCATCTGAGACCCAGGCCCAGTTTCCCACTTCCTCCAGCATATCCTCTCTCCCCTGCATCAGAGCTTCCTGCCTTTGGAAGAGTCCTACTCGCTCAGGAATGCCAACTAGACAAAGTCTCCTCTTGACTACAATCAAACTGCAGAGTCAAGTCAGAAACACAAAATGAGCCATTTTAAAGAGTTCTCGATTTTGTTTTTTTAACATTCTTGAGGAATTCTGACATTCCCTTTTCATTAAGTCACAAAATCAGATTGTAAATTTTTCCTCGCCCAAGGTAGGGTAGGAAGACTCTGAGTGTTGGGGCTGAAACCATGGTAACAAAGGAGCATCTGGTCGCGGGCTGACAGCCTGTTGGCCACCCATCATTAAGAGGAGCCATCGCACCTGTACACTTCTCACCAAAACCACAGCCACCAATATGTCTAGAGTCTCTGTTACACCCCCTACCACCTGGGGGAAGGGCCCTTTGTCCCAGGAGCAGGAGTGCCCGCTCTCTGGTAAAGCATCAGAGAGGGAAGGGGAAGCAAATCAGCTCTCCTGGGTTTTCTCCCTTTTAAAGGCATTAAAATGGGCTTCCCCAGTGGCTCAGTGGGAAAGAATCCATCTGAAATGCAGGAGACATGGATTCAATTCCTGGGTCAGGAAGATCCCCTGGAGAAGGACATGTGAACCCACTCTAATATTCTCGCCTGGAGAATTCTATGGACAGAGGAACCCGATGCAAAGAGTTCCTCTGGGGTTGCAAAGAGTTGGACATGAATTAGTGATTAAAACAATAAAAAGGTATTAATATACGTCAATATCAACATACTCCCTGTGTAAGATCCTAGTGACCCTCTGAATCCCCCGTTAGAATGTTAATTTAAGAAGTTGAAAAGGGAAAAATGATGCTGAGCTCCTCTCAGAGATGGGACTGGAGGTTCAGAGCTGGGGACAGGAGGAAGGCCGCTTAACACGGCAGGTGCCCAATGAACCCTTAGGGAGTGCAGTACATTTCTGCAGTCCCTGTCACCCAAAAGCTCATAGAAAGTTCTACAAGATACATGTGGACCTATGTGAGGGTGGGACTTTTGTGAAAATTAGGAAGGAAGTTGAGGCCACATCTGGTCAGCAGCAGGACAGAGTATCCCTGAAACAAAGGGCAAAGAACAGAGATTCAGAATAGTTGGGGAGCAGGAGTTAGTGATGCTATGAGACCATAAACCTTCCCAGAATTTGTAGACATATTGGGAAGGACATGGGACATTCCCAAGGATGTGGAATTAAAATTAGAGACAACATTCAGAGCTTTAGGAGGAGGGACCATCAGAATGATATCTGGGTTGTGGAGTAATATTATTCCTATATTAGAAATGAGGAAGAGGAGAAATTCAGGTTAAAGGCCCAGGGCTATTGAGGGCCAGGAGGCTCAGAAGCAGCCAACATCGTGAGTGGATAATAAAAAGGCAGATCCCAGGCTGTACTAGTGGAGACAGCATGTTCCAACCAAGGAGGGGGCGAGGGTGTCACTGAACCCTCTGTTCCTACCATCTGTGGTGCAGGGCACTTACTCTGAGTCTGGGTTTTGAGAAAGACATTGACAAACTGGAGTTTGACCAGAGGTGGTACCCAGGATGCGATGAGATCAGATCAGATATACAAGGGCCTGCTGCAGAAATAGGCCGCATGAGCCAGGGGGATGGGACACTGGGGGAACGGAGGACAGACAGGAGAGGATGGCAGCTGTCCTGTTACAGAGGGTACTACAGAGAGAGAAGGAAACTGCAATTCTGTGGAAGTTTGGGGGTGGGCCAGGGCCTGGGTGAGCACCTAAGGGATGAATTTCATGAAAGAAGATTTTAGCCCAACCTAAGGAGGGACTTATAAAGGAGGAACTTCCTAAATTAGCAAGAGCAGCAGCTACTTTGCAAGGTACCTCTACTTAAATATGGCTTTTCAAAACCACTTCACATTTAATCTTCTCAAAATGTACTTGCAGAGTGTAGAAAACTATAAAAGAGAAAACAGAAATCACTCCTAATCTCACCACCCAGAAAGAACCATAGCAATCACTAACAGCTTTGAAGTAGGTCAAGATATCCATCTAAGATATAAGCATGAATGTGTGTGTGTGTGTGTGTGTATTTTTTAACCAGTTGGGATCCTGCCATACGTATATAATGTGTTTGCAACTTAAGATCATATTATGATCTTTTTTCATGTAATTGAAAATGTATTAGAATATTTCACTTCTACTACTGTATGATTAATTATTTAATCATTCTCCTATCACTGGATATGTAGGATTTTTTTTTTTTCACTTTTGTAAATAACACAGCAGTTAACAGAAATCTTCATTGCTATCTTTGGTTACTTTTCAAGGATAGAGCCCAAAGGATATGGACATTTACGGCTTCAGCTACCTACTGCCAAACTGCTTCCCAGAAAGGCTGTCCTGGTGTCTCCTCCTATCAGCAGAGCCTGCCCAACTCTTCCCTTGCTTGCCAACATCACCTCAAGGTTTTTCCTAAAAAGAGCACTCCTCCGTATTGAGATGAGAATTGAGACCTCACTTTTCAGGAACACGTCTGTTATCTGCCTGCTTACGATAAACAAGGTACAGATGCTGTCCTGCACACACACACTCTAGACTGTCTTGCAACCCTTCCAGACCTTGGGGAATCTCACCCCAGATCCACCTTGTTGAGGATGACACCTGCCCTCATCCTGCAGTGCAATGCTTCTTGAGGACTGGGTCCCAGCTCCTTCAAGGCTACCAAGGGCAGCTATATAATGATCAGGGGGCTGGGCTCCAGGGCTTCCAAGGCCCCTTCCAGCCCTGACACATCAGTTCTACCATCTACACGTGCCACCTGGGAACTTGGGTACGTAAGAGGGTCGGGGAAGCAGAGGAAAGGCAGGACAGGGGAAATCATTGTTTCCAGGCAAACTGGAATAGAAATATTCTAGAAGGCAGCATCTGGTGATCCCTGCCTGCCCTCTCCCCAGCACACCCTGTGTTCTCCAGGCCCCAGGAGCACCGGGAGATCACTTTTCTCTCTCAGGTTTCCCTGTTGACATGACCTGGGCTCCCAGCCTTCTCTTGTAATTTGAGCTGGAATTGGGAGTAAACTTCTCAAAATGGGTAATTATCTGAGCACTTCCCTCCTCCACCCCCAAGTCACTTGTCCCTACCCAGCTGGCCTCTGACATAGATTGACTGCCCCTCAGGACAGAAGGACAGACTGCCAGGATGCTCCTTGGTTCCCAGCTTCAGAGAGCAAGGGGGGTCTCACAGCCCTGTGAATACTCCTGGTATTCTTAATTTTTAGGGGCCTCACGCTGGGTCTCTAGACTCTCATTAAATCGGGAAATGGATTACAGTGGGATTCCCGAGGCAGACACATCTCTCCCCCTCTTATATTTACACCGTTTCATTGTTGTTATTTAATAGCTGCTGAGCACCAAGCCTGGCCAAGGTGGCCCAGGCAGAGGTGGCAGGAACTAGGTTGCGGAGGGCATAGCTGAGATGTGGGCTGTGTACTCGCCCCTCCCCAATCCCACTAACTCAGGCCCCCCAGGATCAGCCCCCAAATCTCACTTTCACCACCAACCTCTGCTCTCTGCTCCCAATCCCCCAGACCTAGACTATCACAGAGGCACCCAGCCTGTAACCTCATCCCTCTCCTGGCATTTTGCCTATGTTGTTGAAATGGGTCTAATGAAATATATCATGCCTATAGAAAAAGGAAAAAAATAATATAAAAATACCCAAGCTTACTTTGACTATATTTTCTTGTGATCTGTTTTAGAAGAAACATTTTAAGAACTAAGACATTCTGAAAGCAGTTATGTTTCTCTCCTTGAGCCCATTGCCTCCTTCGTCAGAGGTAAGCGCTGCCCTAAATATGGTGTTTATCATTCTCCCGCGTGTTTTGGTACTTTTGCTACATATGCATGTATCCAGAAACAACACAGGATACTGTTCTGCATGTTTTCAAACTTTATGCAAATGGTACCATAATGTACGCATCCTTCTGCACTGTGCTTTTCCCATTCAGCATGTTTCAATGACATGTCCAGGTTGATTTGTAAAGCTCTGGTTCATGCGTTTCCCCTGCAGTATAGTATTTCATTGTTGGGATATAACAGATTTAATTTATCCATATTGGTTTCCGTTGTTTTGCTATCACAAACACGGCTGCCATGACAATTCCTGTCTTGCACCTGTGCAAGAATTTCTTTAAGGAATATATGTGTTGGAGCTCATTTCTTAACATACCTGTCTCCCCAGGAGGACACAGACCTATCACTGTTTGATGGAGGGCATGTGGAGCTCAGCAGAATTTGTTAAATTGAACTGACCTGGAAGGGGTCTACGGGATCATCCGTTTTAGTTCCTTCACTTCCAGGTGAGGAAACTGACANTTTTCAGGAACACGTCTGTTATCTGCCTGCTTACGATAAACAAGGTACAGATGCTGTCCTGCACACACACACTCTAGACTGTCTTGCAACCCTTCCAGACCTTGGGGAATCTCACCCCAGATCCACCTTGTTGAGGATGACACCTGCCCTCATCCTGCAGTGCAATGCTTCTTGAGGACTGGGTCCCAGCTCCTTCAAGGCTACCAAGGGCAGCTATATAATGATCAGGGGGCTGGGCTCCAGGGCTTCCAAGGCCCCTTCCAGCCCTGACACATCAGTTCTACCATCTACACGTGCCACCTGGGAACTTGGGTACGTAAGAGGGTCGGGGAAGCAGAGGAAAGGCAGGACAGGGGAAATCATTGTTTCCAGGCAAACTGGAATAGAAATATTCTAGAAGGCAGCATCTGGTGATCCCTGCCTGCCCTCTCCCCAGCACACCCTGTGTTCTCCAGGCCCCAGGAGCACCGGGAGATCACTTTTCTCTCTCAGGTTTCCCTGTTGACATGACCTGGGCTCCCAGCCTTCTCTTGTAATTTGAGCTGGAATTGGGAGTAAACTTCTCAAAATGGGTAATTATCTGAGCACTTCCCTCCTCCACCCCCAAGTCACTTGTCCCTACCCAGCTGGCCTCTGACATAGATCGACTGCCCCTCAGGACAGAAGGACAGACTGCCAGGATGCTCCTTGGTTCCCAGCTTCAGAGAGCAAGGGGGTCTCACAGCCCTGTGAATACTCCTGGTATTCTTAATTTTTAGGGGCCTCACGCTGGGTCTCTAGACTCTCATTAAATCGGGAAATGGATTACAGTGGGATTCCCGAGGCAGACACATCTCTCCCCCTCTTATATTTACACCGTTTCATTGTTGTTATTTAATAGCTGCTGAGCACCAAGCCTGGCCAAGGTGGCCCAGGCAGAGGTGGCAGGAACTAGGTTGCGGAGGGCATAGCTGAGATGTGGGCTGTGTACTCGCCCCTCCCCAATCCCACTAACTCAGGCCCCCCAGGATCAGCCCCCAAATCTCACTTTCACCACCAACCTCTGCTCTCTGCTCCCAATCCCCCAGACCTAGACTATCACAGAGGCACCCAGCCTGTAACCTCATCCCTCTCCTGGCATTTTGCCTATGTTGTTGAAATGGGTCTAATGAAATATATCATGCCTATAGAAAAAGGAAAAAAATAATATAAAAATACCCAAGCTTACTTTGACTATATTTTCTTGTGATCTGTTTTAGAAGAAACATTTTAAGAACTAAGACATTCTGAAAGCAGTTATGTTTCTCTCCTTGAGCCCATTGCCTCCTTCGTCAGAGGTAAGCGCTGCCCTAAATATGGTGTTTATCATTCTCCCGCGTGTTTTGGTACTTTTGCTACATATGCATGTATCCAGAAACAACACAGGATACTGTTCTGCATGTTTTCAAACTTTATGCAAATGGTACCATAATGTACGCATCCTTCTGCACTGTGCTTTTCCCATTCAGCATGTTTCAATGACATGTCCAGGTTGATTTGTAAAGCTCTGGTTCATGCGTTTCCCCTGCAGTATAGTATTTCATTGTTGGGATATAACAGATTTAATTTATCCATATTGGTTTCCGTTGTTTTGCTATCACAAACACGGCTGCCATGACAATTCCTGTCTTGCACCTGTGCAAGAATTTCTTTAAGGAATATATGTGTTGGAGCTCATTTCTTAACATACCTGTCTCCCCAGGAGGACACAGACCTATCACTGTTTGATGGAGGGCATGTGGAGCTCAGCAGAATTTGTTAAATTGAACTGACCTGGAAGGGGTCTACGGGATCATCCGTTTTAGTTCCTTCACTTCCAGGTGAGGAAACTGACATTCAGTAAGGGAGCATAAAGTCATTTTGTGAGAGAGCTAGAACTGAAACTGTAGGCCCCTCCCCATCTTTCCAGCCTGATCCTTAGACTCTGGGGGAGCTGGTGACCACACAGGTGATCCGAAAGAAAGAGGGAAGAGGCAGAGAGCAGAATGGTCCTTAAAGGGGTCACACCCGGACACCTGGCCTCCAGATGTAGTCCTCACACCTGGACATGCTCCCTCCAGATGAGATCGCCTCAGATCTGCACATCCAGGGCCCAGACTGCAGCTTGCCTTTTGTGCTTTCCCTCCTGACTCCTAACCCAGCCCAGGGGAACAGCCCAGAACAGAAGAACAGGAGACCTGGATTTCATGGTTGAAAAGTGAAGAGTGGGCTCTGGGGCCCAGTGCCTTGGAATGGAGTTTCCACTCCACTTCTTACCAGTTGTGTGGCCTTAGGTGAGTCGTCGTTGTTTTTCAGTTGCCTCATCGTGCCCAACTCTTTGAGACCCCAAGGACTGCAGCATGCCAGGCTTCTACGTCCCTCCCCATCTCCCAGAGTTTGCCTAAGTTCATGTCCATTGTATCGGTGATGCCATCCAACCATGTTATCCTCTGTCACCCTCTTCTCCTGTTGCTCTCAATCCTTCCCAGCATCAAGGTCTTTTCCAACGAGTTGGCTGCTTGGAGCAGGTGGCTAAAGTACTGGAGCTTCAGCTTCAGCATCAGTCCTTCCCATGAATATTCAGGGTTGATTTCCTTTAGGATGGACTGGTTTGATCTCCTTGTAGTCCAACAGACTCTCCAGAGTCTTCTCCAGCACCACAGTTTGAAAGCATCCATCCTTTAGGGCTCTGTCTTCTTTATGGTCTAGCTCTCACAACCATGCACAACTATGCGTAAGGCCTTGACTATATAGACCTTTGTTGGCAAAGTGATCTTTGCTTCTTAGCACACTGTCTAGCTTTGTCAGAGCTTTCCTGTCGTTCCACTTCCTGTTACGTCAACTCTACATGCCTCATTTCCTTCAACTTTAAAACAGGGATGATCACTTTACCTACTGTAACATGATATTGGGAGGACTGAACAAATTAGTTTATACAAACTGAATAATTTGAATTTGAATTAGATAGGCACAATTGGAATAGTGCCTAGCACACAGCAGATGCTAGATGGATATTTTTTAATTGAAGTATAGTTGTTTTTTTAATATTGTAATCGTTTCAGGTGTACAATAAAGTGATTCAGTTATATATATATTTTCAGATTATTTTCCATGGTAGGTTATTATAAGATGTTGAATATTGTTCCCTGTGTTTTCCAGTAAATCCTTAGCCTATCTATTTGATATTTGGTAGTTTGTGTCTCGGAGAAGGCAATGGCAACCCACTCTAGTACTCTTGCCTGGAAAATCCCATGGATGGAGGAGCCTGGTGGGCTGCAGTCCATGGGGTCGCTAAGAGTCGGGCATGACTGAGCGACTTCACTTTTACTTTTCACTTTCATGAATTGGAGAAGGAAATGGCAACCCACTACAGTGTTCTTGGCCTGGAGAATCCCAGGGATGGGGAGCCTGATGGACTGCCGTCTGTGGGGTCACACAGAATCGGACACGACTGAAGTGACTTAGCAGCAGAAGCTTGTGTCTATTAATCCCGTACTACTAATTTATCCTCCCTTCAGTAACCTTAAGTTTTTCTTCTATGTCTGTGAGTGTATTTCTGCTTTGTATACAAATTCATTTGTATTATTTTTTAGATTCCACATATAAATGATGTCATATAATACTTGTCTTCCTCTGTCTGGCTTACTTCACTTAGTGTGATCATCTCTAGGTCCATCATGTCGTTGCAAATGCATTATTTCATTCTTTTTCATGGCTGAGTAATATTCCTGTGTGTGTGTGTCTGTGTGTGTGTGTGTGTGTGTGTGTGTTACATACACAATCATCTTAAATCAGTCATCTCTTGATGGGCATTTAGGTTGTCTCCATATCTTGAGTCTCGTGACGGTGGTGCTATGATCATTGAGGTACATGTATCTTTTCAAATTAGAACTCTAATTCTTCTCTGGATATTTGTCCAGGAGCGGGACTGCTGGATCACAGGCTAACTCTATTTTTTGTTTTTAATGAGGCTCCATCCTGCTCTTCATAGTGGCAGGGCAGGTGCTGTGTGTTTTACTACCCCCCCAACTCCATGTGAGGAGTCAGGGCAGCATCAGTGCACTCTACACAGCATGGCCTTCCTTGCCGTCTGACTCTGCTGCCTGGCCAGAGGAAGGCGTTTCCCTGAACCTCACTTTCCTCATTTGAAATTGGGGGTGATACCATCTCTCACAAGAATCAAATGAGATAACACAAAAGGGTCTTGATGAGGTATACTCCCCAAACAGACCTGGAGTAGTGGTCCTGTGGTTTTATTTATCCAGTCGTATTGCTGCTGGTGAAGCTAAGTATCTTCCCATTCTTCCCGGGCCACAGACCATGAGGAAGCAGAGAGATTCTGTCTTTAAAACATGAGGTCACCGCCGTGACAGCACCTGGCACAGTGTCTGGCCCGCAGGCCAGTGGCTGAATAAATGCTGGCCCGAAGTGCTCCCTACTCTGTCCCAAAGGTTTTCTTCTCCCAAGGACAGGAGAAATCAGAGAGGCCGCAGAGAAAGGTTTCTGAAAGCCTCAGAGCCTCTGTTTACTCACCTGTAAGTCGGGATATCTGTTTTACACAGAACTGTGCTGAGTCAAAGTGGAACATACATAAAGTGTGCGGTAAACTCTAAAAGCACAATATAAACTTATTCATGCGGATTAGAAAGAGAATGTCGCGCCCGCCTCAGATCCCCATCCTGCTTAAACTCTGGGGGTGACATCACGGGGCCTTTCTTCCCACAGGCCTCGCTGGCAAGCTCCCACGTCCACCTCGCCAGTGCCCTGGGTTATGGGACAGCCGCCTGGGGAGCGGCAGGAAAAAGAGGGAGAGTGTGGGTTGAGGGACAGCCATCAGTCTGAAGGAGGCCCAGTGGTCGTTCCTAGGAAGTTCAAGGGCTGACCTCGGTTCCAGGAGGCGGAGGAAGGATGACCGCCATGTCTCTAGGAACATCCTTAATCATAGAAGACTAACTCCCAAAAGTCCTTCCAGAATATTCCCTATCAAAATCTTCAGTGGCTCCCCACTGCCCTTCAGTTATACACAACTCAATGCAGTGTCAACCACACCCTACCCTTATGTGGACCCTGAGCTCTGGCCAACCTAGGCTTCTCCCCACAAAGAGTGCAGCCTTGCTCTTGGTGCTCCTGGATTTTACATCCACTCCCCCACACCATGGCCTCCTAAACAGAGGTTTGCAACCCAGCTGCTCACTAGATTCACCCGGAGGGCTTTCACGAATACAGGTGCCAGGGGCTTCCCCCAAGGATCCTGACTTAACTGTTAGGGGTTGGGCTGGCCATTGGTGTGTGTTTGTTTTTTTTAAATCTCCCCAGGCGACTCTAAAGTTGAGAGCTGACAGGTCTAGAACAGTCTCCCCCGCAAGAGCTCCGCCTGCCAAAACATCCACCCTCCACGACCCACGGGAACTGCCACCCTGCACGGTGCCTGTGCTAATCACAGAAGGCAGGGTGCCCGCCTCTGAGCCCCCAGAGGCCGTGCGTCTCTGCTTCACACTCTGCCTCGTGGTAGGCTCACCTGTGTCCCCAGTTCATCCCACCTGTTAGACAGCAAGCCCTCTGCAGATAGGTAGATCATGCCCCACACCATCCTAGCTTCCGTCCACCCTTCCTGGACCAAACAGGCCTCATTAAATCATGATCCATTCAAAACTGTCTATGAAATTCAGAACACGTGGGCCACCCCCAGCCCAACCGAGAAGACTGTGAGCTGAATGAGTTGAGGAGGGAATAAGGATTTGTTTTCTTTGTTCAGGAGAAAAGGCCCAGAGTCAAACACTCACTCAGACACACCTCTGACCTTTATGCTCCCGTGGCGATGTGCTGTCCTATAGACAAGTGGGCCAAGGTGTCTGCCCTGGCCCCTGCTCTGGGGTGCTTCTGGTCTATATAGGTGAATCTCTCACTCCTTTACATAGGCAAGGAAAAGTGAGTATGAGTGTGTGAGTACACGTGTGTGCACAGTCAACTTGTACAAGTTACACCGTGCATATTATTTGTATACACACACACACATTTATTTTAATTAATATGAGTTTCTTTGGTGTGCAGGAAAAGGAATTTCTTTACATCCCCTGACATCCTCAAGCAAAGCCCCTGGGGAATCACTGTCTATATAACACGCATCTTGTGCACAGGAAGTGCTCAAAAAACATTTGCTAGATTAAATAATGAACTGAAAATTCAACCACCTGACTGTTGCTGATGCCAACACAGCCACCTAGAGAGATGCAGGGAGTGAAGTCAGTGTAGGACCTGATATCGCCAGGAGCAGCCCAACAGAGTCTGTGCCTCCCTGCGCGTAGACCTGACAGGGACAACTGACCCCTCGAACTTCTCACAACTGCGTCCCTAGGCCGGTGTCAGGACAGATGGCTCTGGAATATTCCAGATAGAAGCCCTTTCCTTTTCTGCGTCCCATTCTGAAAGGCAGCGAAGAGGGACCCCTGCCACATGCTCTCAGAAGGGATTTCTTTGCTTCACAAAGTCCAAGAGCCCAGTGGAACACTGCACAGAGGACAAAGGTTATCCGACGCCTGGCTGCACACTGCCACTCGCCATCACAGGCTTCTGTCTCCCACCCTCATCTGTTTCCCGGCTGACTGTCCAGATTCTTGGGGATCCCAGCCCTGGCCTTGAAATGGAAGAGAGGAATCTCCATGTGTGAGAGGAAAACAGTCCCAATCTACAGGAAGCCTCTGAGCACCCCCTGCCCTGTGTACTGGAAGGCAGAGGGTTGTTCCTACTTCCGACTAGGTTTGGATTTATTTCATTACAAAAGGCAGGCTTGGCAGCTCCAAAAGACACATGCCTAGACTCCTGAGGATTCTGCACACAGCAAGATGCCAGGTAGACTGCAAAGTGACAGTGACAGCCACTCAGCCGTGTCCGACTCTTTGTGACCCCATGGACTGTACAGTCCACAGAATTCTCCAGGGCAGAATACTGGAGTGGGTAGCATTTCCCATCTCCGGGGGATCTTCCCAATGCAAGGATGGAACTCAGGTCTCCCTCATTGAAGGCAGATTCTTTACCAGCTGAGCCACAAGGGAAGCCCAGACTACAAAAGCCAAGGTTAAATGTTAGGGAGCAGGCGTCAGCCATGCGGGGTAACACGAAGGACTTACCATGCCTCTGCCCCCATATGAGAGATGTCTCCTGATCTTTCTAATCTTGTGCCCTTCACCGTGAAGGTCAAGTGACCTTCAGGGTAATGAGAGCCAAGACCATCCTTCTGCATACTTATTCCTGGCTGTTCAACCTTATCTGCTCACCCCAGGCTGCTCATCCCTGGATGCTCGCTTTTGTATACACACGAGACGATGCTCTCACCCGGATGCTCACTCCTGGAATCTCATTCCTCACAGAAATCTTCCAGGTCTCAAGAAGATGACTAATCCTGGTACAATTAATCACATGCCTGCTCAGAACCAGGAAAAATGGAAAACTTACATATAGAGAAAGGATCTATACATAGGAAGAAGGTCTATATAGAAAAATATAAACTATACATGGAAAATATGTTTTCCCTATATAGAAAAAGTACACAATTTCTCTTGCTCTCATGCGAGGACACTGAAGCTCAGAGAGGTTAAAGGACTTAACTAAGGTCACATGGCAAGCAAGGAGCAAGACAGTATCTGAGCCCAAGTATCTCAGGGACCAGAGCCCACACCCTTTCAGCTTTGCTACATAGCATCACTGCACCACAAAGGGGCTGCAAGTAGGTCTGGCAGATGTGGGGTATCCCAGGAGCCAACAAAGGCTTTATTCCAGCAGCCACAGGACCACATCTTTCCCATCATTTAAATCTATTTCAGGGACTTCCCTGGTGGTCCAGTGGTTAAGACTCTGTACTTCCACTGCAGGGGGGCACAGGTTCAATCCCGGGTTGGGGAACTAAGATCCCACATGGTATGCAGTGTGGCCCCCCCCCCAAAAAGAACCCATTTCATTTACAACCTAATCCAAAGGTCAGTCACCTTCCTGGTTAAACATTCTCCAGGTACTCAACAGTCACTGTCTGAGCACCTACTATGTGCTCATGCAGTGAGGCTTGTGGGGTGATGAATGCCAGCCCCTCTCCCACTGCCGGCCTCTGCTCCGGCCCATCCCATGTGGCTCCAGCTCTGGCGGCAAAGTCTCATTGATACGCAACAGAGTTCAAAATCACAGGCTTGGCAGGAAGTGCCATCTATACATAGCTCTACCATTCTGTAAGCACCGTTGGCTTCTTCTGAATAAACGCTACCCTACATTAAATGCCAGAATTCGGCAAGCCATACTGCATGTTTGCAATGAGATTGAGAACTAAAGGCAAGATTGATTCTGATGTGAGCACCAGCAAAGCGAATGGGTTTTTGAAAACCCTATAATTTCCCTGCAACCCTTGACTTCACTAAACACACATTTTTAGACTCCAGCACAGTTAGGTAGGCATTAAACAAAAATGAGGTAGTCTAATGATGATTTATGTGTAGGATAACCTTCTATAAAGAATTCTGCTCTGATTTCAGGGTAACTTACAGAGGTGCCAACTTAAGCAAACAATGCTGCTTGTTCTGTGTCCACTGCCACGGCGTGATCCCAGGGCAGAGCATTCATCTGCAATTGTCTTAAATCTCCTGAAATTCACCCAGTGGGTGCTCGGGAAATGCAGCACCTGCCATGAACTAAATGGAAAAGCAAAATACGACACATGCACACGCCGCCAGAGGCACCTGTGAACACAGACATTTCTGCTTGACTGAGGAGCTGCGGCTGATGGTTCTGGAGCCAACCAACTGGCATGCAAACACAGAGCAGCCTGCCTGCAGGGAGACAGGAAGGGGTGCTGGGGAACTGCGGGCGTGCGCTCCAGGTGGGAGCCTCAAGAGCTCCTGGGATGCGAGCATCAAACCAGAGGTCTGGTACACACATCCCTGGCTGTGTAACCTCGGGAGGGGCCCCTCCGCTCTCCCCAAGCCTGGTTTCTTAAGTGAGGTTAAGAATGTGTCTCCCACAGATGGGTTGGAAGGATTCAGTAAGATGCTGCTCGTGACCTGGCTTTATAAACCTGAGAGCACTTTGTACGTGAAAGATGACACAGACGTCAGGGTCCAGTGCAAGGGGACCCAGGTCACCTCTAAGAGCTGAAATTGAACCATCTGGGCTCAGATCCTGCCCTACTATGCCCTCTATGGCCTTGGGCCGGGGACTGGCTTCTCTGCCTCAGGTTGCTCATCTGCAAAATGGAGCTAATCATGCCACCTACTACATAGGACACTTATGAAGATGAAATGAGTGACTCATGAAGAGCACTTATCACACAAGCTCTCAATTACTGATCATGCGTTTTCTTACTATTACTATCACTAAGATTATCGTTTCACCTTAGGCCATCTGACTTAGGAGAGAATACCTTGGCTGCTTCAAAATCGTTCCCTGTAATCTCTAACCTTCAAAGGGCCTGTTAAGGCAGGGTCCCCCAACCTCTGAGATCTAATGCCTGATGATCTGAGGTGAAGCTGACATAATAATAGGAATAAAGTGCACAATAAATGCAGTACACTTGAGTCATCCCGAAACCATGCCCCCTACACCGCCAGTCCATGGAAAAATTGTCTTCGATCAAAATGGTCCCTGTTGTCAAAAAGGTTGGGGACTGCAGTGGGCACTGAAGGTGGATTTTTCTCTCTGCCTTCAGAAGAGGAAGATGAGGGAGTCTGAATCAGATGTTCCCTTCCCCATAAAAGCAAACAATAAACAACAACAAAATAAGGATCAGTTGCCTTTTCCTCTCTACAACTGCTTGGATGAGAGAAAGAGTACTTGTCATGAGTCTCTGGGTCAGCCTTCAGGGTGAAGTCATTAAAGTACCTTACCGAAATGGAGCTTGGGCTTTGGGGACAAAAGCTCTGGGTCCAAGCACAGGCTCTGCCACTGAGAAGCTGTGTACCCTGGAGCAAACTGCTTGGCCTCTCTGAATCTCATTTCTTTGTACTTAAGAATGGGGGTAGCACGCCTCCCTTGAAGGGTTAAGAGGAAAATTAAATGAGGTAACTGACATCCAGGTACGTGCCACAGGGCCCTGCATAAAAGTATATCTTAATACATGTTTATCTCCTCCTTCTGACTTTTCTTCTAATTATACAAGTCCCAGAACCTCACTGTATCTCTTTCCTCATCTGTAAAAGGGAGAAAGGAATGGGCTTCCTTTGAGGAGTCAATGAGATCATGTAAAAGCACCTTATAAACTGCTTAGTGTTGTTACTGAGCCAGGGTTTGAGACTGAGTGGATGAGACCCAGGTAGTTTGTGGAATTGATCTTTGTCGTGCTGATACCAAACCATACACCTTCTTTCTTTCCTCAACATCATTCTGATCCGGCACCATGCAAGGCATAAGCTAATACAGAGATTAATAAAACAACAGCCATTTTGTTCCTCTCATTCTGCCCAGATATCATGATGGCCTATTTGACTTAAAAGTACTGCAGTGGTCATCCACCTGGCCCCAGCTATTTACAGCTTTCTCAAGATCATGTCTGGGGGAAACCATTCTCCAGTGATCCCAGTATCACAGATCCTCTGGGAGGCTGCATCCCCGGCTGACCTGTGTCCTGTCTCCAGCCCGGTACCCAGAGAAGGTAGCATGGCCCATGGTTGGACCACATCATGAAGCTGGGTGGGCAATTTCCCTTCTGAGCTTAGCCCACTCTTTTTCCATCTGAGAATCCGAGTCTTGTCAGAGGCCTAATGTTCATCTAAAGGATTCCATATACAGTAGGTTTCATGGTCCCCATTTCACAGGTGAAATAACTGAAGCTTTGTAAGTAAGTTGCTCCAGCTCACAGATAAGAACTAGCAGACCCCACAGCCTGACTTCTTTCTGCCACATTCCCCTACCTCTCCCTCTTCGGTAAATTGTCTGCTCATATCTGTCACCCTATTTTTTATTGTGTTGTCTTTTTCTTGTTGATTTGCAGCAGTTTTTTTTAAATATATATATTCTGTATATTAATTTTTTATGAGACAACACAGTAAAGATTTCAGAAGCACAAATAATGGAGTCTGGATGCAAAAGTTTAAATTGTGGCTCTACTGCTGACTAACTTGGCAATTCAATTAGCTTCCTTGTGCCTTAGTTTGTTCATCTATAAAATGGAGAATGCTTATTTACTCAGCTTCAGATTTCTGTGAAGGTTAAATGAGCTAAGCATATAAAATGTTTAGAACAGAGCCTGGAAACTTAGCAGGTGCTCCATAAACATTAGTCATTATTATCAGGCTGCCATTTTTATCTAGAACTAGATAGAACCTTTATGAGTTAGATGTCCTTTCCAGACTGACTTCTCTCTCACCACTTCTATTTATCCTCCAGCCACATCCTTCTATTTACCCTCAAGTCACCCCATCCTCTCCCTGTCTTTCCACACTGTGACCTCACCCAACGTGCTATTTCTGCTCCAAGGCCTCCCTCTCCTTCAAAAGCCTTTCTGAGCAGACATCATCAGAAAGAATCTCAGTCTCTGATACATCATCTCTTCTTGGGAAGATACTAAAACCCCTAGATAGGAGCTGCTGAAGGCAAGAAACAGGTCATAGTTAAGCTTAATTCCTCCATAAGGCATGAGACTCTGCCTAGCACCCATTTGTTAAATCACCTTGAGCACACCACGTATTTCATATTAGTACAGGCAATCCCAGCCCATTTTCTCCAAGCCCTTAAGTAGTCAAGAGCTGAGATCCCCAATTTTGCACCTAAACAACAGAGTGTCACAGAAGGAATCCACAGAAGTGGTCTCTCTCAGTGTAGCTCTGAAGCAGCTCAGTGTAATAGAGGTCAAATGCCGTCAAGCCTAGATTTTGTAAAGTATCATTTTCCCATGTGACCTTAGGCAGGTCTCCTGCCTGCCTGCCTGCCACAGGGTGGTCCAGCGGGGGAGAGGGAGAATCTGTCATTTCATCACCATGGGTAATCATCGTTTCTGAATACTGGAGGGGACAGGGGTCTGAATGAAACACAGTTCCCACTCTTGCTGATTAGACATTCTCATAGTGGGGATAACACAGATTTTAAAATATTATAGGACAAAATACGATTAGCGTCTTGAGCAAGGAACTGATAAATTTCGGATGGAGTTCAGAAAAGGATCCCCTGGAAGGAGGTTAATCTGGATGATTTTTAAATCCATTCTTAGCAGAAATCGGGAAAGACATCATGGGGGAAAAAGGGGTATTTGAACTAGACTTTGAAAGATGGGTAGGTTAGACAGACAAAGAAGGAAAGAAGTCTGATAGTAAAAGAAAAGCATCCCACGAGTAGTTAAGGTGTTATGCTCTGAGAATGAGCAAGAGAGAAAGGGGAAGGGACAGAAGAGGGCATTGGTCTGGGCCTCCATGTCTTTATCAATAAATGAAGAGGCTGGACCATATGACCTTAAAGGCCCTACAGTAAGCGACTCTGTTCATTTGTAGCCTACATGTGCCCAACAGTTTTCCAAGCACCACCTGGGCTCTCTCATCTGTGCCATCCCCTGTCCAAGCTGGTGGAGATTCATGAGATCTAAGTAGCTTCAGCATCAGCTGGAGCAAAAGGCAATTAATACACTAATCCTGCATTCCAAAGCCAAGCAAGATCATATCTGATTGTTATTGTGCTGGGATTATCCATCCTTGTCCATCAGAGCTGACGACAGGAACAGAATCCTAAGTTCCCAGATCAGGACCAACTTTGTGTCTCCCACTGGGCCCCAAACAGAGCCAGGGCCTGATAAAGCCTCCTTGTTAGAATGCTTGTTCACTGATCTCGCAGCTGGAGAGCTGTTGCTGGTGAGAAAAACTGAAGCCTCTGGTCGCTGCACACAGAGCCAGAAGCCAGGGCAAGTGCTGGGGACGTGTTTTGGCCCCCAAGCAAGTGCAGGAAACAGGCATGAGCCCTCCTCCTATGCTGGAATCTGAGGACAGGCCATTCCTAACGAGGAGCCTGCTCCCGAGAGGCAGCAGGAAATAGAGCAACTGGAGGAGCCCAGCTCATATCCAGGCCACTTATTAGCTGTGTGGTCTTGGGGAAGTTGCTTAACTTCCCTGGGCCTCCACTGTCCTCATTTATACAAAATTGGGGGGGAAACAGAAAAGCAAAAAAATTGTCTTTCTTAAAGGGTTATTGTGTGGATTAGAGGTAATATATGTAGAATGCCTAACACAAAGGAAGTCTCGATACATAACGATTATCATCATTAATCTTATTATTATTACACTGTAACAGGTGCTGTGAGGGCCCTGGGGATAAAGAGATGGGAAAGATGGAGTTGTCCACTCTCCCGCAGCAGACAGACAGAAACAGTCTCCTCTACTGTGAGACACAGTGAATTAAGTGTTCCAGGAATGGAACCAGAGGAACCATAGGTCTGCTACAGGCTGATGTTAAGGTTCGTGGAAAGGGACATATGTGAAAGGACAGAAGAAGAGTGCAGTGTCAATAATAAAGAAGAGGGGATCGGTGCAGACAGGCAGAGGAGGTGCAGGACCAAATACAAACAGGTGTGAAAACCTACGAGCAACTTGGAACACTGGGGACATTAGGAAGGGGGGTAATGGTGGTGGGCTCACTGACTCCCACCTGTGGTCTGGGAACACTGCCCATTTTCCAAAAGAACACTCTAGCTGTTTCTCCTTGCTCCTGCTTCTCCCTTCCCCCAACACACAGGGTCCATCGTGCACTCCCACCTCGGCCAAGCCCTGATGACAACCCAGCAGCCAAGAGCCTAGCCCACTTGGACCAGGGAACTGCTCCAGGCTTGTCTTCCACACCCAGGCAGATACATCTGGTCCACACATCTGAGCAGTGGCCAAAACTCCCCACTGGGGCCCAGACAACCAGTCAGGATGCTGGTGAAGAGCATGCTGGGAAACTCCCACAAGGAGCCCACATCAGTATAATCAGGTCTGGTGGAAATTAAAAGCTATTAGGAACAGGGCCGGATTTATCTTTATATCCAGTAACATGCATTGTAATGGTGATCATGCAGATGGGAAATTAAACCACATCTCAGCTTCACTGGAGGTCTTAATTTTAATTTATGTTTACACACAGCCTTTTGCCCTATTACCCCCCACTCCACACACTCTGTAGAGCCAGTTTACTTCAGACCAAGTCTCCCGGGAGAGAAGTAAGAGGTAGCACTCTGCCAGCTCCTAGGTGAGAGGCTCTGTGCTATTTTGCATACATCACTGAAGAGCCTGATGGGAGGAAGTTGACCAGCTCAGGGGGCAGGAAGGAGGAGGAAGAGATGGGCAGTGGTGGTAGGTCATGCTGGGGAAGGTAGCACTTTGGGCTGTCTCTCCAGCCTCTACCTATCTGTGCAAAGCACAGCCCCAAAGTGGCTCAGAGTTTCAGCAGTGGCTCCAGGAGGCTTACCTGCCCCTCCCAATGGGTACAACTGAAAAGGCCAACCCGTGAGCCAATACCAACCCATAGGGCTTGCTTAGGGCCCCGACCTTTGATTCCTTCAACCGCCCTCAGAGAGGCCTTGGAGGGCCCCCTCCTCATTTATAGGCTTCTGCAACCACCCCTTCCTCCCAGAGCACCCATCCTCCTAAGGGAGATGTCTCCTGGGCCCTGAATGGCCCACACAAGCCTCTTGTTCCTCCTCCTGCTCTCTCGCCTGTACCTACTGGCCCTGTGGTTGAAGGATCTGAGCCCAGCCCTGCAGACCCAGAGATCGAAGTCAACACCATTCTCCCTGCTCCAGAAGCTGCCCTAAAGTGTCAGAGGAAAGTCACTCGAGCTCCTAAGGAAGTGCTTCCTTAATCTCAAGGCAACCCCATCATTATATCTCCCCCATCACCATGAAAAGCCACTGTCCAACACCCCAGCTGCGCGCGCACACACACACACACACACACACACACACCAGTGTGGTATGGATAGCAAAGTATCCTGTTTTTATGAAAAAATCAATAAGCAATTTGCATTTTCCAAAATTAAAGCCTGGGGCAGGCAGACCCAAGTTCTGGCCCTTTATCTACAGAGCCTGAAGGATGCAAAACTCTACTCCTTCTGGTTCTCATGAATTCCTCTGCAAGGCTGTTATAATTGGCCGCATATGCTTTGGGAAGTCCATCCCTGGGTCTAAAACGTAGCTAAAGAGGATTTAGAATGATGCTGGATGGAGTTGGAGAACTGGGCAGGGGAGGAAAATTCTCTGAGGCTCAAGGCAAGGAAGAGGTCTATAGCACCGATGTGTACAGAGCCCAGCAGACTGGCGTCTAGCCCACTTCAGTGATAATTATGCCCTTTGGGGCCACCAGCCCAGGCTTGACATCAAAGACAGCCCTGCAGCACCAACAACAGTGAGCCTGGGGGAAGCTCACTGCCTCCAGCTCCTCCACACAGGAACCAGGTTACCCTCCGTCTCTCCTGTCTGAGATGAGCTTCCAACTACCTCACGCCCCTCCACGCTCAGCCTATCCCAATGCCTTTGTGCACGCAGTTCCCACATTCTTTCAGAACTCTCCCAATCATCCCTTCACATATCCATGGGACATTTGTCCTGTGGTGCAAGGTGGTGTGTTAGGAGCCAGAGGGGTGTGTGCATGAAAACAACCCAGGTTCCACCCTTGGGAAACTCAGTCTGGTGGGGCGCACAGACCCTGATACACAGAAATACACACCCACAACAGGAAGCAGCAGGACACAGAGGAGGACGCTCTCGTCCCCTTAAAGTCCTCATCACAGTCCCAGCCCTTCCTCAGTGTGCGGCAGGCAGTGTTTGAAACATCTGACACATGAACTAGTTTCATTCTTACTTGATCCTTGTGAAGTAGGTCAATCATCACCCCATTTTATTATCGTTGGGGAAAATGAGCTACCGCGGAGGTAAAAGTTACCCAGAGGGTTGAGTTTCAAGCCCGGGCAGTCTGATCCTAGATTCTGAGCTCTTAGTCATTACACTTGACTCGGTTCTATGAACCTTTCCCAAATACCAGCACTGACTTTTTCACGTTCCCGAGGCCAGGATTCCCCTTGTCTACAGCACACAAGCCTCTGTTGTTCTCAGAGTAACTCTTCTTGGATATACTTGTATGGATGCCAGGAGGCAGTTCCATGTGGGGTTCAGGGCACAGGCTATCCTGGGTTCAGCCCTGCCCTCTGCATGATAAGATGTGTGACCCAAAGTCTCTTTACTTCTTGGAGCCTCAGTTTCCTTTTCAGAAAAGTGAAGGGAAAAAAATACACTTACAGACTTTTTGTGAGGATAAAATGAGGTCATATATAAAAGTTTCTTAGCCCAGTGCTGGCATATAGTAAACACTCAAAAATTATTATTTTAATGAATATAATTCTTAGTCTATAAATTCATGTCTATAAGAAAATACCACATTTCTTTATATTCTTTAAATCATCTTTCCATGTGACTGCTGGAGAGACAGGACATTCAATCTCTATCCTTACTGGGGCTTCCCCCAGGAGGCACCAAGGTCCAGAGTCTTTCTGGTGCTCACCAGCCTGTTGTCCCTGCCTGCATCATCACTCTGGGTCAAAGGCTATGTACTTTATGCCTCCTTTGAATATAAGAACCCTATCCTCAGTCCCAGACCCCATGGAGCCACCCACGGCGGACCCTGTGAAGTCCGACCACTTCCTCCAGCCATGCCCACTGAGCAGCCCACAGCACCACCCTGCCTCTGGCATCTGTTTGTCTCCTGCGTGCTCACTGCCCTCGGAGGCTCTCCTCCCCAGCCAGAACACCCATCCTAATCTTCTCTGTTCGTTTATGGATTTACAAAAGGCAGGAAGAGCAGGTATCATCACGTAGTTTCCGATTCCTGTACAAGATCTGAGACCAGAAGATATAACAGCCTGGCCATCAGCTTGGGACTGAGAGNAGCCAGAACACCCATCCTAATCTTCTCTGTTCGTTTATGGATTTACAAAAGGCAGGAAGAGCAGGTATCATCACGTAGTTTCCGATTCCTGTACAAGATCTGAGACCAGAAGATATAACAGCCTGGCCATCAGCTTGGGACTGAGAGCAGGAGAAAGTTCCAAAGGCAAAACAAAAATTCATGTCTCAGAAAAATATCACACCACCTTGGCTGTCAAGATGCTGAAGCACTGATCTCCCAGCTTCACCTTGGAGCCACCCTAAAAGGAGGAGGTTCAAAACTGCTCATGTCCAGGTTCTGCCCCTAGAGTTTCTGATCTGGGATGGGGCCCAGGTGCTGGTGTTTTTTCAAAGAGCTCCCCTGGACTTCAGCTGTGTGGCAAGATTAGGAACCCCAGCTTTACAGGTATCATGAATAGAAGTCTGTCTTCTCCAACTAACCTGCAGAACTCAAGCAACTAGAACCATTTCCTATACCCCAGGGATGAGTCATCAGTGCTGGAGGGGCACTCAGTGCGCAATCTGGTCAAATGCCTCCATTTTACAGAAAGGAAAACCAAGGCCCTTGATGGAGAAAGGAAGAAAAAGTGGCAGGGCCTCTGCAATGTACAGCAATGCAGGGAAAAATGCTGGAGCGATGGAAAAACCCCACGGTTTTGTAACTGGAGGCCTGGAGGTATTCTGAGGATCTGAGGTCCTCTCTTGGGGTTTCCAGACCTGTTTTCCTGTGGAAGGGACAACTCTGCATAGGGAAAAGGAACCAGCAACGAAGGGACTGCAATCACAGTGCCTCTAACAAAGAGACCCTACAACACGGTATTAACCCCTTTTTCCAACTCCTGGCAGAGCATGAGGCCAGCTAGGATTCTGAAGGGACATCTAGGCAGCTCATGAAATAAGAGTCCCACATGCATTCTCACTCAAGTCTGGTCCCCTGAGAATCCTGGGAACATGGACCATATACCAGCCTCTCATCCCTCCTCTCCCCACAGTCTTTCATAGGTAAGGTCTTTCAGCCTTGCCTCCCATCCCTAAGGCCACAGGCCATCACAGACCCATCAGAGTGGTCAGGAAAGAAGGTGAGCCCACTCCTTCGCGGGAGCAGGACCAGTCTGTGTCTGATGGGACCTTCGCACACACAGGCCACTGGCACATGGGTTTTCAATACCTCACACACAGACACATCAAGCCAAGCCTGAAGACACTTTTTTGCCGAAGCTCGCCAGAACCAACCTCGAGAGCTGGGTGAGCTCAATTACCAACTCGGCTCCTCTGATTTTGTACCCCACCCCCGCGCACCTGCCTGTGCAGCGCCACGGGCCTTTCTTACCTGGGACGATGGCGACCGTGTCTTTCTCCCAGGACACAACGCTAACGTATTCCTGCACTGAAGAGNCCTGTGAAGTCCGACCACTTCCTCCAGCCATGCCCACTGAGCAGCCCACAGCACCACCCTGCCTCTGGCATCTGTTTGTCTCCTGCGTGCTCACTGCCCTCGGAGGCTCTCCTCCCCAGCCAGAACACCCATCCTAATCTTCTCTGTTCGTTTATGGATTTACAAAAGGCAGGAAGAGCAGGTATCATCACGTAGTTTCCGATTCCTGTACAAGATCTGAGACCAGAAGATATAACAGCCTGGCCATCAGCTTGGGACTGAGAGCAGGAGAAAGTTCCAAAGGCAAAACAAAAATTCATGTCTCAGAAAAATATCACACCACCTTGGCTGTCAAGATGCTGAAGCACTGATCTCCCAGCTTCACCTTGGAGCCACCCTAAAAGGAGGAGGTTCAAAACTGCTCATGTCCAGGTTCTGCCCCTAGAGTTTCTGATCTGGGATGGGGCCCAGGTGCTGGTGTTTTTTCAAAGAGCTCCCCTGGACTTCAGCTGTGTGGCAAGATTAGGAACCCCAGCTTTACAGGTATCATGAATAGAAGTCTGTCTTCTCCAACTAACCTGCAGAACTCAAGCAACTAGAACCATTTCCTATACCCCAGGGATGAGTCATCAGTGCTGGAGGGGCACTCAGTGCGCAATCTGGTCAAATGCCTCCATTTTACAGAAAGGAAAACCAAGGCCCTTGATGGAGAAAGGAAGAAAAAGTGGCAGGGCCTCTGCAATGTACAGCAATGCAGGGAAAAATGCTGGAGCGATGGAAAAACCCCACGGTTTTGTAACTGGAGGCCTGGAGGTATTCTGAGGATCTGAGGTCCTCTCTTGGGGTTTCCAGACCTGTTTTCCTGTGGAAGGGACAACTCTGCATAGGGAAAAGGAACCAGCAACGAAGGGACTGCAATCACAGTGCCTCTAACAAAGAGACCCTACAACACGGTATTAACCCCTTCTTCCAACTCCTGGCAGAGCATGAGGCCAGCTAGGATTCTGAAGGGACATCTAGGCAGCTCATGAAATAAGAGTCCCACATGCATTCTCACTCAAGTCTGGTCCCCTGAGAATCCTGGGAACATGGACCGTATACCAGCCTTTCATCCCTCCTCTCCCCACAGTCTTTCATAGGTAAGGTCTTTCAGCCTTGCCTCCCATCCCTAAGGCCATAGGCCATCACAGACCCATCAGAGTGGTCAGGAAAGAAGGTGAGCCCACTCCTTCGCGGGAGCAGGACCAGCCTGTGTCTGATGGGACCTTCGCGCACACAGGCCACTGGCACATGGGTTTTCAATACCTCACACACAGACGCATCAAGCCAAGCCTGAAGACACTTTTTTGCCGAAGCATCACCAGAACAATAAAAACTGCTCGCCAGAACCAACCTCGAGAGCTGGGTGAGCTCAATTATCAACTCGGCTCCTCTGATTTTGTACCCCACCCCCGCGCACCTGCCTGTGCAGCGCCACGGGCCTTTCTTACCTGGGACGATGGCGACCGTGTCTTTCTCCCAGGACACAACGCTAACGTATTCCTGCACTGAAGAGGGGATGAGGCACTTGAAGACGGCCACGCTACCACGCATCGACCTTTGATCCTCCACCCGGACGGTGTAGGGTTCCCTGAAAACTGCAGACAGATTGCAGGGCAGAAAGAAGAGGGTGTCACAGGCTGGGCTGGGACAGGGTGGGGGGCCCGAGAAAGCCACTTCTCAGCACTCCAGGCCTCACCCAGCATCACTTCTTCTCCCACCTCCCACCTGGCCCACCCAAAAGTTCCTGCCAGGGAACTCATTCCTGCCTTATCCAGCAACCTCCTCCACTCTCCACTCTCCCTCAGAAACACCCAGCCTCCCTCTACAAGACTGTAACTTCACCTTCTAGCCTTTCCAGTTTTGGTGAATTTCAACAAAGTGCATTAGATTGTACAGGCCTGCAGGGCAGCACCTCCACCCTGCCATGGGATCATTTCAATAAGGGAATGTGTGCTTTATAAGGAAAAGTATCAGAACGCCCCTAAGGAAACCACACTTAACTTCCTACATTATTCCCAGGCCCAGGGTGGTAATGGTTTGGGGCCCAGTGACCATCACATGCCAAAACAAGAACCGTGAGACATGATCTAACAATAGATGTTTTTGTATGCCACTTCAAAGTGAAAGGCAGCCTGGGAAAACGTAGTTAACATGCACAACTTTCTGTAGGGCTCAGGGGTTTATAAGAACAATGAGAGAATATTTGAAAGAGTGAAGATCTCTGAAAATGCGGAACGCCAGTGACATTGGCAATCTCCAAGATTCTCCCAAAAGAAGCACCTTGCTGCTCTCTCTCCTGAGCTGACACCACCTACAGCCNTGCACAACTTTCTGTAGGGCTCAGGGGTTTATAAGAACAATGAGAGAATATTTGAAAGAGTGAAGATCTCTGAAAATGCGGAACGCCAGTGACATTGGCAATCTCCAAGATTCTCCCAAAAGAAGCACCTTGCTGCTCTCTCTCCTGAGCTGACACCACCTACAGCCTGACCTCCAATCCTGGTCCTGCCTTCAGATGACCCCTGCCTCGCCGTGTGCAGTGGAGGCCTCCTGCCTTGGCCCCAGGGCTGGTTTCTGGGGCACTGTCACCTGCAGATGCTCTGCCTGTCCGGGCCGCTGGGTGGGCTGGACCAGCCTTGGGGTAGAGCTGAGGGGCCCGCCTCTGTCTCTCTCTGATCCGCCCCTGCTTGGCGTCTCCCCAGGGCCCTTCTCCATCCTTCCATGTCTTCTCTGCCAAGCAGAGCTGGTGCAGCCAGAGCCCCATTGCCTCCCGACCTTGTCCCTCAGCAGGCACCTGGGCAGCGTGCCCTCCTGCTCTCCCTGCCATGGTTGCCAGGGTGATGCTCAGGGCCCAGCAACCCCTCCGGCTGTGCACCTGCAGCCCCCGTGGCTTCATCAAGAGCTTCTTAATTGGCTGCATTTCCCATCAGGCCAGCCCCGTCCAGTCCTCTCCTGGCCTTTATTCTTTCCCGCCCCGTGGCTGTGACGGGAAGATGCACAGTTGAGATGGAGGAGAGAGGTGTGGAGGGAGGCACCCCCAGCTCTGTGGGGCTATGGTCCCCCCGCCCTTCGGTACGCTGGATGTGGCACTGCCTGCGGATGTGAGGAGAGCACAGAGGAGACTACAGAGAGGGAGCAGAGAGGAGGGGAAGGGCTGGGGCAGTCCCCTAGGGCCAGCAGAGGCCCACGGCTAGCAGCAGCAAACAAGCCGCCCCTGCCGCCGCCTCCGAGCAGCGCTGTAGCCCTGGACAAGAGCTAACGAGCATCCTGAAGCCTCAGTCTCCTCATTCATAAAAGGAAACAATACCAGCAGCATGGAGCAGGGCTGGCACATGGAAAATACTAAAGCAGTGCTGCTTGTCATTACAGCTACACCTTTGGGACCAACTGGTGAGATGACCTTGGGCAAGTGGCTTAACCTTTGTCTTAGACACCTCACTGTAAGAAACACCAGATAGGAATATTGTGAAAACTGACATCTAACCCAGTAACATGCAGGTAACAGGAAATAGGGCATTGCTTGCTCTTAGCTCAATCCTCCAGGCTGTGGAGGCTAGAACAGGCCTCCAAACCGTGGCCTCGGGGCTCCCAGTCCAGCACCTGGGTCCTCTCGGGAGAAGAGTGCTGGTCCCAAAGAGAGGGTCCACGTGGAGCCCCAGAGGAGATAGCTAAACATGGCCCTGGGGTGCTGAGAGCTCAGACTCTTCCTCTAAACAAACCAGCAGGACGAAGTCCGTGCTCAGTTGCTTAGTCGTATCTGACTCTTTGTGGCCTCATGGACTGTAGCCTGCCAGGCTCCTCTGTCCATGGAATTTTCCAGGCAAGAATACTGATGTGGGCTGCCATTGCCTCCTCCAGGGGATCATCTTCCCAATCCAGGGACCGAACCTACATCTCTTACATCTCCTGCATTGGCAGGCGGATTCTTTACCATTGAGCCACTTGGAAAGACCAATGGGCTAAAGATCAGCTCTTTAATTAAAAACTGTCAACCCAGCTCACCCCCTATATACACCCATTCCCTACTACTTGGAACTTTGTACGTGTGAGAGGCTGCTGTAAGGCAGAAGGATCTCAGTGCCACTGAGCATTATCTCACTGGACCATCACACAGTGATGAATGGGGTAGGTGCTGGCAATTAGCTTTCCAGAGGCAAAGCTGAGGCTCAGAAAGGTATGTTTTGCACCTAAAGTAAGTTGCTAAGATTCCCAAGAACAAAACAACTTTCCTTGAGGGGCTGACTCTTTGCTAGGCCAGGAAGTCAGAGCAGGATCCCACTAGGCAGGTAGGTCTAGGAGACTTCCCTAAAAACCTCTCACCTCTGCCCAAAACAATCAACAGGAAAGATGGTGCACCCAAGGCTGGGTGCCATGGTAGTGGGCTAGCTAGAACATTACCTGTCCTCTCCCACCCAAAATGCCTAAGAATCATTCACGAAACCTCAGTGTTTTATTACTATTTCAGGCACACTGCACAATGGATTAGAACACACCAGCATATCATGACATCCTAGTAAATACTGGCTGATCTAAGCCACTGTCTTGCCTCCAGACCTCAGAAAGAGAAATGAGACTTTCTAGTTTCTATAAAGAGACCACTTGAAAAGCCCTCACTTCCTTGCTTCCGTCAACTCTTCCCAAGACCAAAATCCTTCGCTGCTAAGAGTTTTCCATCATGGATTTTACCTAAATGTCTGTCCTCACGAGACACCTTATAGTCAGATGTCCATCAGCAGTGGAATTTATGGATAAGTAAAGTGCAGGAAGGTCAGACAAGACTCCATGGCAATGAGAATGAACAACCAATAACTTTGCACAGCAGCAGGGCTAAACCCTACAAACAACAGTGAGCAAAAGACAACAAAAGAGAACACGTGCTATAGGACTCCATTCAGATAAAGTACAGCAAAGGCAAATATCTATCTTGTTAGAAGTCAGGACCGTGGTTTCCCCAAAGGGTGGAGTGACTGAAAAAAAGCATGAACAGGTTTCTGAAATGCTGATACCTTCATCTGGATATTAAACTTTGTGAAAATTCACCAATCTATATACTTATGCATATTTCTTTTTATATATTCTATTTCAATAAAGGGTTTTTTTTTAAAGTTACTGAATGTTTTTCATGAATCAAGTACTAAAATGAACACATTACTTAATTTAAACAGGCATTATCTCATTGAACCAACACATATGGTGATGAATGGGTAGATGCTTGCATCAGCTTTGCAGGTGAGGAAGCTGAGGCTCAGAAAGGTGTGTTCTCTGCCTAAGGACACACAGTGCTCATTTGCTCAGTCATGTCTGACTGCAACAGCAGGGTCTGTAGCCCGCCAGACTCCTGTGTCCACGGGATTCTCCAGGCAAGAATAACTGGAGTGGGTTGTCATTTCCTCCTCCAGGGGATATTCCAGACCCAGAGATCAAACCTGTGGCTCCTGTACTGCAAGCAGATTCTTTATCCCTGAGCCACCTAGGAAGCCTGAAGAACACAAAAGTGGCAGAGCTAAACAACACAACCTTCCTTGAAGGGCTGCCTTCTTCCCGGTTATACTCGTCCTCAGAATGGATGCTGCCTGCTCCCCATTCCTGCCCTGTAGGGGAGCCCGTGTCTGGTCCTCTACCTGCTTTGACGCGGATGTTGGGGCTCCGGATCTTGCCGGCAGCGTTCTCCGCGGTGCAGAAGTAGTCATTGTCGTGGATAAAGCTATTGAAGGCGGAGGGGGAGAAGGGGTAGAGCTGCAGCGTCCCGTTGGCGTGGACGTGCCGGATGTGCGGCACGTCATAGATGTCGTCCCCCGTGGCCAGGTACCATCGAAGGGCCGCGCTGGGGGAGCCCGCGGCCGGGCAGGGCACCACCACCCCCACGGAGCTGGAGAAGGTCACCTGCTGCAAGGAGTCATTTACAAAGTAGAGGCTGGTGCCGACATCTTCAGGGCGAGCTGCAGGGGAGGGGAGAGAGGAGGAGAGCNCCAGGGGATATTCCAGACCCAGAGATCAAACCTGTGGCTCCTGTACTGCAAGCAGATTCTTTATCCCTGAGCCACCTAGGAAGCCTGAAGAACACAAAAGTGGCAGAGCTAAACAACACAACCTTCCTTGAAGGGCTGCCTTCTTCCCGGTTATACTCGTCCTCAGAATGGATGCTGCCTGCTCCCCATTCCTGCCCTGTAGGGGAGCCCGTGTCTGGTCCTCTACCTGCTTTGACGCGGATGTTGGGGCTCCGGATCTTGCCGGCAGCGTTCTCCGCGGTGCAGAAGTAGTCATTGTCGTGGATAAAGCTATTGAAGGCGGAGGGGGAGAAGGGGTAGAGCTGCAGCGTCCCGTTGGCGTGGACGTGCCGGATGTGCGGCACGTCATAGATGTCGTCCCCCGTGGCCAGGTACCATCGAAGGGCCGCGCTGGGGGAGCCCGCGGCCGGGCAGGGCACCACCACCCCCACGGAGCTGGAGAAGGTCACCTGCTGCAAGGAGTCATTTACAAAGTAGAGGCTGGTGCCGACATCTTCAGGGCGAGCTGCAGGGGAGGGGAGAGAGGAGGAGAGCCAAGAGGCCAGTTAGTGAAGCTAAGGATACCCTCAGGGTCCACAAAGCCTGCAACGGCCGGCACTCATTCTTAAGACGTTGGAGCACCAGCCATTCAATAAGTACTGCTGAGCACTGACTATACACCAGGCATTGGCAAGGACGAGAAAGAGACAGTTCCCACCCTGCAGATGCTTCCAGCCTAGCACAGGGACGGCAAAATGTTGAAACGGCTCATTCTCCACACCAAGCCAAGTCCAAAGCCATGGTCCACTCCCAGACATCCACAGTATAAGAGACACTGACATTGCTTAGACAAGGGATGTTTATTGAGCACCTATTAGACGCAAAGATGTTCACACCCGGGCCCCCAGTCCATCTTTATAATCCTGAGAGGGGATGGCATGGTGTTACAGAAATTAAAATGGAGGAAGTCTGGTTCAGGCTTCAGAAGCAGGAGAGCAGGCCTCTGACCTGCCTGGTCACTGCCCGGATTCTGTGCCTGCCTGGAAACGCAACTAGTCAGGCAACATTTTAGGTAAGAAAGGGTGCGGGTCTTGGAATTCTTGAGCACTTGGAGGGCAGGCCAACCCCTTGGGGTCTAACGAAACCTTATGACTCACAATGTGAAACAAACAGTATTGTAAAAAGGCTAACGGAGAACTAGAGCTGCATTTCTGTGCAAACTGATGATGCTGTCAGTTTGTGGCCCAGGATTATAAGCAGGAACCCCCAGAACTGCAATTTGCAGTCTCACCTGCGGAGTGGATGTGTAGCCCAGGACCTTTTCCTAGTCGGGACTCGGTTGCTGTTACTTGGGACGTCCCAGCATGCCGTTTTAAGTCTGAATGTTGGTCGGCCCACTTTGGTGGTGTATGCGCTGCTGCTGTTATTGCTGTTTAGCTGCTAAATCATGTCGACTCTTTGCGACCTCGTGGACTACAGCCCACCAGGCTCATCTGTCCATGGGATTTCCCGGGCAAGAATACTAGAGTGGGTGGCCATTTCCTTCTCCAGGGGAGTCTTCCTGACCCAGGGATGGAACCTCTGTCTCCTGCATTGCAGGTGGGTTCTTTAACACTGAGCCACCAGGGAAGCCTGTGTGTGCTGTTCTCTATTGTCTCCCTTTCTCTTTTCTTTTAATGATCGTATATTGAAATTAAGTTAAATAATTCTCTATTAAATATTGAAGTCATGCATTTGTATGTAATGAGTGGTTTCCTTTATTAACAAATCCTTCAAAGCTAAAATAAAGTAAAACTTTTGGCAAAACATATGGCCTCTTTTTTATCATTCCCTTTGGGAGGCTAAGCACAGTTACATGATTTGCCTGAGATGCCAGAGCTAATAAGCTATAGAATTGGAATCTGAACCCAGTGCTCTAAATAGGATCTTAGCACACTTTCTAACACACCAGAGCCAAAAGGTAAAAGGTCTGAGACCATATTCTAAGAGGAAGGGCCCACAAAGTGGGATGCTGCCCGGATGAGAGAAGACTGCAGAAGACCCTGGGAGCCGTCTTTCCCCTCCAGAGATCAATTTGGAAACTGTGTTATCCCAAGGGATGGGATGAGGACTGGTGGCACCACGAGTAGATCAATCCAAGCTTAGGAATAAGAGACATCACCGCCTCCCTCAGGTTCTAAAACCATCCCTGACACTGACCGACTATGGAATTCCCTTCCCCTCTCTGATCACCCATTCCTTCACTCATAAAGTGGAGGGAGGATCCATGAGACTGCAAAGACCCCATGAGCCTCTGACATAGTGCCATTGCAACACTCGATCACACAGGTGAACATGCTCACGACAGCAGCTACCTGACAATGAGGACAGCTGTCGGCAACACTCAGCCCAGCACAGGACCTCAGTCTCGCCTGCCGTGTGGGTAACAGCCCTGCATGATGGAATCAGGACCTTCCCTCCCTACGAAGGAGCCTGCCTCCTTAGTAAGGGCCACCTCTCAGCAGGTGGAGGCAAACCCAGAGGAAGGGGGGCCCGGTCCCAGGTCTCCAGCTGGAATCCACTGCTTCTCTACAAGGAAGATCAAGGAGCAACCAAACGATTCTGCTGCTTGTTTAAAGAACCTTGCAGGGGACCTAACTTGACCTCAATTTCCACAACTTTATCAGGAGGGGGAGGGCCTGCATCCAGACCATATTAATATTCTCAGCTTAACTCTGAGCCGAGCCTCCAGGGAGAATATACCGGGCAGCTCATTGAGGAAGGCCATTAAGGCTCATTGGTCAGAGCAATTCACATCAGCTCATAAAAAGCCGTGATGAAGCCATTAGCAGCAGAGCTAGAAAACACATCCCTGGGCTCCTTGCTGTGGTGTCAGGGGCATCCTCTTAGCAGCAAATGCATTTGCTGTCCCCACCCAGCACTGCCCCCTTATTGGCTACAGGGGAGCAATGGGATGAGGGGGGAATTGGGAAGCACAGCTTTCATACCCACTACTCACTGCCTCCTCTGTAACAGTCCTGGGGATGGTGGCTGAGCAAGTCTGCTCTGTGGAAGAGGAAAGGGACCCTCAGAAGCCTGTCCAATTCACAGGGGCTTGGGTGTGCTCCAAGGCCATGAAATTATACCATCCGCAAGTAAGCAGGCTACGACTTAGGAAGTTTCTTCTCCGATCCACTCTCCCCAGATTCCCAGAAGCCTGCTCACCTTCCAAAGGTTTCTTTACTGACATTCGATCAACAATTATGCATTAAGCACCTTCTTCCTGCCAGGCCCTGTTGTAAGCCCTTTACTTGTATGACCTCTTTTCATCCTCCCGACAACCCTATGAGGGAGATACTGTTATTATTCCAGTTCACAGATGAGGAAACTAAGGCACTGAGAGATTAAAGCGACCTTCCCAAGATCACACGACTGGTAACCCAAGGGCTCCGGATGCAGAAGAAGCAATCTGAGTCCAGATTCTGATTTCTTAACCCTCAGATGATGGTAACCAGTGCAACAATAAAGAGGGGGCTTATACCATTCTGGAAAAATAAACCACCTGGCCACCAACTTCCCTATTCAGCTGACCACCACCGAGACTTATACATTTGCACACCTGTGTGCACACACGCACACACATCCTGGGAGAGGGGCCCCTGTCAGACTCAACACTTCAGACAATGCTTAGCCTGTGGGAACAGGAACATCACTCTGGGGTTCTGGGTACTTCCTGAGACAACCTAGTTAATCAGACACACTCACCATGGCAGCTTTATGGATTTTGGAAGCCAAAATCCATCAAGAAACAGAAAGACTCTACATTATGCCTGACAAATGGACTTAGGAAGCTGAGAAAGATCTCTGACAGAGAGGAACTCAGGAACGGTCTGATTTAAGGGGCCGGGTAAGAAAATATTTAAGGATCTGTATGATGCAGCCCTCAGTGATAAGACCAACTGCAATAACACTAGCAACCATGGATCTCACCAACTGCAGGCCAGGCTGGGTGCTAGATCCATTATAGGTGTTCTCTCACTTAACCTCATGACTCGCTATGATGTTATAATTCCCATTGTTCTTGTTTGGTTACTAAGTAGTGTCTGACTCCGTGACCACATGGACTGTAGTCTGCCAGTCTCCTCGGTCCATGGTATTTCCCAGGCAAGAATACTGGAGGGGGTTGCCATTCCTTTCTCCAGGGGATCCTCCCCACCCAGGGGTCAAACCTGCATCGGTAGGTGGATTCTTTACCACTGTGCCACCTGGGAAATATTCCCATTACACAGATAAGTAAATTAAGGCTCCAAGAAGTCAATTAACTCACACAATGTAACCCAGAGTGTAAGTGTTGGAGGTGGGCTTGGGGCCCGACTTCGCCTGACTTCAGAGCCTGGGAATGGAGCTGCTCTATTGTAGGAAACATGCTGAAGACAAGAGGAATCAAGCCACAGAATCTGATGTTGCAGGTTGGGTATCACTCCCCATCCTTTCTTCCCTCCCAAACCTACCCTAAATACACATTCCTAGTCTCCTCATCCCTGCCTGCAGAGACAACCCCTGGCCCGGGATTCCCTTGGCTCCAGGCTTCTGCAAGGACCATCAGCCACAATAGCAACAGCCTTCCTGCCCTCTGGGCCTTGGATCCTGCCAGAGCCAAGGACGTTAAGTTCTCAGGAACTACAAATGGGTGGATGCAATTGATGAATGGACTGGGATTGTCCAGCCACCTGTCAGGGCTGAAGAAACAGCAGATTGATAGCAAAAGGTGAGTAGCCTCATATTTCTCCCACCCTGGGAAGTGAGCCACTGTCTTCCGAGTCTGGGGGAGCTGGGAGGATTAGACAAACCATCCATTTCTGCTTACGGCTCTGACAGTGCATTGCCATTATGAAGCATCACCCTCAGGTGTAAAACAATAGCATTTTGCACTTATGTCGGGTTCATATTTTACCATCACAAGGCACCTGTCAGCCCGGGATGTAGAAGCCCTTAAATAAACATTAATTCAGCCTCACCCCATCTGCCAAGAGAAAGGAGTAAGCAAATCTATAAATGGGAAACTGAGGCACTAACTCCCTCAAGTCTCCACCACGTGCCCAGATGGTGGCGGGCACAGTGAGCAGCAATGAGCATACTCAGTCACCAGCCATGGGAAGAGGAGTAGCGAGGGCCTGGGGGCCTTGACCCCACCTCACAGTCTGGAGAGAATTTGATGGTGGTGGCTTTCCCTCCTTCTCAGGCTCCTGTTTGAATCTTCAGAGCCGTGAGAGAGCCCCGACAGAGCCCCAGCCAGCTCTGGGGAGCACAGAAGTATGGGACAATAGTCAGAGTCCTGGGACAAGTCTTCACTCCTGGGGCTCATTCCTGAAGTGCTGTGTGACGTCAGGTAAACCACTTAGCCTTTCTGAGCCTCCAATGTCCTCATTCACAAAAGGGGGAGGACTGTAACATCTTGCCTGTCCTCCAGGTGAGACAGAATGTGAAAGTAATGGTTCCACATAATGAGGGCGCAGGACTAGGAGGGATGGGATTGTTATTAGCTCCGAGTCCCAGAGATTCTCCGAGAAAACCAGGGAGATGAAAAATACAGCAAAGGGTGGCCGGGGCCCAGCTCCCCTCTGCAGCTCTGCATTTGTGGGTGACTCCTGCACCCTCCAACAATCTCCTCTCCCAGGTCCTTCCTGACTCGGGGCCAGGAGACACTTACTCCTTCAGGAGGTCTTTACCCAGCACCAGCCATGTGTTCACAGGACCCTAGGTGTGGTGAAAAGCATCAAACTCCAGAGAACGTTCCCACCCCC
>SJYA01002278.1:794220-806548 GCA_006410615.1 Neotragus moschatus | reverse complement strand
TCTCTAATTTCATTTTGGCTGTACACCTACTCCCCTGAAGGCTCCCTCTGGCTGATGGTACAGAGTTCTCAAAAGGAGGGTAACATTGATTGAGTGCATACTGTGTGCTTCAGGGGCATTTTCTCACGGAATGCCCACGCAGAGGTCCAAGGGGGGCCCTGTGGATCTCATCTCATGTGCACACTGTCACTTAGTCGTGCCCAACTCTTTGCAGCCCTGCAGACTGGAGCCTGCCAGGCTCCTCTGTCCCTGGGATTTCCCAGGCAAGAATCCTGGAGCAGGCTGCCATTTCCTCCTCCAGTGGCTATTCTGACCCAGGGATGGAATTTCCATCTCCTGCACTGGCAGGCAGGTTCTTTACCACTGAGCTACCTGGGAAACCCAAGTCTCATCCTACAAGTGAGGAAAGAGATGGGAGAGCCAGGAGGCCACCAAGCCAACCCTCAGTCAAGGTCTGCCTGGCTCCCAAGCCTGAGATTCTTTCCAACATGACACTGAAGAGTTCAAAGTTTGAGGCCTTATGAGATTCCTCTTTCATTTCTCCTCTGGAAGCCGGTCCTAATTTGGAAAGCAAATCTTGGACAGGAAACTCTGACTTTCCCCTTAAATCTCAGCCATCTCCCCCAGCTCTTTCTTTCCTCTGCCGACAGAACCAGGCAGATTTACAGAGAGAATGAGAGGAGGGGGAAACACTTCATAAATAAAGAGAGAGAGATCAGATCAACAGCAAAGCTTCTTCTGGTCAAAGGGGGAAATGGATTTTTAATAGAAAATGGAAGTTATGNTTCCCCTTAAATCTCAGCCATCTCCCCCAGCTCTTTCTTTCCTCTGCCGACAGAACCAGGCAGATTTACAGAGAGAATGAGAGGAGGGGGAAACACTTCATAAATAAAGAGAGAGAGATCAGATCAACAGCAAAGCTTCTTCTGGTCAAAGGGGGAAATGGATTTTTAATAGAAAATGGAAGTT
The DNA here is from genome assembly GCA_006410615.1 of Neotragus moschatus. Taxonomy (NCBI): domain Eukaryota; kingdom Metazoa; phylum Chordata; class Mammalia; order Artiodactyla; family Bovidae; genus Neotragus; species Neotragus moschatus. The sequence goes on along the minus strand of SJYA01002278.1, from coordinate 805,579 downwards.
ATGGGCTTGGTTGTGATGTGACAGACGCCCAGACTTAAACCCATTTAATCTTCTCCGCCGGTTAACATTGAGCACCACCCCGATGCTGCATTTCATAAAACAGGCTCCAAATGGCTGGGAGATTAGAAGTGTAGAAATAGCACAGCAATATTTTTAAACCAGAAATCGCCCCCAGGCATTTGGGCTGCCCCAGGGTCACCCCTGAGACCTAAATATCCATTGTATCAACTCGTCCGCCTACCCTGTGCTGTCTGGCCTTTGGGATTAGTTCGGCGAAGGAAACTCGGCACGCGTGCAGTGGACACCCAGGGTCCCCCACCCCACCTGCCTGACTTGGGATGGAGGTGTCTGGCCAGCTGAGGCTTCCTCCCAGGTGCACACTGAATGGGCCCCATGTCATCGTCTCCAATCATCATAAATGACAACCCCAGGGGACTGACATATTAACGTCTCACCACCTCCACTGGGAGAAGTGAGTCATTATTTTTTTTCCTCTTCCTTTACAATATTTACCCATCTCTTTCACTGCATATTTCATCCAGGAGCATCTGCCAATGCTGCGGCCCCTGCCACCTGCCCCCCCCACACACACCCAGAGACGGACAAGAACCCCCAAAGGGTATCCAGACCTGGGCACAGGCAGTGGGGCTGGACAGGAGCAAGGAGAGGAGGAGTGGGCAGGGCTTCCCTGCAGGACTGTGAGCTGTCTTGGCCACCACTCTGTCCCCTGGGCCGAGCACAGCACCAGGCGCGTAGCACAGAGGTTAAACACCCAGACTCTAATGCCCTTTTCTCTTCCCCCTGACAAGCAATGTAACCTCAGGCAAGATGACCTCACCTCTCTCTGCACCTTGGTTTTCTCATCTATAAAATGGGGGTGACCATATCTACTTCAGGGGGTGTTAGAATTAGACGAGTTAATATGTAAGTGGTATAGGTCACCACCTAAGTGTTCATTGCTGTTGTAAGTATTATCATGAGCGTGAGCAGATAGGAAGTATTTGTGGAATAAACATCCTTCAGCAAATACTTACCTTCCACCAGCAATGATGATGACGATGACAACTTCGGACAGTATCTCCAACGTTGTTGTGTGTCAGAACCACCTGGAGAGCTTGCTACACGTGTGCATCCTTAGATACCAGACCCACCACAGCTGCTAAAGGGCCAAAGAACTCCACTTCTGAGGCAGGTGGTCCTCTGTCTACACTCAATAAAGCCCCACAGATCTCCCATACTGGATTTCTACCCACTCTCCCAACAACAGGCCATTCTCCTGGGCTTGGTTGACAGTATCTTAGCCCTGCACTAATTTCCTTAATTTGGTGATCAAGTTAATAAGATAATAACGGTGTGATCGACAGACAGGCCATTGCCATACCCACACCTACAGCAGCTCCCCCGGCCTCACACAGAGCTGCTGTTTTGATGCAGATGTGGCCCCATGAGCTTTCTTGGATTAATTTACAAGGTTGATGACTCCACTGCAGCTCCACACAAAGGTTTTCATGAGAGATGTATCATTTGTCCTCACTCTGTTCTTGTTCCATGGTTGGAAAAACAGATCTCAGAGAGGACCAACCAATGGGGCCTCAGCTCAACCACCATGTCTACCCAAAACTCAGGTAAGGACCAGAGAGACNAAGGTTGATGACTCCACTGCAGCTCCACACAAAGGTTTTCATGAGAGATGTATCATTTGTCCTCACTCTGTTCTTGTTCCATGGTTGGAAAAACAGATCTCAGAGAGGACCAACCAATGGGGCCTCAGCTCAACCACCATGTCTACCCAAAACTCAGGTAAGGACCAGAGAGACAAGGTCCAGCCCACCGTCAGAAAACCCCCATGCTGTATCCACACCTTGGAGACAACCTGAGCTTAGACCCTGAGGCGGAGAAGGGCCAGTCTCCCCGGACAGCATCCGAGCACTGATACTTTTCTGGGGCAGATGGTGCAGCTGGGACCAAGTCCCATACCCTCTGTCCACAAACCTGGCATACCTGCTTCATCTCTATACTCACTATCATTGTGGTCACCACTGCTTTTTTTTTTTTTTTTTTTTTTCAGCATTTATTGTGTGCCAGGTGCCATGAGAAGCCCCTTCCTTGCATTATGGTGCATTTACTCGCTACAAGCACCCTCTAATGGAGCTACTGCCCAAGACCCCATCTTACAGCTGAGACAACAGGGTCTTCGAGGGATCAAGTAATTTCCTCAGTAGCACAGCCAGGGCTGGCAGAGCGGCATTTCCAAACTACCTTACACCCACTAGCTGTGTTTCTCTATGGGAGCATTGCATTCTACTCTCAGAATGTCTCCAAGATGGTATCATCCTTACATGGGGGTTTTCTGATGAACGAGAGCCATTTGGGGATGACAATTCTGAATTATTTGGGACCGTCCCAAGCATCAGACATTTCATCCCTAATCATCCCTCCCCACCCCCCACTATATACTCCCTACCCTCGTCACTATAACAACCGCAAAGTATCTCCCTTAACTTCCAAACAGTCCTAAGAAAGCAGTACCACCCCAATGAGAAGCAATGCCCCAAGGCCCAAGTGGCCACCTCTGTCCATCAGAAACATGGGGTTTTTTCTTTCCCCCTTAGGACTCTTAGCACAAACACAGGTCCTATAACCAGCAATCAGAAAGCTCTGAGATCCAGTCAGGATCCTTCAGCCTACCAGGCCCCTCACCATCAGCTCCATATGGAACTCCAGGAGGAGTTATGAGCAACAGCTGACAGTCAAACAGACTCTAATCTTCCAGCCCCTCCTAGACAGGGCCTGTCAAAAGAAGGCCCCTTATGGCCAGAAAGGTCTTTCCCAGGAGTCAGCTCAGACAGCACAGTTGTCCCCAGAGATTCCTAGATTTAGATTGTTCACGCTGGAGGGACTTAAGAGATTATTTTGTCCAATCTCCTCCATTTACAGATGGGGAGAGTGAGGCCTAGAGAGTCATACATTCCCAGATACACAGCTGGCCAGAGTCCCGGCTGGGACCCAAGCCCTGTCTCCACCAATCTTGCAGTTCAGGCTGCTCCAGCAACCCAGGCATGGAGGGCATCCTGGAGAAAGGAAGCCACAGCACAGCAGCAAGCGCTAGAGGGGCCAGGGCTGCTGGTTGGTTGCCTAGAGGAGAGGGCTCAGGTGGGCAGGACATCTGCGTACTAGCGGTCGGTGTCGCCAAGTAGGAGACGATCCATAGATCCCGCCTCCATGTGGCCTAAAAGGTAGGAGCAAGGGTCAGTGAGTAGGAGGTCAGGACCAAGACAGAACCGGCTGATCACAAGGTTGAGCTCTGTATACTCAGAGATGTCTGGCAGGGAATGCGGTGCCTTGAAAGGAAGGAGTTTCCTGTGACTGCAAGTGCTGGAGCAGAGGAAGAACACTGCTGGGGGGAAAGCGCAGAGGGGATCAGGCAGCGGATGGGATGAATTCAGTGTCCCTGGATGTGACTTCCAACCTGGAAAATTTGGACCCATGGCAGTCACACCTTCAAGGCAGACCCCCTGTCCTTCTCCTCACCCATGGCTCTGGGAGGCCACTCTAGATCCAGATACAAGGTGATCGTGGCCCTGACTCAGTGTTGCTGTTCAGTCGCTCAGTCGTATCTGATGCTTCGTGACCCCAAGGACTGCAGCACACCAGGTCCAGTCCACCATCTCCCAGAGTCTGCTCACACGCACGTCCATTGAGTCAGTGATGCCATCCAACCATCTCATCCTGTCACCCCTTTCTCCTCCTGCCCTTAACTTTTCCCAGCACCGGAGTCTTTTCCAATGAGTCAGCTCAGGGCCTGGACCTCAAACAAGATCACACAAGATGGGACCCTGTGCCTACTCTCCTTCCCACACACACACACACACACACACACAAGTGTGGATTCCCAGCAGGGAAAATACCCTCAAGGAAACGTCCAGAGGACTATGGAGTAAACAGACATCTAAGCACCTAGGGATGGAGGAGAGGTAAGCTCCTTCCATACCCCCGGGCACTGGGGCCACAGGGAATCTGCCAAGACTGCGCCATGAAGATAGTTGCCAGCCCTGCTGGGTCTCATTGGCTGTTCCCCACACGGATGAAAAGGCTAGAAAATTCTCCACATGTGGGGCGCCTAGGAAGGGGGAGACAGTCACACACAGCTGTGAGACCTTCACTGTTCCTGTATGAGGAGATGACAGTGATTATACCTCACATTTCGGCAGAGCATTTATAAGGCTAAAACTGGTCTGCTGTGGTTTTCACACATGTGTGTTTATATGTGGCCCTTGTCACCTTACAGGGCATTGTCACATGCTCTACAATTGTATGGCTTTCATCCTTCTTGTGCCCAGGCAATACCAACCCACCCTGGGGGGATGATCAAGACCGGGATTATTTTGCCCATTTTACAGATTAGGAAGTAGAGGCACATGAACTATTAGGTAACATGCCTAAATTAGACTGAGCATAGTCTTCTAGGTTTATGAATAATGCTTCTTCACAGACACACACAGAGTGTAACGGAGATGCAACTAGCCTTTGAATAACTGTTCTTAATGAAGATGGTGACCTTGGAAACCGTCAACACAGGCATCAAGGAGAGCAAGGGCATGGGGAAGTGGGGCAGGAGGTGGCTGAACGGATGAGGGGAGAGCAGCTGAATGGCAGGGGTGGTGCCCAAGGCTAATGCTATTCACGCTATAGTAGCGCAGGACAAACATCTGTTAAACAGGGCACACCGGCTGTGCCACAGCACCACCCCACTCGTGGAGCCCGCAGGCCACAGCCTGCCACGAGCAGCGCCTGACCTCTGGGTCACTGGCTGCCTCCCGGTGACTGGCTGGGTTATGGAGGGAGGAGTGGTCTGGGGATCCCCAAGGTCTAGGGCTGTCAGGTGTGTTCTCTCTACATGAAACTACCTGAAAACAGTGAAATCCATCTAGCTACAAGGTGGGGGTGGGGGGTGCTCACCCTGAGCAGCACGTTTACACAGGTTTATTGCCTGGCAAATCCCATGGACGGAGGAGCCTGGAAGGCTGCAGTCCATGGGGTCGCTAGGAGTCGGACATGACTGAGCGACTTCACTTTCACTTTTCACTTTCATGCATTGGAGGAGGAAATGGCAACCCACTCCAGTGTTCTTGCCTGGAGAATCCCAGGGACGGGGGAGCCTGATGGGCTGCTGTCTCTGGGGTCGCACACACTCGGACACAACTGAAGCTACTTAGCAGCAGCAGCATGGCATTAAATCCAGGCTAGTTCTTACTCTGTCCAATCACAGTCGAGATTTACCAGCCAACCCCCAACCTTCCTCAGGCAAATATGAGACTAGCCTTTGCCTCACCCTCAAATCCAAATCTGGAGCCCACCTGTGCCCTCACCTTTTCCACAGCTGCCACCAGTTGTGGCTGGGGAATGGGAGTGTGCTGAACACCCCTCTCCCAGGGAAACCCAGGTAGCTGCATGGCCCCAGCTACCTGGCTGAGGATGGATCCTCCCGGCTACCCAACTGATAGATGATAGAAGGAAGCTGTGATGTTCCCTGCCCTGGCCACCACTCAGTCTTCTTACTGCTACAGAGTCCAAGTCAGTTGGCTTGGCCAAAACTGTGGCTCATTAGTACAACTGACAGAATCCAATAATCAAGCAGGAGATGTGGGTTCGATCCCTGGGTGGGAAAGATCCCCAGATCCCCAGATCCCCTGGAGAAGGAAATGGCAACCCACTCCAGTATTCTTAGCTGGGAAATCTCATGGACAGAGGAGCCTGGCAGGCTACAGAAGAGTCAGACTTGACTTAGTGACTAAATAGCAACAGTGATGGAGTCGGGGTGAGAGTAGTGCAGGAAAAAAGAAGAGATCTAAGCTTTATTGAAGATCAGTTATATTCTAGCTATGCTATATACATCATCTCCTTTAATCCCATTTCAGAGCTGGAAAAAGTGAGGCTCAGAGGCCAAATATCCCCTATTAAGGGCAGAACAAGGATGTGAATGAAGGGTTTGCCTTGACTCAGAATATCTACCACACCATCGAGTTGCAATCTCATTTTTCTTTACAATTCTAATATACAAAATGCTCTGGTTGGAAGAACTGAGGGAGGGGAGCTTGAAGCTCTGCCCACTGGCCTTCTCTCCCTCTAGCCATCCCCTGAGGCTCCACCCCCACGTTCTTCAGAAATGCCTGTGCGACCAGAGCCCTCCCAGATCACTGCCAGCGTCTGACTCTTTGCAACCCCACAACTGCAGCCTGCCAGGCTCCTCTGTCCATGGGATTCTCCAGGCAAGAATACTGGAGTGGGTTGCCATTTCCTCCTCCAGGGGATCTTCCCAATTTCCCAACCCAGGAATCGAGCCCACATCTCCTGCGATGGCAGACGCATTCTTTACCACTGAGCCACCTGGGAAGCCCCTCCCAGATCATTAGATGTGCAGAAAAGCACTCTGGGAGGCCTTGGAGCTGCACCTGCCAGGGTAGGATTTGCCCAGGGCCCTGGAAGTGCAGACAAAATAATCGTCGAGGCCACCTCCTTACCTTGGACATCCCAGCTGGCTCTCTGGGAAGGAGCACAGTAGCTGCCACAAACTGTTGGCTCTTCAAGCATTACTCCCAGCTCTTTATTCGTCAGTCCTCTGACCACAGTGCCTGCCTTTCCTACTGCCCCCCACTCCAACCACTGCATGTGACAGCAGGCACCTTAACGAAGGGAGAAGCAGCAGCTGGGGCCTCTTCCGCTCAGAGGCCACAACCCCCTCCCAGACTGGACACTGACAAACCAGGAGGGTGAAAGGGCATTTTGTCTCACTTGATATTCCCTTCCCATCAGCTGCAGCTTCTCCACCTACTGACCACAGCCCTAAGCTGCCTCCATCCTGAGGGTGCGCACACCAGAAGGTGAATGTTGGTGCTGCATTCCCATGGCTGGTGTGCCCCTCTCTCCTTTCTGCAGCACAGGTGGGACAACCCACACCCTAAGTCTGGTCCGCCTTCAGGCATCTCTGCCACTGTCACACATTCCATCCCCGTTGCAAGCTAGAGGTTCTGCATTGCCAGGAGGAGGACTCAGTGCTAAATCCCTGGGGGGCTAAAACTTGCAAGAAAGAAGCACCCCTGAAAACACCCTCCTTCTCCACCCTCTTGCCCCACTCCCACTCCACCCAAGGAAAGAAGTCACTGCCTGGCTTCTACTGAGGCCAAGATCAAGATGCTATCAAGATGCTATCCGAGGCTCCTGGCCTGGCTAGGTGAAGATGCAAATCTGTATGCAAATCACATGCAAATCCAGGGCCTGCCCTTGGGTCCCTGGCACCCTGCCATATCTGTTGCCTGTGGCTCACCCCATTCAGGCACCTGGGTGCTGGCTAGAATCTACTGAGCTAGGGGCTGAGAAAGCACTTTGGAAGCAGGAGGGCTTTTCTTCTTGACTGCTTCCAGTGCCCCCAAGAAACACCTCCTTCAGGATCACATGGGAGGGGAGAATCTCTCCCAGCCTGGTACCCATTACCCTGAAAAAAAGAAAAGAAAAGAAAGCTCTCTGAACATCCACCCTCCCTTCAACTCATCCACAAATAAAATCATCCTTCATCAGGCTGAGCAGGGGACCAAGCAAGTCACAAGGATGGAATCTCCAAAGACCAGGAGGAGGTAAGGGGGCCACGAAGTCTGCACCTCTCTGTTAAAAGCCAACAGAATTACCCTGTGTCTGGATACTCCTAGTCACCCTGTTGGTGAGGATGGGCTTGCTGCTTTAGCAAAGCATCACTGGGCCAACTCCCACCCCTGCCGCCATTTGCTTGCCCACCTCCTCTTCATTCCTCAATCTGAGAAAAATAAGCCTCTTCAGCCAGTCTCCTGGGATCTGCTCAACTTAAGCGCTGCCTTTGGGTCAACTGCTTACTTGCTTTTTGTTTCTAATTGAGCTCCCCAGTCTGCTGCAGAAATACATTCAAGGCAGCTGACTTTGATGCCCAGAAACAAGAAACATCTGAAAGGTTTGTCAGGCTTCATGACAACCCCATTCTCCCCCTGTGTTATCCAGGCACCCAGGGCTTCTCTGCCTACCTACCCTCTCCCCAATGCTCACGGGTCCTTCACCTGCTTCCTGAAGTTGTGTTTGCCAGGTCGAGATTTTAAAAACACACTCGCTGAGTGCCCCCCCTCCCGCCTTTAATTAGACTCTGAACAGAGTGTTAGAGATTTTTCTTAATGGTTTGACGAAGCCTTTTAATTTGGTCTTCTCAAGAGAGAGGAACCATGAGTCCCCATCCAAGAGGTTGGGGTGGGAAATGAAAAAATCAATGCAACCCATTATTTTGGCTTTTAGAAAACAGGAATTTTAGTGCCGGGGAAGCTTGTTCTTTTGCACAGTAAAAATGCAAATGCAGGCAACACAGATGCTGGCACGCTGGATGGAACAACAGAGAGAGCCTCACTGGGGTTCATCCGGCTGCCCAAACCTGGATGCGTTTGGCAATAATAAGGTAGTTATTGGAGACTTGATAACCGATTATTAAAACACCTTCCCACTTTAGTTCTGGGGAATCAGTCTGAAGCTCAGGCTTCATAAAAAAAAAAAAAAAAAAAAAAGGTATTTCAAGAGGAATGGAAATAACAGAAGCTTAAAACACATTCAATAACTGCTTAATTCCATCCAGAGGACGCTTCAGCTCATCTTGTTTTCTCCTCTCTCTCTCCCTGCCTCCTCCCGCTCCTCACAGATGGACGTACAAATTATTGCAAGAGGATATTGTTTTCTGTAACAGGCTCGAACATTCACATTTACATTTTCCTTGGTGCCGCGGGGGTGACTGGCAACGGGAGAGAAAAATACACCAAACCCCATCTTTGCTGCTCTCGCCTCAACATCTCCCCCAGCCGCCTCCGCCACCCCCACCACCTTGCCACCCCAAGCAGAACAGGCCCCCGGGACCAGCCTGGCACCTAAGATCCAATTAAGGCACGAAGGAAAAGAAAGGCCTGTCTGGCAAGTCGCCCTGGCGCCCAACACAGACGCTGGAGCCTCTGAATGGCAGGGGCACCCGGAGCTCTGCAGATCCAAGGCCACTTAGGTGTCGCCTCACCTGGCACCTCCAGCCTCCCACAGGCCCAAGGCCAGAGCGACTTCCTTCTCCGCTGGGAAAAGATTTTGCCCCTCGGGCTGTCCTACCGCCTCCTGGGCCTTTCTCCACCCCACCCCCATCTGCCCATTCCCTATCAAATAGCTTGGGCTTCATTTATTAATGCCCGCCTTCTGAAGGGGGGAGGGGAGAGTCCATCAGGTATTCGCTAAGGGGCCTCGCCTTCGGGGATGGGCTACGAGGGAAGAGGTTTCCAGAAGCGGCGGGGCCTGGGGGCGTGTGTGGACCGAGCTGGGCAACAGTGTGGTAGCGGCCTGTGCTTTCTCGTCTGACAAAATGCAAAGGGGTGGCGGGTGGAAAGAGACCGAGAGAGAGAAAGCTGCTGCTCTTCACCTTATGTATTTTTAATATTAATGTAATTAAAGCTGCGAGCCGAGTCAGCCTGCGGGGGCGGAGGGAGGCAGGAAGAGCCTGGGGAGAGGGAGACTGGGGGGTGGGGGGGTGCGGTTGAACCAGAGGCGGGCTTCTGACTCCATTGAGGTGATGTGCGAGGGTGCTGTGCAGGGGGCAAGGGGTTAATCAATCTAGACCAGCCTTGGTGTGTCACCCCGTGGACCCCACTGGGTCAGAGAAACTCAACTACTTTGTCCACGGTTCAGAGACCGCCCCTCGCCCCGCACCCCGGTCTCCAGGCAAACCTCAGCAGCATCTCGGCCATCAGTCTGGCTTTGACCCAGCGGTATTTACAAATAAGATAAGGGTCACCTTTCTCCCCCAAAGCCACAAGATACTGCACCCAGTTCCCGCAGGTTGCAGACTCCAGACCCCTGGGGCGCGGGCAATGAAGGACTAGAGACCCCTCCGGGAGCGCCAACCCTGGGCTGGATTGCCCTTCCCCCATCGCCTAGGGGTCAAGAGTTGCAGCTGGGCCAGCGCAGCCGTCTGGGCAAAGTGGGGGAGAGGCTGTCCCTCAGGGCGCGGAGGAGAAAAGTTGGAGGGCTGAACAGGTAAAGCTGAGCTCGAAAGAGCGAGCGTGTGTGCTCCGCCGCGCAAGGGCGCGGAGTTCGGCCGCCTCCTCTCCTGCCATCCGCGCGCCTGGGGGCACGTCCTCTGCGAACGCCTGTAAGTCCGAGCGCCGGGGACGGCCTGATGCCGACTTGGTGCCCAGGTGACTCTGGTCGAAGATGTGTGACCACTTCCAACCCCCAGTCCCTCGAGGTTCAGGTGCGCAGAGCCCCAGCAGCAGGTCTGGACATGCCGGACACCTGGACCCACCCCTAGCAACGCCTTCTCTCCGGGGAAAGCGACACCCCCCCCCCCCCCAACCCAAGTCTTGTTCCAGGTCGGCTGACCAGGCGCCGAAGCGTAGAATCTCGCACCTTGGGGCGCGCTGCCCGAGGTGGCCAGGTGGCTTAGCGAAGAAGCTAAGGCTAGTGCCCTGGGGCAGGGGTGGGGGTAGGGGGTGAGATGGAGCTGGGAGAAGGCTACCTCTAGGTTTGGAGAAGAAACTTGGCATCCGAGGGACCCCAAGTCTCGGGACCCCTAGCTCTCCTGCCCTGCCTCCAGCCAGGGCAAGGATAAGCGCCACGCAGTGCGGTGCAGGGGGTCTGGGGCGGCGGAGGGGCAGCCGGCGGCAGAGGGGAGGTAAGCCGCGACCCCAAGACTTCCAGGTGAACCGTCACGGCGGACGACCCATCGACTCGAAGGGCACCCCGGGGTCCCAGCGCCACCCAGCCGCAGGCGGCGGGCAAGGGGCTGGGGGAGGGGTCTGGGCAGAACAGCGGCCCAGCAAGGAGCAGGGAGCTGAGGGGTTCTCTCACCATCACCCCGCCGGGCGCGCCCCCAAAACGGCAGACGCGGGTGGCTGGCCGAGCGGTCCAGGGAGGACTCTCACCTGGCCGCTCTCCGGATGCCTGCCCCGCCCCCGGTGCAACCCACCCGGGGCCGGGGTGCGTCCCCCAGCCCCGAGTACCTGGAGGCCTCCCACCCAGCCACCCACCCCCGGGCACCCCGCCTCGCCGCCAGCCTCGCGCACCCCGGCCCCGCCGCCTCCGCCGCCCTGAAGCCCGCACGGGTCTCACCTTTGTGTAAAGAGTCCAGGAGCAGGAGGAAAGTTACCAGCCACATGCCATAAAGAGGCCCTATTCTCCGGGGAGGTGGTCCTGTGGCCGGCCGTGCGGCAGCGCCTCTCCCCCGCTCAGCGCGCTCCCAGCCGCCCGCACTCCGCGCCCCGCTCTCTCCGCTCCTCAGCCCAGCGCTCGGCGGCGGCGGCTCCTCCCTCCTCGGCTCCCTAGC
>SJYA01002278.1:780881-793929 GCA_006410615.1 Neotragus moschatus | reverse complement strand
CGACCCGGACCAGGGTTCGCCGTCTGAGAGGCGAGGGGTCCCTGCCACCCACCGGCTCCCAGCCTGCGGTCGCGCACAGGCGTGGGCCAAACGTGTGCTAAGAGCCCGCCCTGCTCGGGCCAAGGGAGCCCCGGGTCTCCCCGGCCCGGTCACCTGGGGCCAAGGCTTCGTGCTTCCTTCCAACTCAGTTTACCACCTGGGTGGGGGAGCCTGATTCTGGGAGTAAAAGCCAGACGAAGATCCTTTGGTGCCGCCCCGGGTGACTGTCCATCTCAGAGCTAAAAACTGCATGCCCTTCCAACCCCTAGTTCCCTCTGCAAGCCTGCCTCGTGGGAAGCCCCAGGTGAGCCCAGACACCCTAGCACTCTGGGAATTTTCCTCCCACCGCGCACATTGTGATTACTAAGACATTATTTGCAACGAATAGTTTTTATGTCAGCTGTGTCTTCCTCCTTTATCTTCCTCTATCTCCGCTACCCCACAGCTTTGTCACTCAGCAGAAACTGGTTTATTCCTTAGAGCAATCTGCCTAAAGTTGGCATGGAATTGACTAGGGCTTGAGTGAGGGTATCCTCTCAGTTACAAAGTGAACGTTGAGTACCCACTGTGTGCCAGGCAATGGGTTAGGCAGTGGGGCCCAAGGCATTTACTTTTTAAAATACGTTAACATCTACATGATATAAAAGTTACCATTTCGTTTCTAGCTGGCGTTCAGTACATTCACAGGGTTGCGCTACCATCACCACTATTCATTTCCAGAACTTTTCACCATCCAGACAGAAAGGTACCCATTAAAAACTCTGTAGTCCTCTGCTCCTGGTAAGCACGAATCTACTTTTCCGTCGCTATGAATTTGCGCATCAGTGGAATGGTGCAGCTTTGTATCTTCTTTCACTTAGCATAATGTCTTTAAGTTTCGTCCATGTTGTAACATGTCAGAATAGTATTCCTTTTCATAGCTGAATAATATTCCACAGTATGTATAGACCTCATTTTGTCTATTCATTCGTCAGTGGACGCTTGTGTTGCCCCCACCCTTTGGTGATTATGGACAACTGCTGCCTTGAACATAGGTGTGCGGGTATCTCTCTGAGACTCTATTTTCAACTCTTTGGGGAGTGGTAATTGTTGGATCCTATGGTAATTCTATTTTTAACTTTCTGAGGACATGCCAGGTGCATTTACTTTTCTCCTATAGCGCTTTCAGAGTTTAAAGGGCTCTCACCTGCGATTGCTATGCCATCCTCACAATACTCTTTGAAGCTTCATCGCTGCCTTTTAAAACAGGTGAGAAAAATGAGGCTTGGCTTGTTCAAGGACACCTAGTTTGTATCACAAGGAAGACTGGAACCCAGGTCTCCTGATTCTGGGGCAGAAGTGCTTGCTCTGTGCGGGGCTGCCTCCCCTGGTGGCCCTACTCCGTGACACCAACTCACCACTCCACAGAAGATGCTTTTTCACTAGGTGTTTTGCCCTCTGGAAACACAAGTATGGGCTTCCCAGGTGGTGCTAATGGTCAAGAATCTACTTGCCAGTGCAGGAGACCCAAGAGACACAGGTTCCATTCCTGGGTTGGGAAGATCCCCTGGGGTAGGAAATGGCAACCCACTCCAGTATTCTTGTCTGGACAGAGGAGGATGGCAGGCTACAGTCCATGAGGTCACAAAGAATCGGACACCACTGAGTGACTGAACACACACACAGGTATAGATCAGAGGCGAGGGGCAGGCTGCAACAGGTGTTTGAGATGACACAGCCTGCCCTCCGCTCGACAGGTGAGGAAGCTGAGACCCGGAGCGAGGAAGCAGGGGACCTGCCGGGGTCAGGCACGCAGCCACAGAGCCCAGCAATCTCCAGTCTGCTGGCAGAAAGCGTCCCTCAGCACTGCCAGCCTGCTGGGCTCGTTCGTCTGCCCTGTTCCTCCCCTTCTGAAGGAGACCGTTGCTGACAGGAATCCAGTTATTTAAAACTAAGCCTATTGACCCAGAGCACCTGGTCAGGCCGTGCCTAAAATAAACTGCTAAGTCAGACAGGATGAAAGGGGCTGCTGTCTGTTGGGAGGGGCGGACTCTGAGTGGGGCCTGGGGGTGTCAGCACAGCTGCTCGGTCCCCACATGCTGGAAAGAGAGAGGGGGACCCCCTTCTCTCCATTTACCTGAAGTTCCTCCTCTGAGTGTCCCTTTTATGCTGGTTACACCTAGGGCCTTTCAGGGACCACAGTACCCTGTGGAGAGAGTCAGGTGTGACCTGAAGGGTGAAGTCATTTGCTGACTGTCTCCTGAAGAGGCTATGAGGATATGGGGAGTGGGGGTGGGCAGGTGAGGAGGGCAGACTCCCTCTAGCACAAGGAAGCTCTCTCTATATATAATGTGATGGTTAAGAGAGTGGTTTTGAACCAGAGCTAAGATCTCAGTCCAACTCTGCCCCTCACTAGCTGTACAGCTTTGGGGAATTCATGGGCACTAAGCCCCTGTTCCCTCACCTGTAACGTGGGGACAGCCACAGCATCCGCCTCGGAGAGCTATTGTGAGGATTAAATAAGACAAGCCGAGTGGCTGGCATGTAGCAAGCACAGTAAATACGTCTATCGCTAATGTTATTGGCTTTGCTCAGAGGACCTTGACCTGTGCGGGGGAGGGGAGGGAAGAGCTGGATGGGAGAGGATATTGGGATGACATTCTGCTGTCCATATGGCAGCGAGGCCAGAGTTCAGGCGTTGGGAATCCAGGAAGCAGCCACAGAAACATGGAAGGAAGGTGCGCTTGAGGCTGGAAAAGCATGGCGTGATGGTCCTCAAGGAAAGGACCTGAAAACAAGACAGTCCTTCTGCTTTTCGTATTTTCCATTTCCTAGGTTTTGTCTCTCTTTAGTATTTAGGAAAACATCCTTGAAAGTGACAGTCTTGCTCCCGTGATGTTCCGAAGTCCCCTCTTAACAGGAGATGGAGGTGGGGAATAGTCTGGCAGAGTCAGCAGGAATCCCAGCAAGGGAACCCCCAGGGAAAAGCGACAGGAAAGAAAGTGGGATGCGTGCTCCACCTCCGCCCACACCAAACCCTGATGCTTTCCTCCCACAGCTGACGTTTCAGAGGGACTCTTTTTTAATTTTGATAGGAGGGACAATTCCTTTAGAGTCCCAACTTGGAAAGGAGCCCTCACACCCCCACAGAAATGTATGCTCACCGACGTGAGAACACACACAGTTGCCCAGGCAAACATCCATGTGTACAGGTAAACATAACCACTTAATGACAGGCACACCTGTGCTCAGATGCAATTTGAACACAATCCAAAACTCCTGCATCGACACCTATGCATATGCCCTAATTTGTGGGATTCGTTGCCAGTAGAGACACACCGTTCATTTAAAGTCAGTGATTAATTTCAATATTCTATTGCATTAGAATGATGGGTGATGAAGTAGCTGGTGTGTGTGTGAGTGTTTTACCAATGCCAGTTGAAGCAGCTATATGAAGACGCTGGGAGGTGAACCCTTTCCAATTCAGGTTAATCATGGATATTTTGGGGGGTATTATTTTGCCATGTTATATTAAGACTAGAGCCATCATGAGAAACCACAGATGTTTTTATTGTTTAATTCAAACAGCAGCTTATATATATTGGATACTTTTCTTCAAAAACAAAGGCATATAATTATTTTAGTAGAGCTTTCCTATGTGCTCTGAAATTCTTTAACAACTCAGTGTGATCATGGTTTTCATAAAAGGAATCAATACTGAACCAGGTCAGTGGTACAAACTTGACATTTGGGGTTATATGGCTAATTCAGCACTGATCTTCTTAGTACTTATTCATTGGTTGGAGGAGGAAAAAACAAGGATTTCCTTGGCTTTTTTTCCCTCCAATCTGTAATTGATTTTAATGTTATATGAAGAGTTCTGGGTTCTAGCCTTATTTTTGCCGCTGTAGTCAGCTGTGATCTTGGACAAGTCATTACCTTTCTGGGGCCTCAGTTTCTTCACCTCTGCATACTCCCTAATGTAGGCAGAGACAGAAATATGTATTTTTACACACAGATACTCAGAAGTAAACCACACAGAGTAAACCATTTTTGCTGCAAATGCATGCACGTATATCTAGAATACTTCTGCCTTCTTGAGATAAGCTTGTTGTTACTGTGCAGTTGCTAAGTCTGACTCCTTGCAACCTCATGAACTGCAGCATATCAGGCTTCCCTGTCCTTCACCATCTCCCAGAGTTTGCTCAAACTCATGTCATTGACTCGATGATGCCATCCAACCATCTCATCCTCTGTCTCCCCTTCTCCTTTTGCCCTCAATCTTTCCCGGCATCAGGGTGAGACAAGGTGAATCATTGCAATTCATAGACTATGATGCTTATATAAAAAGGCAGTACTGTCATTAAATTACCTGGGCATTTCTTAAACCAAAGTTCTGTATGCTTAACTCTGAGGATGTCTAGGTACATTTTGTCACTTACCCGCTCCACATCTTGTATTCTAGTATCATGGTCCTAAGCTCTCTGAACAAAGGGCCCCAATCTTTGAGGCTCCCCCCACCACAGATGGCACCTCTGGAGGCCCACAGACCTTGTACAGGCCACTGTCTCAGAAGGCTTGGTCAAGGGGTGCAGAAACCCCCTCAATAACTGCAGCCGCTTCACCGTAGTCCTCTCTCTGCTTCCCACTCTGAAACTGGCTAAGAAGTGAGCCCAAAGAGGTTCCACGAAGCCCAAATTCCGTGCAGCTGAAGCTCATTGCCAGCTCTTTCTCAAGGGGTGGGGACGGGGGAAGGTGGGAGGAATCCAAACGAAGCAAGAAAGAAAAACAGGAAAATTCCATGAGTGGGAGCTCACTTTGCTGGCTTCCCAGGTTATTCTGCAGTTCTCCTGACCCACAAGGCACTCACAAACGTGTTCATCAAATTGTACGTGAACATCTCTCTGGAAAGCCTGAGTGCGATGTTTTTCACTCCTTCTTCCTCAAGTACCCGGTGCCCCTTCTCCACCTGTGTGAGCCTCCCTTAGCAGCAAGGCCTGGTCAGGCACCCCCAGCTTTCCCCAGCCAGCACAGACCAGCCCTTCTCTGGACTCTGCTTGCCCCAGACTTCTCCTTGGCCTGTGGCTTTTACCCCTTCCTCCCACATTGTGGCTACTACTTATGTACACATCTAACTCGTCTCCTCTTCCAAATACTAGGCTCTGAACCTGTTTGGTTTGTACCTGCAGAGCCTGATGCTTCCTTGCACCAAGAGGCACTTGATGCTGATTTCATGACCAGACAAGCTCCTTCTTACAGGGCTGCAAATACCCAATTACAACTTCACGGGTCATGCCTTCCAGCAGTGTGTCCTTTAACTGGAATCAAAGCCTTAAGCTTTCCCCTTAGCAGATGAGAGTTTTTGGCCTGGACAGGTGAGCACCAGAGATTCAAGAACTCTGACCCTAAAGCCAGGTCTCAGCAGATCCCCGTGCAGCCAGCCTCACTGTGGTCTTTCTCATGTTCATCATCACGCGGGACTTTGGGGATCACAAAGGCTTCACATTTTCTTTCATTTCAGATCCTTGTCCATAACAGACCAGATGAGGCCAGAAAGGTCTTGTTCACTTTACAGATGAAGAAACGGGAACTCCGAGAGGCTTGTGATGTGCCCAGAGGCAGAGCTACCATGAATCTAATACAACTGATGTCCCAGAGTTCCACAGGGCCTCGGCAATGAGTTCACATAGTCAGAGGGTAATTTGGTAGAATACTACAGTTGATCTGCACTCAGTTATGGTTTCTGCTCTTTTCCACTCTGGTGTGCATTTGGGGTCCTGGTGTGCATTTGGGGATCTGACTCAGGATCCCCCAAAGCGAGTGAGAGATGAACCTATAGCTCACTCATTAGATTTGGGATTGGTGAGGTATGTTTTTTTGCAGCCATCCGAGCATAGGGAATGGCTGTAGGAATACAACCATCCATTGTGTCAACTTACTTGGCTTTGTGACACAAAGTTGCAGGGCCCAAGCGAATCACAGCATGATACGGCCTAAGACGTCTGTACTAGAAATGTGTGTCATGGAAGAGAAACCAGGTCGGAAATGTATGGAGCCAGGAGCTGGTTGGTAAAATTGTGAGCAGAAAAATTGTTTAAGAAAAATGTTTTTAAGGCATTATAGAAGGGTGTCAGATAGTGAGTTCACATAAATATTGTTATTTCCCCAGATTGTGTGATGTCTGTGGTGTTTGTCAGTTGCTTCAGAATTTGTAATTTGCAGCAATTTTTCTTTTTAGCACCCTAAATAATCATGTTTGTCCTTCATTTTGTATTCATAGCTGTGTATTGTTTTCCCAAAGGAGAGCCCTCCAAATGGTCTAAGCTTCAGGTCCTCCAGAGCCTGAGTCCATCCTAGGGGGTGGGTAACACCGTGGAGGCTGAGATGAGTCAAGAAGCAGGTTTTCTGGATTTTGGCACAGGAATCCAGGACTGGACTCCCATCACAGTCCCTTGCCTCAGAGATGTCACAAACCATGTAATTTATATGTTTGTCCAGTGCTAAACACACAGAGGATACTTTGAAAAGCCACAGCCCCTGAAGAGATTGTCCTCCACTCTGCAGGGGAGGTCAAGGTCCCAGCTGTGGAACTGGCGCTGACTTAGATGCTTAAAGCCCTCTTCCTAGGAAATCTGGCCACTTCATTCTCAGACCGGAGGATCTCAGGGGAGGAAGGCCGTTTAGAGTCCCCGCTGCACCCTCTCTGGGAGACAATGCCCCTCCCATCCCTGGGGTAGGGCCACCAGCATGGAGAACTGAGGTGCCCCTCAAAGCCCAAGGGTCATGGAAGACACAAGGAAACCCCTCCAGCCTCGCTGAGCACAGAAAGTCCACGTGCTGGCGGGCAAAGGCACAGAGCTGGAGTGCTGTAGCGGTGGGTAAAGTGCTGTTTGGGGTTGCCAGGGGAAATGGCAACATTGTGGGAACGGTGAGAAGGGTGGAGAATACCAGCCCAACAGCCATAGACTTGGTGAGGGGCCCAGCGGTGCCTGAGAAACCCCCTGAGCAGCCCCACTTCACCCCCACATGCTCTCTCCACACCACCAGACAGGTGCTGACAGTCTGGTTAAATTCTGCCAGGACGAGGGGCTCCCTACCCACACAGAAGTTCATCCTAACCTTACCCTCTGTGATCACACTCACTCTTTTCTTTGTGGGGCCCGCTCTGCCTTAGCCCTCTGGAGTTCAAAGGATCGGCCAGATGACACTTTTGCAAATATTTGAGAAGAGCCTCCACAGCACACTCCTCATCTCAAGCCTTCCTTTTGCCAGGCTAAATATCGCAATTCTGTCCATCTCTCCTGTTCCAGCATAATTTCCAGAACTTTCCCTCTCCTGGTCTTCCCCTTTGCACATATTCAACTTTCAAAACATCTCCTTTTTTAAAAAAAAAAAACTAACTTTTTATTTTGTCCTGGGGTATAGCCGATTAACAAACTGTGTTGTGCTAATTTCAGGTGGACAGCAAAGGGCCTCTGCCATACATATGCATGTGTCCATTCTCCCCCAAGCTCCCTTCCCCTCCAGGCTGCCATGTAACATTTAGCAGAGTTCCCTGTGCTATATAATAGGTCCTTATTGGTTATCTACTTTAAATATAGCAGTGTGTGCATGTCCATCCCAAACTCCCTAACTATCCCTGCATGCAAGGTAAGTCGTTTCAGTCATGTCCGACTCTTTGTGACCCCATGGACTGTAGCCTCCCCAGGCTCCTATGTCCATGGGATTCTCCAGGCCAGTATATTGGAGTGGGTTTGCCATGCCCTCCTCCAGGGGATCTTTCTGACCTAGGGATGGAACCCACAGTTCCTGGGCCTCCTGCACTATAGGCAGGTTATTTACCACTAGCACCACCTGGGAAGCCCCTAACTATCCCTGCATCTCCCTTAAAAGCAGAATGGCCCCAATACTCTGGATGAGGTCTGAGCAGTTCTGAGGACAGAAATTGACACTCCCTAGATAGGTATTGGACCTTCTCTGTTGCCCAAGATTTGATTGGCTCTTTGGGGCTGACATACCAGTGATGCTGGACCTCTTTCCCATGAGCTGTTGCTGCCCTGTGACCCTGGTGTGGATTATGGGGGGTTGCAAAGCATGACTAGACACACTTTTTGCAAAATGTTTGGAGAGGAAATGCTGTCTAGGTCAAATGGCATCATTTACACACACCGGGTAAGACTCTGCATGTGTGTGTGCTAAGTCACTTCAGTCATGTCTGACTCTGTGCAACCCTGTGAACTGTAGCCCTCCAGGCTCCTCTATCCATTGGATTCTCCAGGCAAGAATACTGGAGTGGGTTGCCATACCTTGCTTCAGGGGATCTTCCCAACACAGGGATCAAACCAGTATCTCTTAAGTTTCCTGCATTGGTAAGTAGGTTCTTTACCAGTACTGCCACCTGGGAAGACCTGTAAGACTCTGAACAACCCCTGAAGGCCGAGCCCAGTCCAGTGTGGGTCGCGCAGGCTCAGCTGAGAATGTAGGCATGAGGAGCAGGGGGCCCAATCTCAGCCCACATGGCATTGAAAGTGTAGCGTCTCTACCACATGTGATCACACTTAAACAAACCCAGCTGACAAGGCAGAATGATCTTATACCACATTTCCCAAGAGTTTCATGAACAGGAAATAGGTGATATGCAAAAACTGAGTTCTGGTCAAATAGGCTTGGAAAACACTGGCATAACCAAGGCAAATAGATTTCTTTCACTGCAAGGACTTCCCAGAACCATTCAAACACTGTAGGAGGTATTGGGAACCTCCAAGCTGTGGATAAAGTGTGGTATTTGGGGAGGTTTCCCATTTCTCCTAGTCTGAAATCTCTGTCCTTTCACTGGCCACTGCTCACACTCAACTCAGAGGAAGCATGTATTGTCAGCTTATTTGCACTCTTAGCAAGTTTTTGCCTGGCCCTGTGCAAGGATGGTGACTGCAGCCATGAAAGATGCTTACTCCTTGGAAGAAAAGTTATGGCCAACCTAGATAGCATATTCAAAAGCAGAGATATTACTTTGCCGACTAAGGTCCGTCTAGTCATGGCTATGGTTTTTCCAGTAGTCATGTATGGATGTGAGAGTTGGACTGTAAAGAAGGCTGAGCGCTGAAGAACTGACGCTTTTGAACTGTGGTGTTGGAGAAGACTCTTGAGAGTCCCTTGGACTGCAAGGAGATCCAACCAGTCCATTCTGAAGGAGATCAGCCCTGGGATTTCTTTGGAAGGAATGATGCTAAAGCTGAAGCTCCGGTACTTTGGCCACCTGATGGGAAGAGTTGACTCACTGGAAAAGACTCTGATGCTGGGAGGGATTGGGGGCAGGAGGAGAAGGGGATGACAGAGGATGAGATGGCTGGATGGCATCACTGACTTGATGGGCGTGAGTCTGAGTGAACTCCGGGAGTTGGTGATGGACAGGGAGGCCTGGCGTGCTGCAATTCATAGGGGTGCAAAGAGTTGGACACGACTGAGTGACTGAACTGAACTGAACTGAACTGAACTGTGCAAGGAGCTCCCAGTGTCCCTGAAAGTCCCAAGGTGGGTCCCTGCCCTGGTGAGCTTGTACTCGATGGGGAAGGAGACAGAGAGAGGTCAGCATGCTGAGGTCTGCACACTGACCCTAAAGGTCAGAGTGGGAAGGGGTCTGGAGCCCATCTGTTGGGAGTGCCTTGTGTCACAGAGGAGGAAACTGTGGCCGTGCAGGCGAAGAACATCCAGGCCCCATGGCCTGAGGGTCAGTGGCAGCTCTTGCAGGCAGGACTCCTGAGCCCCAGGCCTGCTCTCCATCTACCGAGGCATTCGGGACCCAGGTTGTACTGTCCTCTGTCTCCCGCCCGTCAGCTGGGTAGCCCTGCCTGCCACTCTGTCCTCCGCAGCCATAGTGTTCAGTTAGAAGACATTTAAGATTCTACCTAGGGCTGAGATTCAATGAGACTGTGAAGACAGATGCTTCAGCTCAGAGAAAGGAGTGGTTAGGAAAAATCAAGGCAGGATGTGAGTGGGCTTTGTGATGGGAAGAGCCTGGAGAGTAAAAGCTGGATAGAAATAGATGTACCAGGAGTTGGGACATCTCAAACTCCCTGTGGGGGTTTCATGAACCTGGCTATGTGGGTGTGTTTGCCCATCTGAGANAGGTTTGAGTTCACTTCCTGGCTCCTCTACTTGCTAAGCATGTGGCCCCAGTCAAGTTATTTAATCTCTGTATGCCTCAGTTTACTCATCTGTAAAATGGGTTGTTGTGAGGAGAAAGTGAGATAATGCAGTGAAGGGCATGGTGGGGGGCCTGGTACACAGTGAGTGTCATTATTGTTAACTGTTATACACTGTCACACCAAGAAAGCCACCCACTTTCAGCAAAATCTACATGGGGGTGAGATGGAAAGATAGACTGTCACGGCCTGCAGACCAGAAGCTGAGACACCCATTCATCTCTTCGGCTTCCAAGGCCAAGTGATGGAAATTCATGAAAACACAACTGCGCTGGCATTTGGCAGGCACTGAGCATGTGTTGGGCTCTGGCACGCACTGTCCTGCTAATTCCACATTTGCTCCATTCCACGGGTAAAGAAACTGAGCTGGCCATTGCCCCCGCAAGGACCCCTGGAACTGGCCTGGGCAGTGCCATGATCCCCACTGGACAGCCCAGGAAGACTGAAGGCAGGGAGACTGGGCAACTTGCCTGAAACACCCAGTCAGGGACAAATCCGGGGCTAGAAAGCCAGACCTCCATGACTGTGCTCCCTAAACTCCTGGGGCTCTCCACACAGACACTGATGCCCCCTTATTATACATTATCTTGCTCCCTTGGTACATGTTGTCTATCTTTGTAAGCTACCATGCATTCTTTCTGGAGTACAAAAATGGGTGGAAAGTTCATAGATACATAGCCACATAGATCAATGGTTGTGCTAGTTGACAGGTAGATAGATGGGCAGGAGATAAAGGAGAAATAGGGAGCAAATCAACAGCTACAACAGCAAATCAATAGCTGCATCTACGATAGTTACATTTTTGACTGTGTGTGCATGACACTATCCTAAAGACTTTATAAAAACCGCCTTATTTAATCATCACAGCGACTTGATGAGGCAGGGAAGGCATTACTATCATCCCCATTTTGCAGATGAAGGCATAGAGAAGTTGAATAACTTCCCAGAGGTTAGGCTGGTGGAAAGTGAGAGAACCAAGCTCTGAACCTAGCAGTCTGGCTTCAGAGTTCCTACAGCCAGACAGACCGATGACTGACAGAGAATGAGGGCTGTGGGGCAAGTTGCCTTCCCAGCCCTTGACAGCTCAGAGAGTCTGGGAGCAGAGATCACAGCACACCCAGGCCCCCAGAAGGAGGTGTCCTCGTTTAGAAACCTTGCCTCTCCCCATTGCTGTTTTCCCTATACTCATGGGGANCGATGACTGACAGAGAATGAGGGCTGTGGGGCAAGTTGCCTTCCCAGCCCTTGACAGCTCAGAGAGTCTGGGAGCAGAGATCACAGCACACCCAGGCCCCCAGAAGGAGGTGTCCTCGTTTAGAAACCTTGCCTCTCCCCATTGCTGTTTTCCCTATACTCATGGGGAGCTGGGGGTGCTCTTAAAAGTGATGGGGTGGACACTTGTGTCAGAATCCAGGACAGTGGGGGGGGGGGGATCGGGGTTCAGGGCACTCACCCAGGTACCACCTGTCCATAGCAGGAGCTGCTGGCTGTGTCTTCAGAGGATGAGAGAGTCGTGAGGTGCTAGTGACCCAGGGCCTGAATGCGAAGAGCCAGCCTCCCTCTCTCCACAACCGAGCTGAGCCCACGGGCAGGAAGAGACAAAGGCAGGGGGGAGGGGCTGGCAACAGAGCCCTCACCTCGTGCCTGCCTGCCGGGCCGGGCCGGGCTGGGCTGGGCTCCACGTGAGAAGGGGGCAGATTCTCTGACCTCCAAGAGCACCTGAGAAAGGGGGGAGCTGTGAGTGTCCACAAACAAACCGCAGCCCCCACACTGGGGTGAGATGCCTCCATGTAGCCCAGGGTGTCTGCAAAGGTCACCAGGAGCCAGGAAGTCCCTGGCCAGGGACTCAGTCCATGGAATCAGAGTCCCTGATCTTCCCCTGTCCCTGGGCTGGGGGAATCTGAGAGAGACACTCAAGGGCACGCAGGGGTGCCCCCAAACCTTTCCCCAGTGACACCTTCTTCCTCCAGCTCAGTTGGCCTTGGCCCTGATATATGCTTCCTCAAGGGCTTATTCTGGAGCCTGGAATCCCCTGAGACTAGATAGGACAGTGGGCAGCCCCTTGGAAGCTGCCCCAGGTGGGAGGGAGTGCTTGCTGGCCATAGCGCTGGGACAAGGGCACCGTCAGCAGCCTCCCGTGTCTCCCCGGGAGCTGGGTGGAGATGGGGAGCAGTTGGGGCTGCGAGGAGGAGCGGGTGAGGAACCTGGGCTTCCTCGGCTAGGACCTCTCGCTTGGACCCCAGGGTCTGAGCTCAGGCTGTGAGATCAGACCTGCCTGTCTGTCTGGAGACACCAGCAGCTTCACGAGGCCCCAAAGGGATGCTGGTTGGTGCCGCAGGGTGGGGGCGGCCGGAAGACAGCACTTTTAGTGGGAGAGCCCATCTCCCAGCAGGAGCCAGGAGCCACTCAGGGAACCGGAGGGCAAGCAGTGTCCCCCCACCCACCCCGGCTCAGCGAGGCCTATACTCTGGCCACTGGGGCCCCTGTCAGGGCCTGGAGGGAGGCTGCAGCAAGCAGTCTGTGAGGCTCACTGGGGACCACGGGCTCCTACGGGCTCCTCCTCGGTCTCTCGTGGGTCGCCCCAACAGACAGTGAATAGCAGGGTCTGCGAGGTGTGCGTCTGGCCTGGGCTCTGGTCAGATGACACCTACCGTTCTGTCCCTCCTTAGCAACACTTCCTGCCCCGAGGGGATGACTAATGTACCCCCAGAGAGCCACCCGGGCTGGAAAGTACTCCGGAAACGGAGACAGGCAGACCTGGGGGGAGTTGTCTGGCTGGGGTGAGATATGTCCTGGGGAGTCACGCCCGCCCCAGCAGGCAGCCCTGC
>SJYA01002278.1:742116-779418 GCA_006410615.1 Neotragus moschatus | reverse complement strand
TCCTCTGTCCCCCCTGCCTAAACACACACTCTCTCTCTCATACACACACACACTCCCAGACCCGAATGCTGTGAAGAAAGGCATCTCCATCCCAAATGGAGACCCTGAGCCCCGTGTCACTGATTAACTAGAAAGAGCTTCCCAGGTCATCCCACCCAACTCCCTCACTTCACTAAGGGTTCCCTCTCCTGCTCACACCCCCCGAGGACTGTGCACTCGTGCATGCCCAGTTACTCAGTCGTGTCCAACTCTGCGGCCCCCTGGACTGTAGCCTCCCAGGCTTCTCCATCCACGGGATTTTCCAGGCAAGAATACGAAGCGGGTTGCCATTTCTTCCTCCAGGGGATCTTCCCGACCCAGAGGCTGAACCCATGTCCTCCGTGTCTCCTGCATTGCAGGTGATTCTTTACCGCTGAGCCATCGGGGAAGCCTTAAGTAAAAGCCAAAACCGTTCTTATCTTCTGAAGCCCTTCTGCATCTGGCCCCAGGGACCCCCTCCAACCTTGTCTCTACTGACTTCCCTGCCCCTTCTCTCTATTCCAGCCATACTGGTCTCCTTGATGATCCTCTGACCCTCCAGACACACTCCTGCCTCAGGACCTTTGCACCTGCTGTTCTCTCTCCCTGAAGACACTTCTTCCTCGGCTGAACTTGCTCAGGCAATGTCCCTTCCTTGCATCCTAGCCTATAATTTACACACCTACTCTGTAATATTTCAAATCCCTTCTTAGCCTTATTATATTTTTGTAGCGCTTATTACAGCAGATAAATTCTATATTTTCCTTAAGTTGCTTCTCACTTCTCTCTCAACTAAAACTAAATTCCAGGAGAGCACGGATTTTTTTGTCTCCTGTGCTTGTTCTTAGATCTCCAGTGCCAGAACAGGGCCTGGCTCTGGGTGGACCCCTGGTTTTATTAAATGAATGAATTGGTTCCAGAAGCGAAATAATTCTGCCAGTGGCACAGGCAGACTAACAGTGTGCCTAATGCAACCTCTTCTCATGACTCACCTGCTCTCTAATAAGTAGCAAGAACTAGTTTGTCCCCACAGAGAGACAGTAGGTGGCCAGCACACTCCCCCATCCCCTGTCGGCAGCTCCCCTAGAGTCCTTCCTGGGGAGTTCCCCATCCCTGCCCCTCAGCTCCCCTCCAGCGCTTCACTTGGAGCCCTGCAGAAATTTTCATAAAAGTGTTCGCCTTGTGCATTCAGGGGAAGCCAGATGTTTTAAGTTAAGGGGGTCCTGCCCCTCTCCCCTCACTCACACCCAGCCCTTCCTTGTCCTGACTGAGCTCATCAGCTTAGCTGACATTGAGACACCCTACATTCTTCCCGGGAGGTGTTGGCTCCTTCAACCTGGACCATGGCCCACCATCCCCCAGAGAGAAGCCCAGGGGAGCCTCTCCCCCTATATGTCTCTTCAGGCAGGTCAGGGGTCCCTGCAGGCACAAGCACCCACACTTAAATCCTGTGCATCCTTCTCCCATCTGTAACATGGGGTGATAGCACCTACCTTGCAGGGCTGTCGCGGGAATCGAGGTGATGTAGGAGAAGGCCTGGCCAAGAGGGTCCTAATAGGTGCCACCTTCACTGCCCTCCCCCTCGGCAGGCCTCCAGGAGACAAGGACACGCAAAGGTAATCTTTTCTCCAGGCTGTCCCGAGCAGGGTGATCTTTAAAGTGGGCTCTTGGGGCACATTTCTGCCCATGACCCTCAGCATGATCTCTGCCATCCAACTACCCACCTGGAACCCCAAAACCTCCCTTCCTCCCCGGACACCCCGCACAACATGGCTGTTCCCTGCTGGCTTCTGGCCCCTTTTCTTGTTCTTCCAGTCTCTTCTGGGGTATGGGGGCAACTGAGGTGGGAACACAATTCTTTCAGAAAAGACTACAATGCAAAGACCCCCACCCCAACCTCTCTTCTCTTGTCTGTTGTTCCAGGCTGGAGCCAAAGAGGAGCACACTCTGCTGTTTTCCCCAAGACCTAGAAATCAAGGAGCTCTTTGGGAGACATGGAGGTGGTCCCAACTCCCAGACCCCACCTTCAGCACTAGCCTGTCCAAAGGCACAATGTTCTCAGCTGGTGTGCCTCAGCCTCCCCTGTCTTCCCTAGCAGGCCTCCTTTGACCCCGACTCCTCAGCCTCGGGCAGCCGTCTGGGGTGGTCATGGTTGGGCTGGTGGGTGAAGAGTTGAGAGGCTGGGACATCGCCCGAGCCTTGTCTCCAGCACTGAGGCAAAGGCCCTCATTGCCAGCCTCCTTGGGATAGGATCCTCCAGATCCACCAGCCCTGGACCTGGGGTCTGCATGGCAGCGGGCACAGCCTTGGAATCCAGGCTGCCCACCAGTCCTGAAGGTGGCTCGCAGTTGAAAAGAAGCCAGGAGCCCCTAGAAAGTCCGGTTCC
The DNA here is from genome assembly GCA_006410615.1 of Neotragus moschatus. Taxonomy (NCBI): domain Eukaryota; kingdom Metazoa; phylum Chordata; class Mammalia; order Artiodactyla; family Bovidae; genus Neotragus; species Neotragus moschatus. The sequence continues at coordinate 777,014 of SJYA01002278.1, read as the reverse complement.
TGGCTCAGGTCCGTCCTCAGCCGTGTGGCACGCACGGTCGCCTGGCAGGGAACGTGGTGGCTCTCAGGCCACAACTGTGCTACCAGAGGTCCCAAACCCCGGGGAACATTGGCTCCTGCTGTGGCTGTGGGTGCCAGGGTGACTGGGGTCTTATAAGGCAGGGCTGGGAGGAGGTAGGCCCTGGAGGGTCCATTCCTTAACAGTTGGCATCAAGATGCCCTGAGCTGTGGGGCACACAGGTCCTGGGAGCCGCCAAGGGGCAATGTACTCAGAGTCAAGGTCACCCAGGCCTTCCTGCTCCCTGAGTAGGCGGGAGCTGGGGACGCCCTCTTCTGTTTCTACAGCTGGTGACAAGGGCAAGCCCATTTGACCCACCTCTCCCACAGTGACCACCCCGGAGAGAAATGCATTCTTGACTTTTCTAAGAACTTGCGTCTGGGCTTGAACAGAGCAGAGGCTGTTTCTCTCTGTTACTGTTACTGTTTCTCAGTAACCACATTCCTCCTTATCTCTGAATAGCTCCAAGCTCACCACCTCCAGGAAGACCACCAGGAGCAGACCCACCCCCTGCTGTTCCTACCCTTCCTCCATGACCTTCTGGATTCCACTGCCATGGCCCAAATAGCTCACATCTGGCTTTGTAATCATCTTTGCCTTTGACTTCAGAGACTACCAAGTCTGTCCTGGCTTCTCCGAGCACGCAGATTACCAGGTCTGGAGTCTGGCCCCCATCTCTGCTCACTTGGTAGCAATTCCGTCCATTTTATCATTCTCAACAGTTCTGAAGAACTCTTGTCTCTTTGTTTCATTCATCCCACTCATCCAAGCAGGTTTTGTGATACTCATGGAGAAGGAGACTCTCACGGTATGTGGATAAGTTAGAACTTGAGCCTCAGTCTACAGGACAGAAGAGGAACCCTGCTATCACAAAAAGGGCACAGAGGACCTGAATGGTAATACAAATATTAATAATGTGGACCAAAAAAAATGTTGCCTGCCATTTCAGTAAAGAATGCTGCCCTTCATCAAACCAGCAGCCACTGCTGATGACAGTGCACTCTGAGGGAATTCAGGGTAGAGAAAAACAGCGTATTGGCCCTAGAAAGCTAAGATGCATATCAAAGGAATAATTTCAATAAGCCCAGAATCTTGCATCTTCCCATACATAGAAAGGCACTAAGATCTTAATGTAGGATGCCTGGTTTTTATGATTAGCAGTAATCTCTTCATGTTTAGCTACTTTTTTTTCCCCCCAGTAGAAACTCCTATATATCCTGGTTTCTCCCTTACCTCTTTGGAACAGTTCTCAGAGCTACTTGAGAGGCCATCTCCCAGACTACAGTCCTCAGTAATTTTTCATTGTTGTTCAGTTGCCAGGTTGTATCTGACTCTGTGTGACCCCATGGACTGTAGCACGCCAGGCTTCCCTGTCCTTCACTATCTCCTGCAGTTTGCTCAAATTCATGTCCATTGAGTCAGTGATGCCACCCAACAATCTCATCCTCTGTCTCCTCCTTCTCCTCCTACCCTCAATCTTTCCCAGCATCAGGGTCTTTTCCAATGAGTCAGCTCTTCAGATCAGGTGGCCCAAAGATTGGAGGTTCAACTTCAGCATCAGTCCTTCCAATGAATATTCACAGTTGATTTCCTTTAGGATTGACTGATTTGATCTTGCTGTCCAAGAGAATCTCAAGAGTCTTCTAAAGCACCACAGTTCAAAAGCATCAATTCTTTGGTGCTCAACCTTCTTCACAGTCCAACTCTCACATCTGTGCATTACTAGAAAAACCATAGCTTTGACTATATGGACCTTTGTTGGCAAAATGATGGCTTTTTAATAATCCTCAATAATACCCCCAAATAAAACATAATCCTCAACTGTTAGGTTGTATGCTTTTTTTCAGTGACAATTAATATATACATGTAAATTTTTCAGTATTTTTATGTCCATAGTCTCACTTTGACCCTGTGAGGTAACAGGAAAGATACTGATGGACCCATTATGCAGCTGAGGAAACCAAGGCTCCCGAGACTACACAGGAGCCCAGCTTACCCCATGGGTAGGAAGGACTTCATTTTGCAGAGATGGAAACTGATAAAGATGCTGGAGTCTAGCCCAGATCACACAGCTGGAGGGAATACAAGGGGTGTCCTGAGCCTTTTTCAGTTCCAGCAGGCACTGGCTGGGAGGCAGGAACCCCCTCTTCTGGACGGTGCAGAGAGCCAACTGCCTGGCAGCCCCTACCACCGCAAGTCCTTCAGGACACCCGATCGCAGCATCACCTGCTCTGCCATCACTGCCTTGGCCAGTGCCCTGCTATTGTGCAACCAGGCACGGGGCTGGGGCTGGCTCCATAAAATCAACAGCCAGTTGGCTTGATCTGGCTGATTCTGCCCCCCTGGAGTTCAACTGTAACCGCAATGTATTAAGCTAATGGTGAGAGGTGGCTGTTCTTCCTCTGTGGCCTGGAGACAGGTATTTCCAAGGCTCCTCCCCTGGCTCAGGCAAACACACCTGACCTACCTGTGCCCCCCCGCCCCCTGCCCCCAGTCTCTCTCACGCTCTCTCCAGGCCCAGGGTGAGGCAGAATAGACAGGGGCAAGGTGGGGTGAACCAGACAGAGCTGGACAGCTCTCTCACCCTTGTCCTGCCAGCCAGCCCTGCCAACCTAGGATCCCGGGGAGGGCAGAGCTCTCCTTCCCACAGGAAGAAAAGGGGCCCAGTGACCTTGGGGTGTGCTTCAGCCTGGAGACCCCCTCACCCACCCCTATCCCTGCTGCTTGCACTCCGCCTCGGACTCTCTTCCAAGAACAACTTGGCAACTTCCAATCCACAACCTGCAAAAATAAAAAAAGCGACAGGGGAGGGCCAGAGGCCAGGGTAGGGGTGCGGAGCAGGCAGGTTGACCTATTTTTATGTGGTGCTAAGTAGCATAAACAGCTCACGCAAATAGACTTGAAAATTGTTGGGAGTGGAATTCAGGGGGAGGTGGGGAGCAGGGGGAGCGGCTGGGAGGTGGAAGGTGTAGGACAACTGAGATTTCTGCCTGAGACCCTTCTGGGAAATGGCACATCACGGCAGCTTTCCTGTTCAGTCCAGCTTTCCGTTCATTCCTTGTTATATTCAACCAAGCCACAAATATAAGCCAAGTGCCCTAGAGGCTGAGTGGACAGACGAGGTCCTGCCTGCATGGAGTACGAGTCCAGAAGGAAGACATGCCTGGACTCTGGACTCCTCTCCCCCGGCCTGCGCCCTCCAGCTAGACTGGCTCATCCATCCATTGGTTGGGGCATGAGGAGTCCTCAGTTCAGGCCTGGACACTTAGGTCATTCTGGGTAGGTTCTCAGAGCCCATCTTGCCCAGAGGATTCTACCTGCTGGTCCTTTTCCTTCACCTTGAACCCTTCCAGTGACAGGGAGCTCACTCCAGTCTCGGATCATCATAGCCTGGGAGCTAAGGACTCACTCACATGAGGCCCAGTTTTGCCTTTTTGCCTCCTGCTCACATCCACCTGATGGCCCTGGGTCACTTTCTCTGAATCACAGGGTCACACTGCCTTAGACCTGCATGGGCCTAGCCTAGGCCTTGGCTTTGCCAGCAGCAGCGCAACTCAGGCAGGTCCCACCAAGCCTCAGTTTCCTCATCTGTCAAAAAGGGATGCCATCATATATAGCTGCCACCTCAGCCCAGGGTTTGGCACATAGTAGGTGCATGGTAAATGTCAGCTGTATTCATTCATTCATCCATCATTACTATTTTGATCATCAGTTTCTTTGTTCTTTATGTGTCTTGCTTCCAGACCACTCACTTCCCACAGGACCCTCCTCAGAGCACAGTTCAGCTACTTGATGCCCCAAAGGGATGGCCAGGCTCCAGGTGCAGTCTCAGCAGCCCAGACGATCCTCTTCCTCCGTCTGGATGCCAGCCTCCTGAAGAAGGAAGCCAAGCCATGTGTATTCTGTTGGAGACAGCCAGCCTGCACCCATCGCCTAGCTCCTCCATCTGCCAGTCATGTGGCCCTGGACCTGTCACAGATTTATCAGAGAGGCCGTAAAATGTGAACATCTAGCTCAGAGATCATTCCAGATCGCCAGGAGAAATAGGTAGGTGCTCAGAGTCTGGCAGAGTAGAGAGAACCATCTTATGGTTTATGCTAGAGATGAGAACTACTATTTTCTATTGTTAATATAATTAAAAGATCAGAACCTCCCCATTAGACTTGCTTACACTTGTTTTTATTGTTTCGTATTTTCTTTTCAATAATGAATGTGTGGAGAAAACCACCAACTTGTAAAAAAAGTAATCTTGTTTATTTTTGTTTATGGTGGTGTTGCTGCACACAGGCTTTCTCTAGTGGCGGTGAGTGGGGGCTCCTCTCCAGTGGCGGTGTGCAGGCTTCTCATAGCAATGGCCTCTCTTGTGGTGGTGGTTTCTCTTGTTGCGGAGCTTGGGCTCTAGAGCATGCAGGCTTTAGTAGTTCTGGCGCACGGACTTAGTTCCCCCACAGCATGTGGAATCTTCCTGGACTAGGGATCAAACCCATGTCCCCTGCATTGACAGGTGGCTTCTTAACCACTGGACCACCTGGGAAGTCCCTCACCAACTTTTGTGCATCTGGGCCCTCTAAGGATCTTCATTTGGTCTTTCTCTGCAGCTGCTGCAAAGCCTACAAACTCCCTGACCCATAGTCAGAGTTCCCCATTGATGGTTGTGAACTTATATGTACAAAGTGTGATCAGAGCTGTTTCAGCCACCACGATCTCTGGGTTGACAGTGTTGAGTGTGATCTCAACTATAAGCCTCAGTCTTTTCAAGGACCTAGGGCACTGAGGGTACAAGCAGTCCAGAAGGACAGGCATCACGCATGTCCCGGGGGTGACCAGGGCATGGCTGGACCCACAGTCCCTCAGCATCCATGCCTGTGATTCTGCAGCTCCAAANACCACGATCTCTGGGTTGACAGTGTTGAGTGTGATCTCAACTATAAGCCTCAGTCTTTTCAAGGACCTAGGGCACTGAGGGTACAAGCAGTCCAGAAGGACAGGCATCACGCATGTCCCGGGGGTGACCAGGGCATGGCTGGACCCACAGTCCCTCAGCATCCATGCCTGTGATTCTGCAGCTCCAAACAACTCATAGAATCTAGACAGACTCTGTGAAGATTTTCTGAGACTGTGAAGTGTTCCAGGCATTCTTATATCTGAAGGAGACATAGTCCTTGCTCCCTAGGAACCAGGTCTCACAATAAAGACACACAAAACACTTGGGAGGTGGGGGCCACACCTGGATGACCTCCAAGGAAGACAGCCCCATCAGCTGTGTTTGTTTGGTGAACAGTCCTTCTTTAAAAACTGAATTGAAATGCCTTTGGGAGGACACTCTAGGTGACCCCATGGCCCTATGCCCCATCTCCTGTGTCACTGCCAAAATGGACATTATCCACCTGATCTCTACAGTATGGACCCAAGGCATAGAGTATTAAACATGAAGATATAAAGGCAGGAGCCAGTGAGACTACGTGCACAGAAAAGAAGGGACTTACCTACCTTAAGTCTGAGAAGGTTTCGCAGAGGAAGGGGTATTAGGGTTTAGAGAAAGATGAAAGGCTCTGATCATAACCCAAGTAACTCACCCATACCCCTCTTTGTCAAGTTCTTAGGTACTGGCTCCAGAACTGACCAGAGGGACAGGTTAGAACCTTTTATTCCAGGCCAGCAAGCCCTCAGGACTCCCCTTTCTCCAGGACATGTAGGAGGCATGGGTAAGGCTGTGGGGTGGGGCCTGAACCCCGTGACCTGGGGTGGAAGCAGGAGGAGGAGGGGGTGCAGGCAAAGGAGGGAGAGGAAGGGTGGCTGGAGAAGAAGCAGGGAGGAGCTAAGTGGTCAAGCAGCCAAAATAAAGAGCATCCAGCTGCCCTGCAGCCGTCATTTCCTCCCTCTGACCAAGGACACCCTCCCTTCAGCCCTTCAAGCACCACAGGTCCTACAAATACACACATTCTTGCACAAAAAGGAAAGCACCTCACAGCCACTAGGAAACAAGTGGTATTTTATTCCTTTTTGTCCTTGTTGAGAGGAGAGATCACGACACAGAGAACGGCAGTTCTGGTCACAGCGGCACGGTTTGGTCAGTTTCCACGAGAACACAAGGGGCGGGAAGGGCCGGCTCTGACTTTCCACTTTCTTCACCACCTGGGACCTCCTGCTGCTCCCCCTGCAGCAGAGCTGCCCAGAGCCCTGCCTGCTCCCTAACCTGGTGCCAGGCTAGCGGGGGGGCGGGGGGGGCTGGCACTGCTGCCTGGCCAGCAGGGCGCAGACAGCCAAGCAGAGGACCCCTGCTCTTTCTCCATGCTGCCCCTCCCCAGAGCACGGGCCCCAGCCAAATGCATCCACTCAGCCATTACCTGCCAGAGCCCCAGTTCAGGGATGAGAATCTGGGTCCAGGCGAGCTGGCTATAGATGGGAGTCTCTGGAGCAGGGAAGGCTGGAGAAGGGCGTATGGTTCCAGAGCCCGGGGGGTTATTGCTGAGAAGATAATGCAAGGGGCACATTTCCCCGGGGGCAGGGTAAGGCGGGGCATATGGGCATCAGGGAAGGGATTCAGCCACCCGAGGGCAAGGTGGGCTCATCAGCTCCTCGCTGGAACCTCCCACTGCCAAGAGACCTCAGCACATATTTGGTCCAGGGACAAGTATGGAAGCAAGGTTCTCACAAAAGGAGTGAAAAGCGGCCATGCACAAGGGTCATGAAGGTGATGCAGACCTTCCCAAGTCCCAAGCCAGATGGAGATTCCCACCAGACCCCCATATCCACCCTGAAATCAAGAGAAGGGACTGGTCTCTCAGAGAAAAAGCAGACTCCCAGGAGTGGGAGGTGATGGGGCCGTGGAGAGAGAGAGGAGCTGATAGCCACACGGCTCAGCTCCGGCCCAGGAAGGTGGGTTCGGGTTTACTAAAGCACAGCTTCATCCACGAACAAGCAACCACAAAGATCACAGTCATCAGACACACACACACAGACACACACGTCACAGGAGGTGGACGAGACCACGGGCTCCAAGGGGAGGCGGGGTTGCATTATTAAGTTGAGGACAGGTGTCGAGGGGCTGGGGACACAAGCTCTTGGCTTCTCCTGGGGAAAGACCTGTTGCTGAAGTGGCCGGTTTTCTTAAGCATCAGTATTTGCATCTAAAGGTTCGAGCAGCTGCCTTCAGGTTCTGGAGGTTGAAGCAGAAGAGAATTCAAATTAAAACAAACCTCTGGCTTCCTTTCAAACCTCTCCATCCGCGCGTCTCCCAGCCCCTCTGCCCATGGGAACGCATAAGATGGGACCCACTCCAAGTGCCTTGTTTTCAGTAAACCAAGGAGGATGAGTCTGAGAAGCAGGACCAGGAGATGAAGGTGGAGGAGGGCATGGAGCTCAGTGGGGGCTCTCTCAGGGGAATGGAAGCTGGCAGATGAAGACATGGAAAGGATTGTTAAACCAGGTTTCTTTCTCAGGACACCCTCAAGAATTGCTCACAGTCCTGAGACTCAGGAGAACAGGATTTCCAAGGAAGTTCTAGTTTTTTTAAAAAAAGACAATTGTTGGCTCAAGGCTCCTCCCTGGCACCTCCCCACATGGCCCCCCAGATTCGGAACCACCAGCTGCCGTGACGTGGACAGATCACTGAGCCACAGTTGGGACACCTGCCGCCTGGATTGGATCTATAGCCACGTCAAGCTGGGGCATCCTTGACCTCCCCAGGGCCCANGTGACAAGGTTCTCCACCTGAGCCTCCTCATCCCCAGGAGCCCTGCGGGCAGACAAGATGCAAGCCCGTCAGGGTCTCCGGGGCAAACCCAGAGAGCGCCGCCACTCCCCGTGCTGGGGCAGAGCCCAGGGATTCATCTCCTCCAGGTCATGGTGGATCATTCTCCATTATGGGGCTCACGGGGTGGGGGGAGGTCAGAGGAATTTACGGGCACCCTTCGATGTTGGCACGCGAGAGGGGTAAGTGCTGGGAAGGGGTGTGTCCTGTCATGACCGGGGACTTCTGAGGTCCAGGGCTGCCCTGGGTTACCATGGGGACTAATGAGCGTGCCCTTACGTAGGGGCAAAAGGGTGAGTGAGAGGAAGCCCAAATTTCCACAAGAATCAAAGAGCCTCATGAACAGGTGGCCCGCAAAGCAGCATCACAGGTCCCAGAGAGGAGATAGACCTCGAGAGACCCTGAGGCCAAGCCCAACTGTCTCAAGGGCCTCCAGACAAGGATCCAGCATCTTCCCCCTCCCCCACCCCACACATACATCAGAAGAAAGAAGGGCAGGCCTACCCTTGACATTTTGACCTCTCCTTTGCCCCCAAGGCTGCGTGGCAACCCTCAAAACTTCTACCCCTACCCCAACGCACATGGCCTGTCTCTGAGACAAGAATCCAGAAATACATTCATTTGGGGTCACACACCACGGGCCCCTCCCTGTGCCCTCCCAGTGTCACCCAGTTGCCCACAGCAATGGTATCCTTACCGCGGCTTCTGATTGAAATTGCACTTGCATCGGCGACCTGACAGGCAAAGAAACCATCCAGGGTCAGTGTCCGGCTCGGCCAGAGCAGGGCTGCACTGTGAGTCTGTGGGACTGTGTGACTAGTAGCCTGGGATTCTGCGCAGTGCACAACTGGCACAGCTGTATGTGGCGATCCTTGGTTGGAGGAGGGCTCTTCTGATGTCAAGGTTCAACACGACTGCCTTCTTGACCACGTAAGCGCTGACAGCTGCGAGCAGCCCAGGCTCACGAGGGAAAACAAACGCAGGGGGACACGCCTCAGAGCCCTCTAAGGACAGCCCCGTCTCCTCTCCTCTGTGACTCCCCCACTCACGCCCTGATGGATACAGCCACCCCGCCCCTTTGTATCTGTGCTTGTCTTCATTGAGTACTTATTTTGTTCATGCTTCACTGTTTCACTGAGCACCTATTATGTGCCCAGCAGTGTATTAGGTTCTGGAGATAACTAGGAAGACAGACGGGCTCCTTCCCTCTCCAGGAAAGAGAACTATTGTATGCCACCTGCTTCACAGCCACAGACACTGCCCTTAGAGAGTGAACAGAGGAACAAACATACTTACTGAGGATAAGCAGGATCCCCACCGAGAAGAGGACCACGGCAAACACCAATCCCCCAATTCTCAGGGTCTGGTAGTCTGCAAAAGGAACAAGGGTGAGAGACAGAAGAGGCGAAGGGCCAGGGAGAGCGCGTTGGTCCCGCCCCTGGATGGGGTTGCACCTCCCCCCACCATCACCACTCACCATAATGAAAAGGGTCCTTTTCTTTCTCCTGCTCAGCGGCTGGGGGAAAAAAAAAAAAAAAAAGGCGTGATCAAGAGGAAGACAGCTCACATCCTGATTCCCAAGTCTCCCACCTTGTCTCACAGGCCTCACTCCCCACACAGGGACCCCTGGAAAGCAGGGCACAGGAAGCAGAGACGCTTACAGAAGCATGGAAGGGTGGGCCAGCCTTGCCAGGGTCACTGCGGGGGCCAAAGGCAGGTGCAGCTCAGAGCCCGAGTCAGAGTCAGTGTACATAGGAGCTACACATATTGCCCTTTCTGAATCTTAAATCATCCCCCAAAGGCAGGGGGATTTTCTTCTTGTTACAGGTGGGGAGGCTGAAACCAAGGGAGGACATGTGACTCTCACAGTCTAGACTGATGTGCAAGTCTGGCTCCCAGTATTCAGGCTGAGTCTACAGGGACCTGCTGGGCTTGATGGCAGGAGCCAGTGGGGAGAGAGGTGGGCAGGCTGGATTGGGGGCTGAGTTAGCTGCTGCCTTCCAGGACTTTGTTTACAGGCTAAAGGCGGGGAAACTGATCAGACATGTAGAATCTCAGAGCCCCCCACTCTGAGTGTCCCACAGGGCCAGGACCTTCCATGAGAAAGGGCTGTGGCTGCCACCCTGTCGAGCCAGGTCCTGAGGGGTACTCACCACTGGCCAGGACCGCTGGGGCCAGCAGGCCACACAGGAAGAGCAGCACCACTTCCATGGCGTCTGGGGACAGAGGGAGGAAATGATTCTCTGGGTAGGAGACTCCCCACTCTAACCCTCAGCCCAGCCAGGGCCCCAGTCGGACTCCCACCCTGATTCCAAGCTCTCCCCTCAGATGGTTTGAAAGCCGAAGCAGCTGCCATTGACAGACTCCTTACAGAGGGCTCTGCAAGCATGAATTCAATTACAATGGAATCAGTTCAACAAGCAGGCGCTGTGACTAATAACCCGTTTTGCAGGTGAAGAGCCTGAGTTTAAAGGAAGTGAATTAACACTCATAGTAGCCAGCAGCAGAGCCTGGATCCTAACCCAGCTCAGGAATGCCTCCACCAGGCCGCCTCTCCGGTGCCAAAGTCACCAAACCCCAAGGGTTCGGGGAGAACATCTCACCTGAGTCCTCCTCCCCAGACCGCCCAGAGACATGGCCCTCTCTAGCTCATTAAGATGCCTGGGACTTCTGCCCTTGTCCTCTACAACCGAGACCCACTGGCAGTTCTTTCTATCAGATTAAATGGAGGCAGGGAGACCAGTGCCCCTCGTGTCCAGCCAGGGGTGAGGGTGGGAGGCCTGCTATTTCCTGGACTCTGTATGGTAATCCCTGAAGGGCTAACAGCTCTCCCTCAAGGCGCCCCCACACCCTCTCACCTTCAAAGTGCCCAAGTCAACTCCTCTCGTAGACTCTAGTTCATAAACCTCTGAAAGGTGGTTTGATTAAACAAAGGGAACATGGAGACAGGTTCTCAGAGCTTCGACGCCCGGCCCCTTCCCCAGCAGGTGCCTGAGACTTCTGCTCAAGTCCCTGGTCTCGGGTCAGTGGTCCCTGGGTGGGCCATCTGGATGGAAGACGAGGGCAGGGCAGCTGGTCCCGCCCAGGGATGATTTCGGTGCAGTTACACATGCCTCACTCCTGGGCTCAAAGGAGGGCGCTAGAGAGCCAGAGAGGTAAAGGGAAAGAAACCCAGGCCAGAAAAGCCCAAAGCTGCTTGCTCTTTCTTAGTGGGGTGAGACTGGCTACGGTCTGACTTCCTGCACACTCTCTAGCAGCCAGGACCACACATGCTCGGAGGGGTCATTCCTCTCCTGGCCCAACAGCCTGCAGCCCTCAGCTGCCCTTCACCTCCCGGCCAGCAGAGGTCAGAATAGCTCCATCTGCGATCAAACCACAGCAGCGACCCTGGACTCCCCTTGGAATTCAAGAAGCATTTCTCCTAAGGCAGTCATTTGTTTTTAATGTTACTTCATTTAATATTTGTATTTCTTTTAAATTTCACATTACATTTCATATGTATAAAAACACATGTAACACACATAATGAAACAGTAAAAGGAAACACCCATAAAGCAGCTTCAGAACTGGCACTTTGTACACGCTGCTGCATTTATCTCTATTTCCTCCAACCCATCCCCTTGTCTTACTCCCAGAGGTAAACAGTTCCCTGAACATAGATGTTTAATCAGTTCCTTTTCTTAAAGAAAAAGTTTAAAAATTAAGATACAATTCACATACCAAAAATTCATTTTAAAGTGTACAACTCAACGATGTTTAGTATATTCACAAAATTGTGCAACTATCATCTCTAAGAAACAGTCATCATCCCAAAAGAAAGCTGGTACTCACTGGCAGTCATTTCTCTTTTTCCCTTTCTCACAGTCCCTGACAGTTACTAATCTAGCTACTTTCTGTCTCTATGGATTTGCCTATTCTGGGTCTTTTATATAAACATATCATAAAATACACAGCCTTTTGCATCTGCTTTCTTCACTTAGCATAAAGCTTTCAAGGTTTATCCATACTGTAACATGTATCAGTACTTTTTATGGCTGAATAGTATTCCATTGTATGGATATATATATATATATCTTGCTCTTTTTAAAGAATATTTATCATTTACACATATCTAAATAATACATCAGTGGAGCTTCTTTGAGCTTTATAATCGTATCACTTTGTTTCATCTTCTGAGACTGGCTTTTTTGTTGTTGTTCAACACTTCTAAGACTCATTCATAAACAGTACATTCATTTTCCAGTGTTATGTAATACTCCACTGTGCAGGTAAATTTTATCATGTATTGGTCCATTCTATCAACAGATTTCCCCCCAATTATGTGCTATTATAGTGTAGTTTTTAAACATATTTTGAGTTTGTTGCCTAGCACACAAGGGCCCTGTTTTTCAAATCTTTTCACCACCACTTTCACAGGAAATATTTTTTACATTGGAACCCAGTACAAAATACTTACATGTAGACCAGAAATAACAATATTGCCAAACAATACTTAGCTTTAAAAAGGATGATGCCCTCTGATATTTTCTATTCTGCTTCTTTAAAAAAAAAATGGCTAGGCCAATTAATGGCTAGACCCATAAATTAAATTAGTAGGTCACTCTGCAGTTTGAAAAATTATATTCAAGAGATAAGTTTAGGAGTTAAGTCCCTGGGTTGTACAAATTATCAACTTTATAGAAAAATTTCAAACTATTTTCCAAGTGACCATCCCACTTTAAAGTCCCACCACTGCATATGACTGTCCCTATTACTCCACATCCTTAACAATACTTGCTATTACTAGACTGCTTAATTATCTTTAAACAAGACAGAAAAATCATTGCATTCAGTCACTGGTATTAAGAAACTGTATTCATTGAGAGACAGTAAAAATGTAAAAAGGCAAGTATACTTAATGACAAAACTTTAGTATCCAGAATGATAAGTGAATAACAGNTAACTGCTGGACCACCAGGGAAGTCCTGCAAATCCTTTCTGACTCAGCGCAACAAGGAATATCTTTAAACAAGACAGAAAGATCATTGCATTCAGTCATTAGTATTAAGAAATTGTATTCATTGAGAGACAGTAAAAATGTAAAAAGGCAAGTCTACTTAATGACAAAACTTTAGTATCCAGAATAAGTGAATAATACTGATGTCAACCCATTGGAAAACTGAGCAGAAGACGATGGGCCTTTCATGTCTTCTGCTCAGTTTTCCAATGGGTTGACATCAGTATTATTCACTTATTCTGGATACTAAAGTTTTGTCATTAAGTAGACTTGCCTTTTTACATTTTTACTGTCTCTCAATGAATACAATTTCTTAATACTAATGACTGAATGCAATGATCTTTCTGTCTTGTTTAAAGATATTCCTTGTTGCGCTGAGTCAGAAAGGATTTGCAGGACTTCCCTGGTGGTCCAGCAGTTAAGACTCTGCACTATCAATGCAGGGAGCCAGGTTCCATCCTGGTCAAAGAACTAGATCCTGTAGGCCAAAACTAAAGACTTCACACTGCAACTAAAAGGTCCCACATGCTGAAACTGAAGAGACTTCATGCCGTAACTAAGCCTCAGTACAGCCAAATAAATACTTAAATTTTTTTTTTCTTCTAAATATGTTAAAGTTCTGTCTTTTACATTCAAGTCTGTATTCCATCCAGGATGGATGTCTATGGAAGGCATGAGGTTGGGATCCAATTCTTGCTTTTTCCACCTGACAGCCAGACGTCTGTCGGTATCTTCCCTCACGGTGCGCACGGCCACTCGCGTCGAGTATCTGATTTCTGTTCAGGTGTGGGTCTGTTTCTGTCCTTTCTCATTGGATCTCTAGGTCCGTTTGTCTGTTCCTGCATCAAGATCACTGTTTCAGTTCCTATAGCTTTATGGTAATCTTCCCCAGTGGCGGGAGCAGCTCCCTCTTCTTTTTCTCCCCTCTTCTCTGCCTCTCTTACCTCTTCCTTCAGGAATGTCTTTGCTATTCTTGGTCTTCTGCTCTGATATATAAATTTTCGATCAGTCTGTCAAATTCATCTAAAATGACGGATTTCCATTGGAATCACAATTCACCTATTCCCTTGTGGCTCAATTGGTAAAGAATCCACATGCAATGTGGAAGACCTGGGTTCAATCCCTGGGTTGGGAAGATCCCCTGGAGAAGTGAAAGGCTACTCACTCCAGTATTCTGGCCTGGAGAATTCCATGGACTGTATAGTCCATGGGGTCACAAAGAATCAGACACAACAGAGCAACTTTCAATTTCACTTCATAGAACATGAGGACAATTAACATTTTGTGATATTGAGTCTCCTATCTATAAATAAATCTTTTCATTTGTTTAGATTCTTTTCATGTGGGATTTTAGTTCCCTGACCAGGGATCGAACCTGTGTCCCCACAGTGGAAGTGCAGAGTCTTAACCACTGGACTGGTAGGGAAGTCCCTCATATTTCAATAAAGTTTTATAAATGCTTTCATATAGATCTTCCACATCTTCTGTGAGATATATTGCTAGGTACCTTATTATTTTACTGTTACTTAAAATACTGTCTCTTGTGTTTTCTAATTTTTGCTGGTATGGAGAAATCCAATCATCTTACTAAACTCTCTTACTATTTCTAACAATTTACCTATAGATTCTTCTGGTTTCTCTGTGGACATATCTGTAAATGATACAAGACTGTTTCTTCTATTCTAATAGAAGAATATAGTATTTATATTTCTTGTCACACTTATAGTAAAATGTAGAATAGAATTAGTGATGAAAGACATACACACATATAGTCTTACTACTCATTTTTAAATTTGTGTGTATGTTTAATTTTCCCCCAGCTTTACTGTGATATGACATTATAACATTGTGTCAGTTTAAGGTGTACAGTTACCACAATAAAGTTTGTTAATATTTCCATCACCTCACATAATTACCTTTTGTCTATGCGTGCTGAGATTGGATAATGAAAATATAGTATATGTATTTATGTGTGTGTGCGTGCACGTGTGTGCACACTTACTCGCTCAGTCATGTCCCTCTTTTTGCAACCCCATGGACTGTAGCCCGCCAGGCTCCTCTGTCCATGGAATTTCCCAGGCACAAATACTGGAATGGGTTGCCATTTCCTTCTCGAGGGCATCTTCCCGACCCAGGGATCGAACCTACGTCTCCTGCACTGGCAGGCATCTCCTATGTTGGGATATTATTTAGTTATAAAAAAGGAGATTACTGATTTTAAATAGATTTCTTCTAACATTTTTGAAGTTCCCCTCTAATCCTGGTTTTCCAACATGTTTCTCTTTTATATTAATTATGAATAAGTACTCTACATCTGTATTTTTTAACCTTTATCAGTGAAGTAAAGTGAATGTAAAATTATCTAATGTTAAATCATCCTTGCATTTGTGGGATGAAACCAATGTATTATTTTTAATAAACTGATGGATTTGGCTTGCTGATATGTTGTTTAGGATTTTTGCATTTATGTGCATGAGTGAGACGGGGCTGCAATTTTTATTCTATTGTATTGATCTTGCCTGGTTTTGGTATCATGGTAGTACTGGCCTCACAGAGCAAGTATTTCCTCTCTTGCTATTCCCTGGAAGAGACTGCAGAAGATTGAAATAAATATAGTATAAATAAACAGTATATTCTTTGAACATTTGGTAGAACTAAACTATAAAATCGCCTGACTTAGTATTTTCTTTGTGGGATAATTTTACCTTGTCTATTCAATGAGTTAGTGGTTACGACACTCTTTGGCTTCCCAGATGGTACACTGGTAAAAGAATCTACCTACCAATGCAGGGGACACAGAAGAAGCAGGTTCAGTCCCTGGGTCTGCAAGATCCCCTGGAGTAGGAAATGGCAACCCACCCCAGTATTCTTGCCTGGAGAATTTCATGGACAGAGGAGGATGGCGGACTACAGTCCAGGGGGTTGCAAAAGAATCAGACACAAATGAAGTGACTGAGTTCATACACACACACACACGACATTCTTTAAGATTTCTACCTTTTCCTTGATGAACTATAGGCCGCCAGGCTCCTCTGTCCATGGGATTTCCCAGGCAAGGATACCGGACTGGGTTGCCATTTCCTCCTCCACAGGATCTTCCCTGAATATAGTTAGTGCGTTATAATTTTTACAGAAATGTTTCCTTTTCTATTCAAATTTACTGCCATAAGGTTGTTTGTAGTATTTTCTAGCTATCATTAGAAATCTTTGTTGGATCTGAATTATGTTCTTTTTTACATTGTTAATTTTGTTTATTTGCTACAACTCCTTTCTGTCTTGATTGGACTCACTAGAGATTTAACTGTTTTATTAGTCTTCTCAAAGAACCAACTCTTAATTTTGTTGATCCTCTTTATGGTGTTTTAAGTTATTCTTAATTCTGCCCTTAAACATTCTTTGGGTTTATTCCATTGTTTTCTCTTTAAATTTGTCTTCTTTTATTGTATGTCTAGCACATTAATATTTAGCGTTTCTTGCTCTTGAATATTAGCACTTAAGACTATAATCGTCTAAGTGCCACTGCATTCCAAATATAAGCTTTGAAATGTGACTTTTTTGATTATTTAGTTCTTCGTATTTTAGACTTGTGCTATAATTTATCTGACCTGTGCATCAAGAAGCATACTTTTTAAATGTTCAAATGTATAGTGATTTTAAATTTACTTTTGTTACTAACTTCTAACTTAAGTGCACTGTGGTCAGAGAATGTGCTCTGTAGTGTTTGGGTATCTTGAAATTTATTGAGACTTGCTTTATGATCTAACATACAGTTATTCACTTCAAAAACTATACTCCATGTATTAAATTACAAATTCTTTTATTGTTGGGGAAAAAGTTCTATATGTCATTGTGTGTGTGTGCTAAGTCTACTCAGTCGTGTCCGACTCTTTGTGACCCCATGGACTGTAGCCCACCGAGCTTCTCTGTCCATGGAATTATCCAGACAAGAATACTGGAGTGGGTTGCCATGCCCTTCTCCAGGGGATCTTCCCCACCACCCAGGAACTGAACCCAGGTCTCCTGCATTACAGGCAGATTCTTTACTGTCTGAGCTCCCAGGGAAGCCCCTGTATGCCATTAGATTAAGAGAATTAACCATATTGTTGACATTTCTATATGTTTTCTCATGTTTTGACTGTGTGACCAATTTGAGAAAGTTGCTTTATAATTTACCACTTTGAGGAAGGATTTATAAATTTATCCCCAAATTTCTTACAATATTATAACACTAAGTTTAAAATGGTTACATTGTCCTGCGAGCGAGCTGGCTTTTACGAATACATATGAATCCTGTCTTAAATTCTACTTTACTTTCTATGATTCTTTATGTGTTGTATGTATCTTATCATCTTACAGTAAACAGCTAGATTAAAAAAATTCGACCTGATTATTAACTGTCAAGTTTACTCCATTTACCTTTATTGTGACTACTGACATATTTGGTCTGATTTCTACCACCTGTTTCCCCCTACTTTTCTTATGTGTATTTCTCTCTTGATTTTTTTTTTCTAATTTATTTTCTCCCTCTACGGCTTAAGAAATTATCCAAGCTATTTCTAGTCTTTTAGTAGTTACCTTTGGAATTTGACCATTTGTATTTTCTATAGACTGAATGTTTGGGTCCCCAAAATTCATGTGTTGCAACCTAATCCTCAATGAAATGGTATTTGGAGGTAGGCCTTTGGGAGGTAATTAGGTCATGAGTTGGCGGAGCCCTTATGATGGGATTAGTGCTCTTTTATAAAAGAGACCCCAGAGAACCCTCTTGCCCCTCTGCTATGTGAGGGGTCAGTGAGGAGACAGCTGTCTATTAGCCAGGAAGCAAGCCCTCATCAGACACTGAATCTGCTGGCACCTGGATCTTGGACTTCCCAGCCTCCAGATATATGAGAAATAAACATCTATTGTTTATAAGCCACTCAGCCTATGGTATTCTGTTATAGCAGCGTCATGACAGACCAAAACAATATTCAATTTCACAAAGATTTAATTTATATTTTTGGTCGTGCCACATGGCTTGCGGGATCTTAGTTCCCCAACCAGGAATCGAATGTAGGCTCCTGGCAATGAAAGCACTGAGGACTAACCACTAGCACACACGCAAGCGCAGCTGCTTCGGTCCTGTCCGACTTCTTGCGACTCTATGGACTGCAGCCCACCAGGCTCCTCTGTCCGTGGGATTCTCCAGACAAGAATAGTGGAGTGGGTTGCCATGCCCTCCACCAGGGGATCTTCCCAACCCAGGGATCGACCCCTTGTCTCCTGCACTGCAGGCAGATTCTTTACCTATTGAGCCACCTGGGAAGCCCCATGAACCACTAGACATCCAGGGAATTCCCTTAACAATGAGTTTAAATGTCTACAGCTAACCCAGGGATCAAACCTTGGTCTCCTGCATTGCAGGTGGATTCTTTATCCGCTGAGCCACAAGGGAAGCCCAAGAATACTGGAGTGGGTAGCCTATCCCTTCTCCAGGGTATCTTCCCGACCCAGGAATCAAATTGGGGTCTCCTGCATTGCAGGCAGATTCTTGACCAACTGAGCTATCAGGGAAGCCAAAATGTATAATAGTTATAAGGTAAAATATTATTCTTGAAAAATACAAATCACCCCCTACCTGATACATATGCTATTATTGTACAAAACTTCAGTTCTGTTCTTAATTCTATGAAGTAGGTATTAGTGTTTGTATTTCTTGGAAAGAAACACTTGTCTACAGATTTACCTGTGTGTATAGTGGCCAGCCTTCATGAGAGCCCCCAGTATCTCCCAGCATCCACACCTCTGTGCATCTCCCTTCACAGTGTACCAGGGCTAGTCTGCTGCTGCTGCTGCTAAGTCACTTCAGTCGTGTCCGACTCTGTGTGACCCCAGAGATGGCAGCCCATCAGTCTCCCCCATCCCTGGGATTCTCCAGGCAAGAACACTGGAGTGGNGCCTGTGGCCTACGTAAGTGGGTGATTGGTATTCCACGTAAGCCAAGTTATTCAGCCTCTTTTCTCTGCTAATTTTCTAATCCCTCTATCTATAATTAAACAAGCTTTTCCTCGCCTATCCATCTCCACCTTCGAATCACCCTGGATCCACCGGGGCTGGACCCCGGCACATAAGCAGTTATCATTCGCCTACATCCGTCCCTTTGGCATCTCCTTTTGGAGCGTAGACAGCTCCTCCCCAACTCCAACCTTGAAGGTCTACTGGAGGCTGCCAATCGCAGCCCCTCCCTTGTTGCTAAAAGGACTGGGTTTGAAACTTCAGTGTCCCTCAGGGGTTGTCACATAGTCTGGAAGCAACAGAAGAGGGTTCATAGCAGCCAAGGTGGGGAATCTGGTGTGCAGAAGTCAGGCAGCAACTCACCAGGGAAGAGCTGGCAGGAGAGGGAAGCAGGGAGAAGAGACGGGGAGAGGGTCCCGGCCAGGTGAGCTCTGTGCTCCCACAGGCTCCCTGCCTTGCTTGCCTCAACCAGATGCAATGGTTTGGATCATTTGCAGTGAAGGGGAACCATGTCATAGCAGGAAGTCTCTGCCTGGTAAATAGCAAGTGCTTTTAAAGCATCAACTGCTGATACTATTAATATCATCATTCCCCCACCTCCTTCCTCAGCTGGCGCCTTGATTTTCTAGCTTCTCTTGGGAAATGGGGAAGAGAAACAGAGAACAGAGCTGGGGAAAGTCCCAGTGGCCTCCTTTCACTTCCCTCCACCCCTGGAAGGCTCCAGCGTCCCCACAACAGGGGCGGGGACAGGCCTTGGTCCATAGCAGAAGCAGGCAGACCCTGGCTTAACAGAATCAAAAGGCCTCCGGGGGCCACTGCCCTCTTCTTCCTTCAGAAAAACAGGCTGCATTACCCAGGGCTGCCGACAGGTGACGTGAGGAGCACAGATCTGCCTGGGGCAGCTGCGGAGGGTGACGTACCCTCCCAGCCCCAAGCGCGGGAGCCCCCCATCCAGAGACCCAGAAGCAAGACAGAGGACACGAGACAGAAAAGGAAAGAAATCCCAGAGAAGAGAAGCTGACCCGAGCAGGGGACCCAAAGAGAAGTGCAAGACAGACAGGCAAAGCGAAAAGGAAGAGGCTCAGGGACAGAATGGAGGCTGGCCAAGGAGAGGAGCAACAGAAGGTAAGATGGTAGGCTGGCATCCCCGACTCAATGGACACGAACTTGAGCAAACTCCGGGAGATAGTGAAGGACAGGGAAGCCTGGCGTGCTGCGGTCCATGGAGTCACAGAGTCAGACACGACTTAGCGACTGAACAAAGGAAAGGTGCTCCTGATGGAAACTGAACAAGGGATGGACAAAGTGGCAAAGCAAGGAGAGGCTGGAGACTGCTGAGAAAAGAAATCTACTTTGGAGAAACATCACACAAGCCTCCACGCTGTCTTCCTCCCCATGAGCCCCCAGCTGGGCCTCCATCCTTGGCTCCCCCGGAGCCTTCACCACACTCTGCCTGTCCCAGTCACACCAGTGCTCCAAAGAGCAGGGGAAGGAAAATGTGCCTGGGTTGGGTGTGGAGAGAAGGGTCAGCAGACAGCTGCAGCTCCTAAGAGAAGCCAGTTCACATCCCGCTCTGGCTGCAGGGCAGCTGCCCAACAGGAGACACAGGGTCTCTGCTGTCCCAGCAGCCTGCTGGGCAGCGAGCAGCCACAGGCCCGAGGCTTAGCCCTGGTGGACCTCAGGTGCCCCACCCAACGGTCAGCACATCTAGTCTTCTTCCTAACCCAGAGGCCTCCCAGGAGAAGCCACTGCCTCCCACAAGGGGCCCCTTCAGGGTGTCTCCCTAGGAGGCCTGGGCCCCGAGACTCCCAGGGTTGGGTGGATGCCAGACGGACTTCTGCAAGAGTGGGATGCTGTGCCCAGGACACCCTGGTCCTCCTGTCTCCCGGGTTGAAGGGAGACTGGAGTAAGGTCTATCGGACCAGAGACTCCTGTCCTTCAGCCTGAGACCCTCGAGTGTACCTGTGGCAGTCATAGACAAAGGGGGACCAACTGTGTTATCTATGATCCACTCACCCTGCTCCCTGCCCATGATGGCTGAAGGGGATGGTCACAGTGATGGTGGTGATGCCCCTAACATCAAACATCTGTAAGACGCCTGACTTACCAGACAACTTCACAAGCACCAGCTCAAAGGAACATCACAGCTGCAGGAGATGTTGGATATCAGCGCCATTTTACAGATTCGAGAAGGTGAGGCTCAGAGTTACTTTACTTGTCCAAGGCCCCACAGCTAACAATGGCACAGCTGGCATCGGCCCCTAATTGTGTGGATGCCGCATGCTAGGCTTTTTCCACTCTTCCTTGCTACCTCCCCTGGCAAGTGCAGCAATGCATGGGCACTGAGGGAAATAAAAATGCTGACCTTGACTTGAGACCAAGCAGGGCTCATGGGATGGAAGTGGTCTGACCCAGTCCAGGGGAGAAAAAACAGGACGAGGGAATAACCCAGATAAAATTCAACAGCTTTAACACTGACGCCGATGATGTCATTTTCTTCCCCTTTCACAGTTTCCTCCCCAGCTCTGTTCTGTCCATTATGACTGATGTGAAGGCTGGGACCCTGGAGCCCCTTCGGAGGCAGGAGGGCTGGCTCATCCTTCAGCCATCGCTGGACCCCAGCTGTTCGCAGGTCTTCCTGTCACTCACTCTCAGCTGAGCTTCACACCAGCATGGGCTGTCTTCTCTCCCCGCCGAGCCTCCCCACAGTACCCGCTGGGCACCCTGCTGCTCTCTGCCCAGTAGAACATCTGCCTCTATGCAGGAAGCAAGACAGTATCCCAGATGGGTTGTAGGAGGTCCTGGCCACTGGAACCAGGCTCACAGGGCATGCCAACAGAACTACCAGCCCAGCAACTGACNAGTACCCGCTGGGCACCCTGCTGCTCTCTGCCCAGTAGAACATCTGCCTCTATGCAGGAAGCAAGACAGTATCCCAGATGGGTTGTAGGAGGTCCTGGCCACTGGAACCAGGCTCACAGGGCATGCCAACAGAACTACCAGCCCAGCAACTGACAGCCTTTCAGAGCAGGTTGCCAAGCTGCAGGACCTGCCTCCCATTTTTTTCTGGTCTGGCTCAAAATGAGATTAAGGTGTAGAACTGAAATGAAGACAATCCCTACTCAAAAATATATCCACACCTGCAACATTCTTCCAAGGAGAGAGTTCTTAATTCCACCAAACGTTTTGTTTGAAAGGTAAATACTTCCAATCCTAACAGTTATTTACATCTCGGCCCAAGTTATTGAATTAGATTGATTTCCAAACAGCTGAGATCTGCCTGCATTTAGGTGGAGAAATTGGTGGAGAAAAGATTAATTTTGGAACAAGGAGTAATTTTGGAAAGAATGGTAACGTTATTCTTCCAGGAACCAAATTAACAACAGGTACTGATGGCCTCCTGTTGCCAAGGACCTCAGTCATCACTGGGGGAGCTGTAGCAGCAGAGTCCCTGCCTTATGGAGCTCACAGTCTCACTGAGCTCACAGGGTTTTCTCCCTGTCTCCAGAACACCACGTCCTATCTGTGGCAAAGGCCTAGCCATGCTTACTCCTGCAGGATCTCTGTAAGTTTCTCTTCCACTGCTGGCTGTAGTTCAGACCCTCATCACTGCTCCCCTGGGCTGTTGTGGTACCCTGCATAATACGGTAGTGCCTGCATGCTCAGTTGCTTCAGTCGTGTCCAACTCTTTGTGACCCCATGGACTGTAGCCCGCCAGGATCCTCTGTCCATGGGATTCTCCAGGCAAGGATACTGGAGTGGGTTGCTACGCCCTCCTTGAAGGGATCTTCCTGACCCAGGTTTCGAACACACATCTCTTAGGTCTCCTCCATTGGCAGGAGGATTCTTTACCACTAGCGCCACCTGGGAAGCCCAGCACTGTAGTGGCTGCACCTATCTTTCACCCTCTCCCTATAATCTGTCTTGGACATTAATTGGACTGTATGACTTAATACACCGAATGTGTATGCTGATCACTTCTCTACCAGACGCAAGTGTATTCATGGTGTTTCCATACCCTAATTACTTTTTAAAAAATCAAAACTTTTTAGCCTGGCATATAAATACTTCTATTTCTTTTCTACCCCTCTAGTATTTCCTCCCAGTACTTTCAGCTAAGATGATCTACTCCCATCCCCCACCACAATGTATCGAGCTCCAAGCCACTGAGTATTCTCTTCCCTCCACTGAGCACAGCCTTCCTTGCCCTGTGTAGTCCAGTTCTCAATCCTGCATCTTAGGGTCACATGTAGACCTTTTGCATAATGATAATAATAATGGGGATCAACTAAGTCCCACCAAATTCTAAACTCTGGGGGTGTGACCAAGGCATCAGTCATTTTTAGAATC
Source organism: Neotragus moschatus (assembly GCA_006410615.1). Taxonomy (NCBI): domain Eukaryota; kingdom Metazoa; phylum Chordata; class Mammalia; order Artiodactyla; family Bovidae; genus Neotragus; species Neotragus moschatus. The sequence goes on along the minus strand of SJYA01002278.1, from coordinate 753,865 downwards.
CCTCACTCATTCTAGGGCTTCCCCAGTGGCTCAGCGGTAAAGAATCCACCTGCAATGCAGGAGACTTGGGTTTGGCCCCTGCATTGGGAAGATCCCCCGTAGGAGGGCATGTCTCCCCACTCCAGTATTCTTGCCTGGAGAATCCCATGGACTGAGGAGCCTGGCAGGCAACAGTCCATAGGGTCACAAGGAGTCGGACACGACTGAGGCAACTCAGCACGCAACACACACACTCATTCTAATGTGCAGCCAAGGCTGAGAAACGCTGTCTTTGTCCAACTGCCACTCCAGCCCATGGACTGAATGGTAGGCTTCTTTCTCCAGACTCAAAGAGCACCTGTGATCTGTCATTAGCACTGACTTGCCACACAACACATTCTGGTTTACACTCCTTGTTAACAAGGTTCTCCTGGCTGGAAGGTCTCTGCTACCCCATGACTTGTGGATGGTGCAGACAGCCACCGAGTGCTGGTTGACTGATGTTTGTCTTGAGGAGGGGAAAGAGCACAGCTCCTATTGCCAGGCTTTGGAACTGTGCAGAAGTGGGGGTGCTGAAAGGGACTGGAAGCCTAGCCCTCCCTGTCAGTATCAGCAGGGATGAATCATGCTGATGGTACACACCCTTGATTTGGTGTGATGAAAATCACACTTTACCTCTGTGATCTTCCTCCACCAAACCCATAAGCCAAGAAAAACATCAGATAGAACCCCACTGAAGGGTATATCTACAATATATCTGACCAGTCCTCCTCAAAACTCTCAAGGTCATCAAAAACAAGGCAAGTCTAAGAAAATGTCACAGCCAAGAAGAGCCTGAGCAGACATAACAACTAAATGGAAGGTAGCTATCTGGATGGGATTCTGGAATAGAAAAAGGACATTAGGGGAAAACTAAAGAAACCTGAATAAAGATGGTCTTTAGCCAATAATAATATATCAACATTATTTCATCAATTGTAACAAATATACCACACTAAGGTAAGACAGTAATCAGGAAAACTGCAGGCAGCTTGTGTTGGAACTCTCTGTACTAGCTGTTCAGTTTTTCTATAAATCTAAAATTTTTCTTTAAAAAGTCTATTAAAAACAATTTAATAAATTTTTAATTTCGTTAAAAAAAAAAAACAGCTCCCTACCCCCATCAAGCCCACGTCTGGTCACCTTCCTGGCAAGCAGCGTGGAGTCCTGTGCCCTGCTGGTGGTGTCTGATGCTTCTGTAATAGGGGCTGGGCTTCTATGGTTCAGAACCACAAAGCCAAAAACTCAGCAACGACTTTTAAAGCTGCCTTTTAAAACAAGTGCTTTGGGTCCAACTAGAGGTCACGGGTGGATCTGTGGGCTTCAGAGGAAAATGCAATGTCTTCCCTTGATTTGCATGTTAAATGCTCATCAAACAAGCATTAAACCTCAAGTATTCTGTTTAATAGCCTAACTGCAAAATTCCAGAGAAGGGCTGATGAGCATAGAGAAGTCAAAGCCTGGGACTGAGGAGAGAGCAGCTGCTGCTGCTGCTGCTAAGTCGCTTCAGTCGTGTCCGACTCTGTGTGACCCCATAGACGGCAGCCCACCAGGCTCCCCCGTCCCTGGGATTCTCCAGGCAAGAACACTGGAGTGGGTTGCCATTTCCTTTTCCAATGCATGAAAGTGAAAAGTGAAAGTGAAGTTGCTCAATCGTGCCCGACTCTTTGCAACTCCATGGACTGCAACCTACCAGGCTCCTCTGTCCATGGGATTTTCCAGGCAAGAGTACTGGAGTGGGGTGCCATTGCCTTCTCCGGAGAAGAGAGCAGAGAGTGGTGATATTCTAATAGGCTGAGGGGCTCAAGGTGGTTGTAGTCACTTCACTGAATTCCTGCACTGCCCTGAGGCAGCTGGACCGCTGACTGCCCAGATCGCCGCAGCTGACGCCCACCAGGGTGGCCCCTTCCTCCCAGGCCCCTCAGGCCTGACAGGGTCTCCTTGAGAAGCCCCACCTCTGGGTTTGCCCCACCATCCTTCCGTCATGGCGGAGGGCACCCCCTAACAGCAGGGGGGCTGCGGAGTGGGCCTACTGGCCCCCATGACGCAGAGCTCTTCCCAGTCCTCAAGCCCGGGCCCAGTCCAGCCCAGTTGCGCAGGGGGAGTGGGAGGGACAGAGCCCCTTTATCAAGCACAGAGAACTGTTTGAACAAGGAGGCACCTTTATCTTTAACATGGAATTACTTCTGAGGAAAAGGAAAAGAGCCAACCATGAAAAGAAATAAAGCCCTCTCTTAGAAGCGGCTCACTGGACTCACAAATCACAGCCACAGGCCTGGTTGCTAAAAAGAGTCCCCTGAAAAGACCCAAAGCTGGCCCACCAGCAGGGTTGCAGGGCCTTGCTGCTACCTCCGGCCCCCCGTCACCGCCGAATATGACAGTCTTGGCAGCGCCAGGCCAGCCCTCACCCCGTGGCTTCCTCTGACAGCCCCCAGAGGCGGAACACAGGGTAGCATTGTGTGGCTGACCTCACCACAGGCCCAGGACAGGAGTCAGGGAGCGGGACTCACTGCCGCCTGCCAGTCCGGGGACCCACGCCCCTGCCTCCAAGGGGACCTCAGTCCAGTTCCAGGGAGTCAGGATGGTGGGCCGTGGTGCACAGAAGCCCCAGCCCAGGGCCCTGGCAGGCATGAGCGGGCATGAGCAAGTGAGTCAGGCCAGCCATGGGATCACCTCCCCACGCCTTTGACAAAGGACCATTCAAGAGAGGCCAGACCAACAGTCCCAGCAGCAGAAACAGAAACTCAGAGCAGCTGCCAGGCCCAGAGGCCCAGGGGCCAGGCCCATGAGACCCTACTCACAGGCAGACCGCAGGACAAGGCCGCCTGACTGGCCCTTCCACTCCCTCTGCCTTGAGAGCGCAGCTCTGGGTGGGCAGTTGAGCCCACAGGGCACTTTGTGCTCACACTGACTTGCCTGGTGGTGGAAATGACATGGGATGATCCCTGACCTATGGGCCCGTATACTTGGAAACCTGCCGAACCCGGTCATTTGCCGGCATGGAGGTTTACCTGACCTTGTTTGTCTCAGCTTCAGGAAACATACTGTCTCCTCCTTCCTGTTACATGCCTCATTGCCCCAATCCCCACAGAGCCAAGGCCCACGCCTCTTTCCAGGTCCCCTCCATCAGACTATGAGCTCTCTAGAAGGGAGGTACCTTCTAGGCATTCTCTGAATCTCCAACACTTTGCAGAGTGGCTGCTCAGGTAATGCTGATGACTGAAGGATCAGACGTTCAGCACCATTATCCTTTTAAGTCAAGTCCAACCTAAGCTCAAAACAACTCAAGGATCTGTGTGGAATTTCAAAGGAATTTTTAGACTTTTTCAGTGCTCCCCTTCCCCCATTTCCTCCCGCCCACTCTCCAGGTCTCCATCAAATCCCAGTCACCAAAACACTGTGATGAATCAGCTTCCCTCCATTGCCTTCAGTCCTTAAGCACTTCCCAGACCTCCTGAGCTGTGCTCAATNCTCTTTGCAACTCCATGGACTGCAACCTACCAGGCTCCTCTGTCCATGGGATTTTCCAGGCAAGAGTACTGGAGTGGGGTGCCATTGCCTTCTCCGGAGAAGAGAGCAGAGAGTGGTGATATTCTAATAGGCTGAGGGGCTCAAGGTGGTTGTAGTCACTTCACTGAATTCCTGCACTGCCCTGAGGCAGCTGGACCGCTGACTGCCCAGATCGCCGCAGCTGACGCCCACCAGGGTGGCCCCTTCCTCCCAGGCCCCTCAGGCCTGACAGGGTCTCCTTGAGAAGCCCCACCTCTGGGTTTGCCCCACCATCCTTCCGTCATGGCGGAGGGCACCCCCTAACAGCAGGGGGGCTGCGGAGTGGGCCTACTGGCCCCCATGACGCAGAGCTCTTCCCAGTCCTCAAGCCCGGGCCCAGTCCAGCCCAGTTGCGCAGGGGGAGTGGGAGGGACAGAGCCCCTTTATCAAGCACAGAGAACTGTTTGAACAAGGAGGCACCTTTATCTTTAACATGGAATTACTTCTGAGGAAAAGGAAAAGAGCCAACCATGAAAAGAAATAAAGCCCTCTCTTAGAAGCGGCTCACTGGACTCACAAATCACAGCCACAGGCCTGGTTGCTAAAAAGAGTCCCCTGAAAAGACCCAAAGCTGGCCCACCAGCAGGGTTGCAGGGCCTTGCTGCTACCTCCGGCCCCCCGTCACCGCCGAATATGACAGTCTTGGCAGCGCCAGGCCAGCCCTCACCCCGTGGCTTCCTCTGACAGCCCCCAGAGGCGGAACACAGGGTAGCATTGTGTGGCTGACCTCACCACAGGCCCAGGACAGGAGTCAGGGAGCGGGACTCACTGCCGCCTGCCAGTCCGGGGACCCACGCCCCTGCCTCCAAGGGGACCTCAGTCCAGTTCCAGGGAGTCAGGATGGTGGGCCGTGGTGCACAGAAGCCCCAGCCCAGGGCCCTGGCAGGCATGAGCGGGCATGAGCAAGTGAGTCAGGCCAGCCATGGGATCACCTCCCCACGCCTTTGACAAAGGACCATTCAAGAGAGGCCAGACCAACAGTCCCAGCAGCAGAAACAGAAACTCAGAGCAGCTGCCAGGCCCAGAGGCCCAGGGGCCAGGCCCATGAGACCCTACTCACAGGCAGACCGCAGGACAAGGCCGCCTGACTGGCCCTTCCACTCCCTCTGCCTTGAGAGCGCAGCTCTGGGTGGGCAGTTGAGCCCACAGGGCACTTTGTGCTCACACTGACTTGCCTGGTGGTGGAAATGACATGGGATGATCCCTGACCTATGGGCCCGTATACTTGGAAACCTGCCGAACCCGGTCATTTGCCGGCATGGAGGTTTACCTGACCTTGTTTGTCTCAGCTTCAGGAAACATACTGTCTCCTCCTTCCTGTTACATGCCTCATTGCCCCAATCCCCACAGAGCCAAGGCCCACGCCTCTTTCCAGGTCCCCTCCATCAGACTATGAGCTCTCTAGAAGGGAGGTACCTTCTAGGCATTCTCTGAATCTCCAACACTTTGCAGAGTGGCTGCTCAGGTAATGCTGATGACTGAAGGATCAGACGTTCAGCACCATTATCCTTTTAAGTCAAGTCCAACCTAAGCTCAAAACAACTCAAGGATCTGTGTGGAATTTCAAAGGAATTTTTAGACTTTTTCAGTGCTCCCCTTCCCCCATTTCCTCCCGCCCACTCTCCAGGTCTCCATCAAATCCCAGTCACCAAAACACTGTGATGAATCAGCTTCCCTCCATTGCCTTCAGTCCTTAAGCACTTCCCAGACCTCCTGAGCTGTGCTCAATCACTCAGTTGTGTCCGACTCTTTACGGGCCCATGGACAGTAGCCAGCCAGGCTCCTCTGCACACAGAATTTTCCAGGCAAGAATACTGGAGTGGGTTGCCATAGCCTCCTCCAGGAGATCTTCCCAACCCAGGGATCGAACCTGCATCTCTTGCATCTCCTGAATTGGTAAGAGGATTCTTCACCACTCGCGCCACCTGGGAAGCTCCCCCAGACCTGCAATGAGGTCAAATTCCTAGTTTTCAAACTCTACCAAAGGAACAGGACAAACTGAGATGGCCCATGGGCAGAAAGGAATGTACACTTTAGGTGTGTGTGGTGTGCACCTGCGGGGCGAGTGACAGGCGGGAGACAGCCTGGAGGGGCAAGTGGGCTTTCAACAATGCCCTGGTGCATGAGGACTTTTTCCCACATATGATCAGTTCACAGATGCTCACTGGGCTTGCTCCATGTCTGACACCATGCCTGCCCCCCTGCCGTCTGGGGAAAAAAGCGGACCTTGCCTTTGAAGAAGCAGGAGAGGGTGTGGGGAGCAGGCATGGACGTAAGTAGCTAAATGCAGGCCCAGTGGGAGTAGCCTTTAAGGGAAGAAGCAACAGAGCATTTCAGGGGTACCAGGAAGAGGAAAGTTTGTCTGTTTACTAAGAAATGTGCAGACTCTTTGCAATCTCATGGACTGTAGCTTACCAGGCTTCTCCATCCATGAAATTTTCCAGGCAAGAGTACTGCAGTGGGTTACCACTTCCTTCTCTAAGAAATAGGAAAAGCTGTCTTAAAGAATGAGCACTGGAGAGGGGCCTCAAAGGACACTGTAACAATAATGAGTGCTACACCGCTTCAGTTGTGTCCAAGCCTCTGAGACCCTATGGACTACTGTAGCCCCACCAGGCTCCTCTGTCCACTGGGTTCTCCAAGCAAGAATACTGGAGTGGGTAGCCATTCCCTTCTCCAGGGGATCTTCCTGACCCAGGCATCGAACCCTCATCTCTTCTCCTACACTGGCAGATGGGTTCTTTACCACTAGCGCCACCTGAGAGTCCTAAAATATTGAAAGACATTCTAATAATAATAACAATGTGTCATTACTATTATTATAGCAGTTAATATCTAGCAAGTGTGTTCTATATGCTAGGAACAAAGAAGCAGTTGACATAACTTAGCCCTGCTCAATCCTCATGCCCATTTGACAGATAAGGAAACTGAGGCTTAGAAGAGTTAAGCAAGCTAGGAAGTGTCAGCAGCCAGATTAGACCCCAAGTCTGTGCATCTCCAAAGGCAACCATCCCCTCCTCTGCAGGCCGAAGTAAGGGTTCACTCCTGCTAGGGCCTGAGCAGAGGCAGAGTAGGAAGTCCAAGGCTTGGGATGATCACATGGAGAAGGTGCTTGGTGCGATAGCTGTGGCCGGGACCCAGAGAGCTTCGAGGGCCACAGTCAGGCACCTGTCCCCACTAACAGGCACAGAGAGGTTGGAATACTGGCCCACAGGATCAGTGGTAATTAAAAGCAAGAGGGCTGAGAAAGTGGAAGGAGAGAGAGCCCATCACCATGGTCTGGGTGAGAGACTGCAGCTGGGTGAGGTGAGAGGGTGCAGGGAACCTGTGAGCTCACGCCTCTGTGTCAGGTATGGATGTTATGTATGAGTGAGAAGGGGAGAGAGTGCAAGCGTGACCCACACATGAGCGAGTACAGGGCCCCTGCTTGTTGAAGATGGAGGTTGAGGGGGTCCTTCTGGGTGGGAGGTGGGGTAAGGTCAGCCGGGGAGAAAGGGAGGGGCTGGGAAGGAGAGCTCAGAGAAACGAAACCATCATCTCAGAGGGCTCTGGGTCCTGGAAAGCCCACGGGGCCTGGCATAGGGAAGGGACTCAGTTAACAACTGTTAAAGGGATGTATGTATGACGTTAAGACCTTGCTTCTGGTCCCCTCCCAAGGAGTGGCTTTGCCCTTCAGCCACGTGACGGTCACTGTCATTCTAACTATATCCTCCCTCATCCCTAGCACCAAATCAGAGCTTCTGAGCTGCAGCAGCCACATTCCCACGGCCCCAGCCTGGTCCCCTGGGCCCCAGCGCCCCTCCTGAGCCTCCTGCTCCCCTATCTTTGTAACAAGTGTCTTCCTGTGTGGGCTCCAGGCTGACTTCATACTTTCCCAGGTCAGAGTCTCCCCTCCCCCTTCCCATTCCAGGGCAGAGAAGATGCTGCCAAATTGGATCCAAGGTTTTGTTTCGGCTAGAGATATTCTGCTTCTCATCAGAGACAGACAGCCCTGACCAGCACCTCCTGTCACACTCTCCAGTTGCCCTGAGGCTTTCTGTCCAGAGGATTCAGAGACTCAAATGAATCTGGCCTTGTCCCTCCAGAGACCACATCTCCCAAGACTCTACCAGGCCCTGGTTATTATCCTAGCAAAACAGACCAAGTGGACATGGTGTCCAGGCGGGTCAGGGGCTGCAGCCTTGGAGATAAGAACTCAGTCTCGGATTCTTGAGCATCTCCNTGTCCCTCCAGAGACCACATCTCCCAAGACTCTACCAGGCCCTGGTTATTATCCTAGCAAAACAGACCAAGTGGACATGGTGTCCAGGCGGGTCAGGGGCTGCAGCCTTGGAGATAAGAACTCAGTCTCGGATTCTTGAGCATCTCCTGTCTCAGAGAGTGAAAGGCGAGCCTTCTCGGGGTGACCACAGACCAGCCCCTTCCCTGCTCCGCTCAGCTTCAACCCTGTGTCATAAAATTATAAGCACAGTTTGGCACCTGGAGAGAAAAGGGATCTTTTTCAAGACTGTACAGTCTACAAAAACTGGGAGGAAAACAAATGCCTTGGAAATCATGAAATCTGATCCCTCTACTGCCAGATGAGAAAACAGAGGCCTAAAATTGTGGAGGCTTTTGGGTTCGATCTGTGGTCAGGGAACTAAGATCCAGCATGCTGCATGGTGTGGCCAAAAACTAAAAAAGACAATAAAATCGTGGAGGCTTTCAGTTGCTGGAGATCAGTCTAAGCCATTCTTGACTATCACCAGAAACCCAGTTTGCATCTAAAAGGGCTATCTGTGATAAGAATGCACTCCCCCTTGGAGCACAGCCAGGACTACCCCTGGGTCTGCACCCCCAGGCTCACCTTCTTTATGCTGCAGGCAGGGGCGGGGCCTCTCATGACTAGTCTGCATCCTCAGGTGCCCAGGCAGAAGCTGGTGCATGATTTGTTAGACAATGAGTCCTGGGGGCTGCCTGGCACGGGCTGCCTGGCACAGTCTGCCATCCAGATGGCTGCCAGCAAGGCCCAACAGGGCCAGGGGCCAGGCTCTGCTTACGGGATCCGATGCTCTGGCTTCGCTATGGCTGTAGGGCGTTTCCAGGGTCTAGGGAACTGCCTCTGCTCCCTCTTCTCCCGGCCACATTCTCCAAGAAAACAGAAGGAAGCAGGCTCCCCATCCACTAGGGCACCCATACTTTGAAAGGGACATCATAGTCCCCAGAGGATTGCTGGCAACAAAGAAAAAAAGGCAAGTGAAGCAAGTGATGTGTGACAGAAGTGTGTGTGTGTGTTGGGGGGGGGGTCACAATCCTGGCTGAAGAGTCAGAGGTCTCAGACACAGTGGAGTGTGTGACGTCCGAGCCTCAGTTTTCCCATTTGCATGATATCCCAACTGGATGTCCCCTTTCTGGCTCTGAAAAATCTAGGATTCTGAGGTCAGGGACTCTGTCTTCCTCGTGACCCTGGCAATGAACACACAGTAGGTACTTAAAGCAATTCACTTAATAATTGAATGAAGTGGGGCCCAAGTCCGTCCAAAGATCACGAGTTGGCCAGAAAGGAGACCCTGGCCTCCAGAGTCTATCACCAATCCAGGAGCCCTTGGCAAACTGCCTTCCTGTTCAAGACACACAGATGTGCTTGGCAGAGCCAAGGAGAAAGCAGGAAAGTGTCCCTGGGGGATAGAGGGCAGCCTGGACACTCCTTCCCCGCCCATCATCACCCGAGGATACTTTCTAAATACTCCTGGCGCCTTTCTTGCTGGCTCCTCCTCCTCGCAACCCTCCTCGAGGCTTTGTCTCCTCTTCCTGCCCTCCCCTGCTCTTCCAACACAGTCACACCTTTCCTCCTTCCTTTGCGGAGGTTCAGAGCCAAAGCAGGTTTGGGAGCTGCCTGATCCTGAGTTAGGCAGGAAGGCTCAGGGGCAGAACTGAGATTCCTAAGAGGGGCCAGGAGCCTCAGGCTTTCTTAGGGTCAAGGCAGGTAGGAAGCAGTGGGAAGAGATTTAAATTCTGATCCATGCCCAGCCTCTTGCATTTGGCACACAGGAGAGGGGCTCCCCTCTGAGGGAGTCTAGAAGTGCACCCCCCCCATCTTAAGCAGAGTTCTCAGGGCGATATTTCCTCCTAGCCTTTTTGAGCCTTACCCTACACGCTCCTTCAAGGAGCTGGATGAGGCAGAAACCGCGCTCTCTCCTCCAGCTGGAGACCTGTTCAGAAGAAGCACTCTCTGTGTGTGTCTGTGAAGGGAAGCAATGGTATATGTTATTGCTGGTCTGTGTGAAAGTGCACACAGTTCAATGACAGGTGTATGTGTAGCCTTGTGGGTTGTGTGCTGTGGTTTGGTACATGCATGGTGTATTTGGTGTGTACATGGTGTACATGTGATATATGCGTGTGCTCTGTGTTTATGCAGTGTGTGTGGTAAGTAGGTGTGTGTCTGAGTGTGTGGGTGGTGTGGTGAGCGTGCATGTTTGGAGTGTGTTTGTGATGTGTACTGTGTGTTGGGGGAGCTGGAGTGGCTAGGGGTGACATCAGTTGTGAGATGGGAACTAGCATTTCAGGGTCTCCTACCCAGAGAAGTCAGGGGTAATCAGTATCTAGGCAACCATGTTGGGGGAGGGGAGGAGATATGGAGGTGAGGAATGGGCAGAAAAGGAGGGAGGCTGAGAATTGAAAAGGGGTTTCCATGGCAACTACTGGGCAGGTCACGTGAAAAAGGCCAAAGCAGAAACAGACATAGACATCAGCACATACACACGATGAGGCCACTGGGACCCCAGAATGGGGGCCCTTACCCCGAAGACATGGGTTGCCCACTGATCCATCTCCAAACCTGGAAACCTGGGCCTAGGCAGAGCACATGATGTCAAGAAGACAAAGGAAGTGGAGACAGAGGCCACATTGGCAGGGAGAAGCCCTGGAAGCCACAACCCCTGAGGATGGATGTGGGCAGCGGTGGCCTGGCCAGGCCCATTCTGCAGCATGCCTGCTCCCTGCTCCCACCCTCAGGTGCTTCCTCTACCAGCCACCACTTGTAAGAGCCCACAAGCCAGTGCCAGGAGCCCCTTCCAACTCGGCAAGGAAGCCCAAGAGACACAATGGGAAAGGCTGTGCCAAGGCCAGCCCTGCTGGGGAAAGAGGGCAGGGTACCAGGAAAGGAGGAAATGGGGCGAGGGGACCAGGCACCCCCGCCCCTTGCCCCGGAAGAAGCCAGGACAGTTTAGACAAGAGAAAAGGAACACTGATGCACTCTCATGAACGCTGTGCCCTGGAACGCCAGCCCTTTTTTTTACCTGCCCCTCCTCCTGGTGTCCACTGCCCAGCCCCAACTCCCCCATCCTCCAAGCGCCAAATCAGCAAGTCCCATTTTGCATGGCTCATGTGTGCACACTCACGGCCAGCCACCTCCCCTCGTCTTCACAACCGCACACTCAAGTGTCCACAGCTTCCAAGTAACAAAGGGAAAACTACCCCGCCCTGGTAAGAAGACAGCAGCCCTTTCCCCTTCTCCGAAAACCACAGCCCCAAGCTCCTGGCAGCAGCAAACGCCTTGTCCGAACAGCTTCACCCCCACTGCCACGGCCTGTCTCCCCCGTCTGCCGCCCCTCTTCTCTTCCGACGCCCACCTCCCCTTTGGGTTTCCATCTCCTACCCGGTCTTCGCTGCCCTAGCGGCGTGCCTGGCGAGAATCGCTCAAACCCATCGAAACAAACCTACCCTGTCAGCATCCTGGCGCCGCGCGATCGGTCCCCACCCCAGCCCCTCTCCCTCCTCGTTAGAGGAACCCAACTTCGCCACCTCTGCAGCGGCTTACCTGCGCGGCGTGTCCCCTCCGAGACAATCCCAGAAGGATGAGTGGAGTCCGGAGGAGCCTGGGAGTGGCGAGGCTAGGGGAGGGCGGTGGGCGAGGCTTTCGGCGTTTTTCCCGCCTCCCGTGCTGGGAAGGGTGGGGGCGGGCTGGAGCAGCGCGTCCGGCAGGGGTGGGGAGTGTTGGGCGGGGGCTCGGCCGGGGCTGGGCTCCGGGGACCGCAGTGTCACCGTCCGCCGGCCTCCGGGTAGCGTCGGCGCGCGGACCCCCTTCTCCTTGCCTGGCTGCCCGCCCCTCGAGCGCGCCGCCGCTGCTCCTGGGTGCGGGCGGGATTCAAGGGGCAGGCCGCTTGGAGAAGCAACAGGAGACCGCCGCCGCGAAGACGGGCCA
>SJYA01002278.1:659159-737277 GCA_006410615.1 Neotragus moschatus | reverse complement strand
GGCACTGCTCCAATACTGTTATTCATCTGGAAAAGTGTGCACCATCCTTATGCCTCTCCCCAACTGCTTCTATTCTAGGTCAGGCTCCATGATGCCAGCCTCCCGTTGATGCCTCCGCCTCAGTCTCCCCACCCTTATGCTAACTCTTGTTTGGAAATTAGTTTCTACAACACTGATGTGATTCAAACCTTCCTAGACTCTGATTCTCTACAAGTTAAAATCCAGCTGCTTAAAGTCCAGCATTCAGTCTTTACTACCCGACACCCACCTACATTTTCTGCTTTATCTCCTGACCCATTCTCTGCCCTGCCTTCCCCATTTTATCACTCTGGTCCCCTCAATCCTGGCAAATGCTGTTCCCCAGACCAACAGGGCCATACACAATTATTCAAATACCCTGCCTGCTTGCCTGCCCCTAAACTTTTGTTCACATAATCTTCTCTGCTTAAGACATCCTGTCCCTCCCTTCTCTACTTACATGAATCGCATCTGCCATGCAAAGTGAAATTCAAACATCACCTTATTGAAATTAAAGCTGTCTTGTCCATGCTGCCATGAACTGCATTGTCTCTGCATCTGTGCGTGTACATACCGTAATCTGAATTTTTCTGTGTTTAATTTCATGTGTGTCACCTGCCAATAAGGAGACACCAGTTTGATCCCTGGGTCAGGAAGATCCCCCTGGAGGAGGACGTGACAACCTACTCCAGTATTCTTGCTGGAAAATCTCACGGACAGAGGAGCGTGGTGGGCTATAGTCCATGGGATTGCAAAGAGTCAGACGCTGCAGAACACACACACATGAAGCCCTAGTAGAATGGGAATGCCTTGAGATCAGCCAGCCATCTTACTCCATTTATACACCCCACTGTCTTGCATGGTGACCCACTTATAATAAATGTTTTTAAGTGAATTACAGCTCACAAGATCCTACATGATCCTACCCTAGCCCACCTCTCCAGATGCATTTTGAACACTTTCTTCTGTGATCTCTCTCCTAGGCAACAACCTTTCAGCTTAACCAAAGGGTCTTCAGAACTGGTTCCCTGAGCACTGGTACCCTGGGCCTAGACCACACCTGAGATGCATTTCCTTTGTTCTCTCATCCCAAGATGAAGCGGTACGGAGGCTAGTGCTGGTGAGGCCCCAGGCAGAGGAGAGGAGGCCAGACTGTCAGGAGAGGAGGAACAGGTAACCCTGACATGACATTGGGATTGAAAAGCAGGACTTCACTGACTGTGGATGGAGCAGTAGAAACTACAGAGGATGGCAGACATCGCTGTCTTTGCAGACCAGGTCTGCTGATGCTGCTGAGTCGCTTCAGTTGCGTCTGACTCCTTGTGGCCCTGGACTATAGCCTGCCAGGCTCCTCTGTCCATGTCTTCCTTTTCCCTTCTATCAGAACTTTTTCCTAAATCAGTTGCAACATGTTTGGTTTATTTTTTATTTATTATTTTTGGCTGTATTGCATCTTTGCTGCTTTACACAGGCTTTCTTTAGTTGTAGCGAGTGGGGGCCACTCTTTGTTGTGGTGTGCAAGCCTATTGTGGTGGCTTCTCTTGTTGCAAAGCACAGGCTCTGGCTGGGCGGGCTGCAGTACTTGCAGCACGCAGGCTCAGTAATTGGGGCTCACAGACCTTAGAGCACGGGCTCGGTAGAGTTGTGGTACACGGCTCTAGTTGCTCCACAGCATATGGAATCCTCCTGGACCAGGGATCAAACCCATGTCCCCTGCGTTGGCAGGCAGACTCTTAATCCACTGCACCACCAGGAAAGTCCTTGTTCAGTTTAAACTGCTGATTTTTCAATAACTAAGGGCATTCATATGATCCAGTTTGGGCCAAGGAGATGGGAACAGAATTATACTGAGGAAGAATTCTAAGAAAGACACAGTAATATGTCCCTTTTGCACTTTGCTCTTTTCCGTTTGTTCCTTCTTCTGTTCCCTTTCTTCTTCCTCATCTTCCTGCTCCTTCTTCCCCTCCTCTTTCTTTTTTCTAAAGTAGACTATAGTTGATTCATAATATTGTGTTACTTTCTGGCATACAGCAAAGTGATTCAGTGATACATATACATGTACGTNGCTCTTTTCCGTTTGTTCCTTCTTCTGTTCCCTTTCTTCTTCCTCATCTTCCTGCTCCTTCTTCCCCTCCTCTTTCTTTTTTCTAAAGTAGACTATAGTTGATTCATAATATTGTGTTACTTTCTGGCATACAGCAAAGTGATTCAGTGATACATATACATGTACGTATATGTATCAGTTCAGTTCAGTTCAGTCGCTCAGTCGTGTCCGACTCTTTGCGACCCCATGAATCACAGCACGCCAGGCCTCCCTGTCCATCACCAAGGAGATCCAACGTATATGTATATGTATATATATATATGGCTTCCCAGGTGGCTCAGTGGGTAAAGAACCTGGCCTGCAATGCAGGAACCACAGGAGATATGGGTTTGATTCCTGGGTCAGGAAGATCCCCTGGAGGAGGGCACAGCAACCCACTCCAGTATTTTTGCTGGAGAAGCCCATGGACAGAGGAACCTGGTGAGCTATAGTCCATAGGTCAAAAAGAGTCGGACATGATTGAAGCAACTGAGCATGCAAGTGTGTGTGTGTGTATACATTTACATGTATACACATATATATTCTTTTTCAGATTCTTGTCCATTACAATTTATTACAAGATACTGAGTGTAGTTCTCTGTGCTATCAGTAGCACCTTGTTCTCTATCTGTTTTATGTATAGTAGAGGACTGATGCTGAAGCTGAAGCTCCAATGCTTTGGCCTCCTGATGGGAAGACCCAGCTCATTACAAAAGACCCTGATGCTGGGAAAGATTGAATGCAGGAGGAGAAGGGGACAACAGAGGACAAGATGGTTGGATGGCATCACCAACTCAATAGATGTGAGTTTGAGCAAACTCCAGGAGATGGTGAAGGACAGGGAAGCCTGGCTTGCTGCAGTCCATGGGGTCACAAAGAGTCGGACACGACTGAGCAACTGAACAACAAAGTGTGTATCTGTTAATCTCAAGCTCCTAATTTATCCCTCTCCCGCTTTCACCTTTGGTGACCATAAGTTTGTTTTCTGTATCTTGCCCTTTTTTGGTCAGAAACATGAGTGTGATGCCTGGAGGTGAAGCAGCCATCTTGCAACCATGAAGAAAAAAGTCTCCAACTCAGGATAGCAGACTAGAAAGAAAGGGAGCTAGAAGGAGCCATCAGCAACATCTGAATAACCTAATTCCAAAGTTCCTGTTACATGAGAAAACTCAGCTTCTAGTACATAAATTTTTTTTCCAAACTGAGTTTTTTTTTTAAAGATGAGGACAGGAGGATGGGGGTGGGAGGAAGTTTGTACAGGCCAGGCCTCCCCTCCCTCTGTAAGCTCTGGCCCTCCCTGGCCCTGGGCTGGAGCCTTCAAAGGGTGGGACTGCTGGAGGCTGTCAGCGGCTCTCCTCACTTCTATTAGAGGTGGCACCGGCTGACAGCCCCCGCCCTGCCCCCAGTACAGACACTGACGGTAGCTGGCTTTCTGTTCCATGCAGCCAACACAGTGCTAAGGGATACAAGTGGGGAGAGCAGCCTTTAATCACAAGAGAGCAGAAATTCAGCACAAGCCTTCCTCCCCTAGAAGACCTCTGCCTGCCACTCACAGCCCCACAGGCACACACCTGATAAATGTACCAGCATATCAGAAACACAAATCTCAGCATCTTCCTTCTTGGAGTGGATCCTGCATGGTCCCTTTCCTTCCGTATCTTTATCCAGATCTTGATTCTTGGAAAAGGAAGAAAAGCAAAGGCAGTCAGGGCGGGGGAAGTCTAAAATAAAATCTCTCCCTATCTTCCCACAGGAAAACTATGACATATGTCAGGAAACAAGGCATGCCAAAGCGTGGATGCGATTTGTTTCTAAGTGAAAAATTCATCCCAGTCCCATTAGTCTGGAAAACTTAGACTGCTGCCTGATTAATTTAAACTTGTCTTGTAAGCATGTAACGTCACCTTAAGGTGCTGATCTCTAATTATGAGCACACTTCTTCCAGAGCTGCTGGTTATTCAAATTGGAGCACATGATCACTCCTTCCTACCCCCAGCCTTTCCACTCTGCAAATATGCACCCATTTGTCTTTTCCTAGTGAATACAAATGGGAGAAAACTGAGTGATGTTGCCCTTTGGATATAATGATGTCGGAAATTCAGTACATAATGGCTCCCTAGACAAGACCAGAATAGCTTCGTGTTTCTGTTTTCCCTATGCACAGAGGAACTGACAGCCTGTTAGCGTAAGCAGGCATCTGAACTCCCTGCCCCTCCCTGAGTGCCTGAGCCAGCTTTCAGGCGACAGACACCTGTTTATAATCATACACTGTATTCCAACCCACTGGATCCGGGCTTGGAACAGAGGCTGCAACTGAGTTTGGGGGCCAGGAAGAACCCTAGGGACCCAGCAGGCATCTCCATTCGGTCTATAAACCAGCTTTGCAAATAGGCGATAACCCACTAGCCCAGACACGTTTGCCAGGCAAGTAAGACTGTTCTGAATCCATTTATCATTTTGTGCAGCCCCAACGTCACCTCCAACCCAAAGCCTGAGCTGGAGTTTAGGGGAAAAAAATAAAAATGATTTAGGGCTGGCAGATTGTTGAACTTCTGTATAAGGAAGTCTCACGTAAAGCCTGCAGATTGACTGCCATGAGGGGAGAGGAGCTTCCATACAGGGCAAACTTGGGTACCTATCAACAACCTACATTCTCCCGAAGGGGACCCAGTAGTAGCCAGAGGCCTGGCATCCTGGCCACTTGTGGTCATGGAGCCGCTGCCTTTCTGTTTATGATGCACTCCTGCATCCATTAAAACCTCCATCCCTCTCAACCCTCCTGTAATTCACTTGTCTCTTTGATGATGCTGTTCATGTAATTGCCTCTTAGACCAGAGGCGTGTTTGATGTCTACCTTTTAAAGCATTATCTCTATTGATTTTCATTTTTCAGGCCTGGTATGGAAGCTTAGATGTAGTTGGTGGGAGGTGATGCGTATAAAATGCTCCCCATTCTGACCGTTTATTCTAACAGTAAACATTTATATAGCCCTTGGCACACAACTCCTTCCCGGCACCTTGTTAAAAAGAGAATGCGCAACTGTCTTCCTAAGTTTAACTCAGAACTTTCTTTTTCAGAATCAGAAAAACGGTTGCAATGATTTCACCCAGGGAATAAACTGAGTTGTTTCCTCTCACGTGGTGCCTACGTTTTTAACCCTCTCCCCCACTAGCCAGTATACTCAAGATGTGTGCACACATGCGTGTATTTGTTCAATTGTGTCCAACTCTTTGCAGCCTCATGGACTGTAGCCCACCCAGCTTCTCTGTACATATGATTTCCCAGGCAAGAATACCTGGGTAGTTCTTACCTGGAGAAGGTAAAGGCAACATACTCCAGGGGATCTTTCTGACCCAGGGATTGAACTCACATCTCTTGCATCTCCTGCATTTTAGGTGGATTCTTTACCACTATGCCACCTGAGAAGTCCTATAATTGCTGTATAATCGGTATTTGTTGAATGCAAAAAAACGGGAATGAAATTGACAGAGAAAACCACTACCCAACATAATTAGTCCCCATGTAGGCACTGTGAGGCAGTCTGAAGTTGTTTCTTGTCTGACAGCAAGGAGAAAGGGAGAGACAAAAGCAGGCTCCCTGAGACATGGTTCACAGATGTTTGGCCCAGCAAATTCATCTGGAGACTATTTTTTAAACTATGGTAAATTGTGTTTCCAAAGATGGCCTCTCCCTTCCCACAGGCTCATCTGCAGTAAACTTTTGTCACTCCTCCCACTGAGAAGTGGGGTCTCTTTTCTCCCCCTTTCAATCTGGGCTGGCTCTGTGGTTTGTTTTGAGCAATAGGAAGAGGCAGAACTACATCGTGTAACTTTATAGACGGGGCCTTAAGAGATCTGCAACTTCTGCCTTAAATGTTTAGAATGCCACCTCTTGGAAGCCTACTGTCTTGGAAGAAGTCAGACTACCCCGGAGGGAGAGAGAGACACCATGTGGATATGCCTGGCCTAGCTGAGCTCCCAGCTGAAAGCAGCCCCTTGAGAGTGGGGGCCCTGCCAGAATTCCTGCTCCTTGGATCACGAGTAAATAAAATTGTTGTTGTCTTAAACAGAAAATTTGGTGCACGTACTCCCATATTGTTTATAGAAGACTTGCAATGCCAGTGATAGTGTAAAAACCATAACCTTGATGGAAAAGGAAGGCAATTTAATATTTCATCCGGATCCAAAGGTGCATCAGATTAAAGGACTGCTCCAACTGGCAAACAGGTGTTTCATGATGACATCCAAGGAGAAGTGGTTGGTGACGAAAATTCAGAAATTCTTCCCTGAAAGGTAGATGGTTCTTTAAAAAGTTTCAGGTCAAAACCATTGCAGAAAATACTGACGCCCAACATGTTTGTTCTCGGTCCAGGAAATGTAGATCTTCCAGATATTAAAATAATAATAAATAAGCAAGTGAACAGAAAATTTGGGAGCATTTTGTTTTGCAACCATAGATGACTAAAACGAGATGACTGCCCCCCCCCCCCCACTCAAACCCATGGATCAGATTCTCCAGGGCTGCAACCTGGACATAGCATCTTTACAGACCCTCCCTGGCACTGAGAAAGAGAGTGGGGTCTCCCCCTTACTCCTCCCATGGCACTTCATCCCTGACTCACAGACTCAGTGGGTCGAAGCTTCAGGAAGCCAAGCCAGAGACACAAGGTGAGAGAGATCAGACAGCCTTAGAAAGGCAGAGTGTTGAAGAAACAGGGCATAAGGGATTTCCCTGCGGAGAGCCCTGAGCTTGACACAGGAGGAGAGTCAAAGGAAACAAGGCCATGGAATATTTGAGTGGGATGAGACCTCAGAGAACATTTTGTAAATTGGGGCCCAAAGACCTAGAGAGAGGATCTGACTGACTCAAAGTCACAGAGCTTGTTAGTGGTCTAGTGGGGACCAGAGTGAGGTCTCCTGAGTACTGGCATATCCTTCTTCCCTTGCCCAACCCATCTCTAAGGGTTCCAGGGTCCTGAGGAGATGAGAAAACTCACACTTTCCTAAAGGCAAGGAAACTATTTAAAAACATTAACTAAGCTGTGTATTTATGACTGCCAATTATTAACATCTCAGTTAAAGTGGAAATACCAAAATCCTCCAAGAGAAGGATCAGAACAAGAAGTGGGACTAATCAAGGATGTCTTGCTGGAAGAACTTGTATGGAGCTGGGGTGGGAAAAGAGGAGGCTGAGGCTCAGGGGTTGGAAAAGAGACGTGAGGGAGGCACAGACGAATGCACTTGGTAGAGTCAGGAGTCCAGGAAGGCACAGGGGTTTGTAAGTTTCCATGTGGAGCCTGTTTTTCTTATCTGGTTCCTCTACCAGCAGAGGAGAGAGAGGACTGACTGGCTGGTGCCCAAGCAGGAGGACTGGACACAGACTTTCTGAGCCCCCAGCCTGGCTCCTCTGGGCTGATAAGAAAATTGAGCAGGACCTGGGAGAGGACCAGCTCCAGGAGCTGAATCAGTGAGGCTGAGGGCTTCTGAATTTGGTGTCAGCCTTCCGTTTTCAGCCCCCTTCTAAGTCCAGCCCTCTCCTTCTTCATTAGGGGAGGCTCAGAGACACCACGCAACTGATGTTTCTCTTCAATTTCCCATTCTTTCCTAAGAACTGCTGGCCCTGGAGCACACAATTTAAATGTTCCCCACTGCCCTTGGCCAGGATTTAATGAGAGAAGGGATTTTACCTGTAGTAGGACAGGTCAGGGCTTTCCAGGTAAAGCTAGTGGTAAAGAATCCCCCTGCAATGCAGGAGACTTGGGTTCGATCCCTGGGTCTGGAAGATTCTCCTGGAGGAGGGCATGGCAACCCACTCCAGTATTCTTGGCTGGAGAATCCCATGGACAGAGGAGCCTGGCGGACTATGGTCCGTAGGGGTCAAGAAGAGTCAGACACAACTGAAGTACCTTAGCACACACACACATGCAGAATAGGTCAGTGCTGGGTAGAGGGATGAACTCCCCTGGGATCACAGTGAGCAGAAGAGCGAGACTGGTAAATTTACTTCCTTGGCAAATAATTCCTGCTCAGCAGGGAGATCCATAATGCTGTCTGCAGGTTCCATGCCAAGGAACAGGTTCTTCTGGAAGACCATCAACTGGTTGCAGAATAAGCATGGATAATCACTAATTAGAATTCAGTGCTGTTATCGGTCTTAAGCAAGCTCGTTAACTTCTCCGAGCACCAATTTCCTCACTTGTGAGGGTCTTTTTTTTTAACGTGGATCATTTAAAAAATCTTTATTGAATTTGTTACCATATCACTTCGTTTTATGTTATGGTTTTTTTGGCCACGAAGGTATGTGGGATCATAGCTTCCCAACCAGGGATCAGGCCAACACCCCCTGCACTGGAAGGTGAAGTCTTAACCATTGGACCACCAGAGAAGTCCCTGAAGATGTATTATTGATGGTCTCTATTCTATGGGGTTATTATGAAGATTGGTAGGGAAAATATGTATAAAATACCTACCGCAGTGCCTGGTGATGACAGGTGATAAACATTGATCTCTTGACTTTCCTGTACTGACCAAGCACACTTCGACCAGCTCTAATAGAGAACCTTAACTAACATCTCTCTAGGACCTGGGATGTACCAGGCAGGGAACTAGGCACATCCTACTCCTTCCCACACGGCAGCTTCAAGTGCCAGGGGTTACCGATCCCCATTTTCCCCAACCCTCTTTGCAGTGAACTCTACCCTGTAGCAGATCACTGAGACAAAAAGTCCTAGCAGACGCAAAGACACAAGACAGCAGTGACTGTAGGGTCGGAGGGACGCACACTGCTCTGACCCGTGTATCTCTGTGGATGGCCAGGGAACTGGGTGTGCCAGGAGGGATGAACCCACCCCTATCTGGAGGACCACTGATCCATTCAATTTAACTCATCAAGTTGGTTTGGGGAGTGACCGAGAGAACTGAATACCTTTATCTGGTCTGTGGAGAGCCTTCGGGAGGTAATACAAATACCAACAACCAATGTTAACTGAGCCTCTACCACAGGCCTAGCACAGCACTGATGAGTTCACATACGTCCTCTTCATTTCTGACACACGCAGGGGTAAGTGGCAGCTGAAAGTGAGACCTTAGTTCCCTGACCAGGAATTGAACTGTGATCACCTGGGTGGAAACCTGGAATCTTAACCACTACACCAGGGGCCAACTATTAGAGTCTAAATCCCCAGTCCTCATCTGCCTTGAAAGGAAAAATGTAACAAGGATATAAAAGGTATAAAGGAAAGGAAAGTGTTTATTAGAAAAGCACAATACATATAGAAAGACACACGGGCAAACTCAGCGAGAGAGTAAAGAGAGTCACATCTTTGGGAAGTTTAAATCCTTTATTAGAGGGCAGTCTTGCAGATCTTTGTTTTCCTCTTGGCCAACTGTCTTTCTTTGACCCCATAGCTAATTTGACTCAGGACCCTCTCCTGAGTGTGCACGTATCTTCAGCCAAGATGGATTTCAGTACAAGGGCATCTGAGTGTGTGGAGGGGGATGGCGAGACTTACTATTGTTGTAGCCATGTGTTCCGGGAAGCAAACTCACTCAGAAAAACAATGCAGATAGTGGAGTGCAGTTTATTACACAGGCGGGCCCAAGGCAGAGTTTCCTCTTAGCCAAGGACCCCGACCACTTTTTGTGATAAACCTTATATACCCTAAGTGTACTTGCTCAAACCCACCTTCCCAAATTCCTTGAATCTAGTCTGGACAAGGTAAAAGAGAGATATGATCAAAATTAACCCATGATTCATGTGTCATAAGCCTAGATAGTTGAACAGTGGACATTTATCAATAGGCCTGTGTTCATATCCCGATAAACATAATGGAATTTACGACTTTGTTCTGTTACAGAGATAATTAGCATATTCTTTTAGGTGATGGAGAGTCCAAGTCCTGAGGCTCTTCCATCCAGGGGTCTGGTTTTCCGTTGGTATGCCATTTCTATAGACACCCCGGCACAAAGTTCCGAGTCCATTGGGAGGGTGACCATGTGTGTAGCCTAATGTTCGCAGCCTGGCCTAAGGTGGAGTCCAGCTCTGTTTCCTCTTTCACTATGGTCTGGCACCCCTGGCCTTTTTGACCCCATGGAGTCTTCCTGCACGTGTGTAGTGTCTCTTGCCCCAAGGATGGGAAATATGTGACCTCTACATGTTTTAAACAGGGCTTAGTCCCTCTCTGTTACTGCCAGAAAGTGTCCAGTGTCTGGCTATTTAGCCTATTCCGGTTGTTTCTGTAGCAGGGTACAGTCAGGAGACTGGTCATAAATATGGAGCGTGGAGCCCACTTGTCTCTTGCCTCAGGAAGTGTAAACAGGAGGCTGGTAGTAAGTGTCCAACCTGGAGCCTATCTCTTTCTTCCTCAAGAAGTGTGAACAGGGGGCTATCGTAAATGTCTAGCCTGGAGCCCATCTCTCTCCTCTCTCACCCTCGTTTAATCCACACAACAGCCTTGCAACACAGATATTATTTTTGTCACCGTTTCTCAGACAAGGAAACTGAACTGTCACGCGAGTGTATGCTCCTCGATTCTGTCTCGTCCACAACAAAGATTTGGAGTGATGGACATTAAAGCCCTCAGCGTGTCACAGCTCTCGGGTCTTGGACAGACCTTGTTATAGCTCTCAGGTCTCAAGTGGACCGTGTTATAGCTCTTAGACAAATCACTGTTACAGCTCAGTGTTACAGCTCTATTTTATTTAGATAATAGCAGGAAAATCCATCTTCGAGGCGTGAGGGCATGTCGACCCAGAGACGCGAAGTGAGTGTGCTTGCGTGTGTGTGTGTGTGTGTGTGTGTGTGTGAGAGAGAGAGAGAGAGAGAGAGAGAGAGAGCGCGCGCATGAGTGAGCTAGCTTAGGCTCCTCTTTTTATATGTTTTTCTCTCCCTGGGCCTGTCCTATGTAAACTGGGCCAGCCAGGAGTGTTGTTTGTTTTTCCTGAGGTCCTCACTTGGGTCCTCGGATCTTCTTTGTTCTATTTTCGCGGGCTTTTCTCTTCCTTATCTTTTAGCCACCGCCATTCTGCATTCTGGATTCCTTTTCCCTATGCTAATTACCTAACATGAGCCTAAAGAATGAAGCAACCTTCCCAAAGTTGCTCAGTTGATCAGTCACAGAGCCAGGACCCAAATCCAGGTGCAAAGCAGATATTTGTTTGGGATTTGTTTGGTGAAGATGCAACCTTAGCTCATAGCCTTCAGGGGTTCTGCACTCCTGGCCCCTTCTCCCCATGAGGAGCCCCAGCTCCCCAGGTCTCCACAATGCATTATCCATGACAGAAGGACACCTTCTCACAACCTCCAGCCACCCCCCACCCTGACCCCNGCAACCTTAGCTCATAGCCTTCAGGGGTTCTGCACTCCTGGCCCCTTCTCCCCATGAGGAGCCCCAGCTCCCCAGGTCTCCACAATGCATTATCCATGACAGAAGGACACCTTCTCACAACCTCCAGCCACCCCCCACCATGACCCCTGCCCCGTATTGGGCTGAGGCCCTCCCCCCGCTCCTCCCAACACCCATCCCTTTCTATCACTCTCTGCATGCAGAGTCATTAGTCAGGGATAGGCAGGAAATCACTTTCTTTGTCCCAGCAACCTGTTTAGGGGAAGTGCTGGGAGGCTTTTTTCCACTCTCAACAGGCCTTCTCTCTGGCTCTCCCATTGCAAACTTCCCGCTTCCTGCACTGTTGAGATTAGATTTCTGTTTGTGATCAAAGAAGGGTGGCTTGTGGCTGTTCTATCCAGAGACTGGTAAGAAATAGGCACTTGGGTGGAGAGGCATCTGGCTGCTGTCATTATTGTCATTATTTGAGATCTGCTGAGTGCCCCAGAGTGCCTGCCCTAGACTTGGGAGTGCTCAGAGAGGACAAAGTCAAGAGAGGTGGAGAGAGCTTCCTGCTGCCAGGATATCTACATGCAAATCTCCACCTACAAGTCAAATATCCCAAAGCCTCGTGCACACAGGTGTGTTCAGATAAACTCATCCTGTAGGAGGGGTTTGAGAGTGTAAGCAAGCTTTGCAACCAGCAGGAGGACTTCTTAAAACAGAGCACTGCACTTCACCCCCAGGTGACTGCACTTTAAGAACCGGCACACTAACAATACATGTACCAGTAGCACTGAGGTACCCACACACGTGTTCCAATGCATGTACATGCACAGACATAACTTGCTGATAACTTGCTACCTCTTCAGCATCCTCTGGCCTCACTTTCCTCTTCAGTTTTTGGGCTTCAGCTTCTCCAGCCTTCTCTCCATCCTTCAAGTCCTGCTTCTCCTACCTCACGAGGAAAAAGAGATAGGAGAGCAACAAATCGAGGCAGAAATGCTCCTATGTGGTGTGGGCAGGTGTAGAAAAAGGATGCTTCCTGCCTATCAGCAAACAGAGGATGTGGTGGCCAGGAAGCCGCTGCAGCCACCCTGAAGGTGTGCCCTGAGGGAACTCAGGATGGAGACAAATGCCTGCTGTCAAACAATCAGCCTCTGTAGCTGCCCCCAACTGACTCTGAAGGGATTCAGGGTGGAAAAAAAAAAAACAGGATACTGACCCTATATAGTTGAGGTGCATATCAAAGGAATGATTTTTTTCGTTTTGCTGCTTGGCATGCAGGATCTTCAGCATGTGGGATATTAGTTCCCTGACCAGGAATGGAACCCATGCCCCCTGCAGTGAAAGCACAGAGTCTTAACCACTGGACCACAGTGTACGTCCTCTTGCATCTGTCCATACAGAGGAAATTGCTAAAGCTCTGGGATAACAGACTTAGACACTGTGGAGGTGTAGAAGTTAAACAGACTCTTCTGAAAAACAGCAGAGCATTTTCAACAAATATATAGACAGCCCTTCTTACAGGAATGTACATTTAGGAGATCACTGCTTCAGAATGAACCATGCACAAAGAAATTTATGACATTAGTGTTTGTAATATCAAAATCTGAAAACTAACTATCCTATTTAAACATCACCTAATTAAATTGGTACATGGATACTATGGGGGCTTCCCAGGTGGCACTAGTGGTAAAGAACCTACCTGCCAAGCAGGAGACATAAGAGACTTGGATTCAGTCCCTGGGTTGGGAAGATCCCCTGGAGGAAGGCCTGGCAACTCCACTCCAGTATTCTTGCCTGGATAGTTCCATTGGCAAAGGGGTCTGGAGGGCTACAGTCCATGAGGAAGCAAAGTCAGACACAACTAAGCACACGCACACACATACATACTATGGAGTATTCTACAATTATTAAATATGATAATATCCACCCCCTTGGGGAAGATGTATATTTCTTATTGTTGAGAAAAATAGGAACCAAGATATAAAATAATCTGTAAAATATGACCCCACTCATATAAAATAGTAGACCTCTCTCTATGAATGCATAGAGAGTGTTCTAGACAGATTTTACCCAAGTGCCAATAATATATACTTCTGGATGGTGGGATTTAAAGTGATTTTTACTTTCTTCTTTGCAGTAGTACCTACTATTATAATAGTTGTTGAGTAATTACATGAGATCATAAACTGATGATATGGAAAGTTTATACTTGACAAATAAACAGTACCTTTTTATATATCTTATTTTATAGTTTTTAGGATTGTTTGGATTTTTTAAAAAATTCTCCTATAGTGAGAAATCCCTGTAGGAGGGCATGGTGACCCTCTCCAGTATTTTTGTCTGGAGAATCCCCACGGACAGAGGAGCCTGGCGGGCTGCAGTCCATGGGGTCTCAAAGAGTCGGACACGACTGAGCAACTAAGCACAGCACAACACATAGTGAGAATTAAATTACAAAATTACAAATACAGTCAAGCTTTAAAAGAACAAGGCCACAGTAGAAAGGGAGGGGATGCCATGATGTGGGTGTGTATCCCCCACCCCAACCACAGACCTGCTCCCAGCATTCAATGCAGTCCTTGGACTAGTGAGTGCTGGTGACAGTGTGTTGAATCCAACAGAATTTGGGGCATCTATTAATCCTGGTAGGAAGATTATCAGAGAAGAACCTGATGGAGTTCTGATCTCTAGTCCCAACCTCAAAGCAGACCCCACCCAGATTTCGTCTCTCATATTGAAACTCTTGGCCATGCTTCTTCCCCAATCCCAGGCAGAATGATCAAAGTGTTTCTTATGAGAAGTAGAGCACTGGCTGGGGATACATCAAGCTCAGGATGTTAAGAAATGCAAATTCCCAATCACTCTTCTTTCTCCCACCCACTGAGCTCTTCATTAAACTGCAATTAAATGAGCATCCCTCAGGAGACCTGGGTTCGATCCCTAGGTCAGGAAGATCCCCTGGAGAAGGAAATGGCAGCCCACTCCAGTATTCTTGCCTGGAAAATCCCATGGACGGCAGAGCCTGGTAGGCTACTGACCATGGGGTCGCAGAGTCGGACACGACTGAGCAACTTCACTTCACTTCTTCTTCAACAAGACCCAGCATCACCACATAAAGCTGACAGCCTTAGCCCTCTACACAGGTGAGATTGTTCACTTTTTCCTGAGAGTGAGTGGGGAGGATAAGATCAAGATATGGTTCCGGTAGAATTTCCAGAAAGTGCCTATCCAAAATCAATACCTGTGGATTTCCCTTTTTTGTCTTGTGTGGTCTAGTATGTGCACGTGAGCTAAGTCGCTTCAGTTGTGTCCGACTCTGCAACCGCCTGGTCTGTAGCCCGCCAGGCTCCTGTGTCCATGGGATTCCGTAGGTAAGAATACTGGAGTGGATTGCCATACCCTCCCTCCCCTAGGGGACCTTCCTGAACCAAGGATCAAACCCCCATCTCCTCTGTGTCCTGCATTTCTAGGCAGGTTCCTTACCACTAGCGCCACCTAGGAAGTCCCGTGGACTAATGCAGCTGTCCTCAAAGTGGTTGCTGAGGACCCCAGAAGGTGTCCTGAGACTTTTCAGGGGATCAGCAGTGTCAAAACTACTTTCATAATAATGCTGTGATGTCATTTGCCTTTTTCACTGTGTTGACTTTTGCACCAATGATACAAAAGTAATGGTACGCGAAACTATCATAAATTAAGGTTGCTTACCACGAATTCAGCCCATCTTTGCATGAAATGTTCCCTTGGTATCTCTAATTTCATGAAGAGATCTCTAGTCTTTCCCATTCTGTTGTTTTCCTCTATTTCTTTGCATTGATCACTGAGNTGAAGTGGTAGTAATAGTGTGCCTGTTGAATCATGTCCGACTCTTTATGACCCCATGGACTGAAGCCCAACAAATTCCTCTGTCCATGAGATACTCCAGGTCCAGGCAAGAATACTGGAGTGGGTTGCCATTTCCTTCTCCAGTGGATCTTCCCAACCCAGGAATTGAACCAGTGTCTCTTCTATCTACTGCATTGGCAGGTGGATTCCTTACCACTGAGCCACCAGGGAAGCCCCTCAATGAAGTGGTAGAAATTATTAATTATTGAAAAGTATTCATCATTTAGTCTCAATCCTGAATACATGTCTTTTTAGTACTCGGTGTGAAAAATGGTAAGTATGAACAAGGCACTTTGGTTACATCCCAAAGTGCTAAATTGTCTTCAGGAAAAACACTTGCATTTTTGAGCTGCAAGCTGAACTAGCCACTTTTTTCATGAAATACCATTTTTCCTTGAATGAAAATTAACAGACAAATGGCTATTCAGACTTGATAGTTGGCAATCATTTTCTCAAAAATGAACAAAATGAGCTTGTCACAGCAAGGAAAAGAACAGACAATACAGACAATATTTGTTGCTAGGGACAGAACTTAAACTCTCAATTGAAAATTAGAATTTTGGAAAATGTGCATCCTTCCCCATGGGACTTGACTGATTTCCAACCCTTAAATACTCTTCTAATGAGAGCAGTTGTGATGTTAACACAAATTATTTTTGATATTGTATAATGAAATATGTCAGCATTTGGAAGATGTTCATAACTCAGAATCAATATTTTCCAAATGACAAATTCATTATGTTACAAAATTAGACATGGGTCAAAGACCCATTCATTCAGGGCTTCCCAGGTGGTTCCGTGTTAAAGAATGCACCTGCCAAGCGGGAAACATGGGTTCAATCCCTGGGTCAGGAAGATCCCCTAGAGAAGGAAATGGCAATCCACTCTAGTATTCTTGCTTGGAGAATTACATGAAGAGAGGGGCCTGGTGGGCTACAGTCCATGGGGTCACAAAGAGTTGGACACAACTGAGTGACTAAACAACAACAAAGACCCATTCAGAGTGCAACACAGACCAGAGATTTTAAAGCAACTAAGTAAAAAAAGTCCATTGGCAGGTTTTCGATTCCACATTGCACTTGACCTTTAAGAAATGGCCACTTGTCAAGTCTGAGTACACTAAGTATCAAAAAAAGTATTCATAATTATCTGAAAGGCTAATAAAATATATTTCCACTTTCCTAATGCTATATTTGTATAATATTGAATTTTCTTTGTGTATTTCAACCAAAACAGTGTACCATAACAGACTGAACACTGAAGGAAGAATGAGAATCCAGCTCTTTCATTAAACCAGACATTAAAGACAGTTGCAAAAATATAAAACAATGCCACTCATCTCCCTCTCTTTTTTAAAAAAATATCACTTCAATAAAAGCATTATTTTCATTAACATTTAATTGCTTAGTTATAAATATAATGAAATGGGAACAAGATCTATATGCTAAAAACTATAACATCTAGATGAAGGAAATCAAGGAAAATCTAAATAAATGGATAGATACATCATGTTCATGGTTTGGAAGACTCAATGGTTAACATGTTAATTCTCTCCCAATTGACTGTAGATTTACACAGTCACAGTCAAAATTCCAACAGGTTTCTTTATAGATTAAGCAAACTGGTTCTAAAATTTCTATGGAAACGTAAAGAGCTAGAATAACCAAAAAGATGCTGAAAAAGAACAGACTTGGAGGACTCACCCTGCCAACTTTAAGATATACTATGTTCCTGTTGTTTACTCACTAAGTTGTGTCTGACTCTTTTGTGATCCCATGGACTGTTTCCAGCCAGTCCATAGGATTTTCCAGCAAGAATACTGGAGTGGATTGCCATTTACTTCTCCAAGGGGTCTTCCTGACCCAGGGATCAAACCCATGTCTCCTGCATTAGCAGGCAGATTCCTTACCCCTGAGCCACCTGGGAAGCCGAAGACATACTATAAGACAGGGTGGCATTGGTCAAGGATAGACGCATGGACCGGGGCTTCCCTGATAGCTCAGTTGGTAAGGAATCCGCCTGCAATGCAGGAGACCCTAGTTCAGTTCCTAGGTTGGGAAGATTCTCTGGAGAAGGGATAGGCTACCCACTCCAGAATTCTTGGGCTTCCCTTGTGGCTCAGTTGGAAAAGAATCTGCCTGCAATGTAGGATACCTGGGTTCGACCACTGGGTTGGGAAGATCCCCTGGAGACGGGAAACACTACCCACTCCAGTATGCTGGCCTG
This sequence comes from Neotragus moschatus, assembly GCA_006410615.1. Classification (NCBI taxonomy): domain Eukaryota; kingdom Metazoa; phylum Chordata; class Mammalia; order Artiodactyla; family Bovidae; genus Neotragus; species Neotragus moschatus. Next base: position 719,737 of record SJYA01002278.1, on the reverse strand, counting down.
GAGAATTGCATGGATGGTATTGTCCATGGGGTCGCAAAGAGTCAGACATGACTGAGTGACTTTCACTTTCACTTTCAGACACATAGATCAATGGAACAGAATAGAGTCTAGAAATATACCTGCGCAAACATGCTCAATTGATTTCTGACAACATGCAAAGACAATTGGATAGGAAAAGTTGCAGTCTTTTCAACAAAAGCTGCTAGAACAACCTGGCATCCATTTGCAAACAAAGAAACAAACAAACAAAATATACCTCAATCTATAACTCAATGGTATCCCAAAAGTAACTCCAAATGCTTCTCGGGTTCAAGTGTAAAACTTCAAACAATAAAATTCTTAAGAGAAAAGATCTTGGATTTAGCAGAGTTAGCACAGTCTGAAAAAAAGAAACCTGATAAATTGGAATTCACCAAATTAAAAACTTGTTCTGTAAGGACACAATTAAGAGAACAAAAAGGCTGGTCATATGCGGAGAAAATATTTACCGATCAAATATTCAACAAAGACTAGTATTTGAACTATGTAAAGAATGCTCAGGACTTCCCTAGTGGTCCAGTGCTTTAGACTCTGAGCTGCCTGTCCAGGGGATGTGGGTTTGATCCCTGGTCAGGGAACTAAGATCGCACATGCTGCCTGGCATGGCCAAAAAATAAAGGTAAATAAATAAATCTTTGAAAAGAACTCTCAAAACTCAACAATAAGAAACAAACCAACAAACAGGCAAAGGATCTGAACAGGAATTTCACTGAAGATGATAGGTAGATGACAAATGTACATAAAAAGATGCTCAATATCATTAGTCATCAGAGAAATGCAAGTTAAAACCACAATGAGATGCCACTGCACATCTATTAGTAGGGCTGCAATAAAAAGTACTGACAATACCAAGAACTGGAGCGGATACAGAGAAATGAGAACTCTTTTATATTGGAGTATAACTGCTTTTCAGTGTTGTGTTAGTTTTGGCTGTACAACGAAGTGAAGGAACCACATATATGCATATATCTCTTCTTCCTTGGATTTCCCTCCCATTTAGGTCACCACAGAGCATTGGGTAGAGTTCCCCGTGTTATACAGTAGATTCTCATGAGTTACCTATTTTATCCATGGAGCAACTAGTACTCTTATGCAGCAGGTGGGAATGTAAAAAGATACAGCCCCTCTGAAAACAGCCTGGCAGTTTCTTACGGAGTTAAACATATGATAACCATAATGTCAGGCTTCCCAGGTGGCGCTCGTGGTAAAGAACCCACCTGCCAATGCAGGAGACAGAGATGCAAGTTCGATCCCTGGTTCAGGAAGATCTCCTGGAGGGAGGCAAGGCAACCTACTCCAGTATTCTTGCCTGGAGAATTTCATGGACAGAGGAGCCTGGCAGGCTACAGTCCATAAGGTTGCAAAGAGTCAAACATGACTGAAGTGACTTGGTATGCATGCACGAAACCATGATGTCACCTAAGGTAATTTATCCTAGAAGAGTGAAAACTTAGGTTCACATGATAATCTGTAAACGATCATTGAGATCAATGGTGATCTTGATTTCTGCCATGATCTCATCAAGAACGATTGCCTTTTCCCCTAGAGAGAAATTATTTGCCTTTGTCATAGGTTAAAAAATTCCAACACACTGGTAATGTACATAAAAGGGACAAGCCTGGACTTCCCTTGTGGTCTGTGGTTAAGAATCTGCCTGCCAATGCAGGGAACATGAGTTCAATTCCTGGTCCAGGAAGATCCCACATGCCTTGGGGCAACAAAGCCCATGCACCACAACCGCTGAGACTGCGCTCTAGAGTCTGTGCCGCAAATACCGAAGCCTGTGTCTAAAGCCTGTGCTCCGCAGCAAGAGAAGCCACAGCGATGAGAAGCCCGGGTGCCACAACTGGAGAGCAGTCCACTCATCGTAACTAAAGAAAGCACAGCCCAAACCAACAGATAAATGATACGTATATATTTTTTTAAACAGCAGAGACAGATCTGAGTTGTCTGCAAAGAAAGAAGGGCTTTGGGGATTGAAGAGCGCAGAGCAGCCTGAGATTGACCCAGGGAGAGTGGGGTTCCTGAAACAGGGTACGGGAGCAGCAGGTTTGTGAGCTACTCCTTTTACCTGTAATCCCCTAAGGGGATCTGTGATGGCTGCAGGCTGAGCACCCCACCAGGAGCATGGTGGACAGGCGCTCCTGGGGCTGAGCTTCCGGGGGAAGAACTCGATGATAGATGTTTTCCAGCCAGGATGAGGCAGTTCAAAGTTAGGTTTTAATCTGGTTTTAAAAAGAAAGATGACATTTCTTGTACTTTAATGATTTAGAGCAAATTCTTACTGGCTCCACTGATACTGGTTAGAAAATTCAGGGCTGGATGAGATGCTTCAGGGTGAGTATACACCCTGAGAAGAGATTTGGTGTCCTAGGGACACCTTTAATAGAGTTTATGGAAGACAGAAGGAATAGCCACGGGTCAGGAGGAGAATCGGGAGAGCTTGAGAGAAGTTGCAGCAATTTCACAAAATAGGAAGTACTTGAGAGTGAAATGCTACAGTTTCAGAGCTCCGGTAAGATGAGGACTGAAAAAGTTTCCATCAGATTTGGCAACGTGGCAAATCACAGACGTGATGGGGTAGGAGCCAGATGGCCGTAGATGGACAAGTCCACCAGGAACAAAGATGTGTGTCCCCTCATGGCCCTGAATCGTCAGCTTCTTTGACTGAGCAGTCAGATGCCACCAGAGAAGGGCCAGGGACAGGAAGAAATCCTGATCCCATCAGTGAATGAGAGAGCTGAGTGAACTCAATTCAGTGCATTGCCATGGCTTGGAGAAGCCACCAGTAGGGGAGGGCATCTACCCCAAGTGGTGGTGTCATCTGCTTGGAAGATCAGCCCATTGTTAGGAGACTAAGAGGAAAGTTCCTAAACCCTGAAGATAATAGTCAAATTTCCCTCTCCTATGACCCTTGTTGGGTGAAGGGATATGGAGGTGAAAGATCTATCCTTTTTGTTTCAAATTTGACGTTTGTTGAGACATCATAATATGACAATCACTTTGCCCTGTGCGTTTACATGCATCCTCCCACTTCATCCTGCACCAGTGTGTGGGCCGGATACACCCTTCTCATATATGAGGAAACAGAGATCGGCTTGCCCAAGACCAGAGCGCCAAACAAGTGGCCGAGCCTGGAGGTACCTGGAGGAATTTGTACCTCCAGGTGCTTGGTTTCCAGCTCCAAGTTTCTCTCCACTGCAACATAGCAAAATTAGGAGGAATTATTCCAAAAAGGGGCTTCCCAGGTGGCTCAGTGGTAAAGAATCCTCCTGCTAGTGTAGGAGATGTGGGTTCGATCTCTGGGTTGGGAGGATCCCCTGGAGGAGGAAATAGCAACCCACTCCAGGGTTCTTGCCTGAGAAATCCGATGGACAGAGGAGCCAGGCAGGCTACACTCCACGGGGTGGCAAAAGAGTCAGACACGACTTAGCAACTAAACAACAACAGCAACAACATTCAAAGAGGATTCCTGGCTCCTTCCTCATATGAAAAGTGAAGAACTTCTGGGACTTGGGGCTTAGACAGAAGAGATGGTTTGTCATAACCACTGATTTCGCTGGCAGGAACTGAGTGTGGAGGACCAAAGGCCTAGCCGTGCTCCTCCCTTCTCAAAGGACTCATCTAAGAAAGCTTCCTGCCTGGGCCATCCCAGCTGCTTATTTCCAGAGCGTGGCCCTCCGTGTTCCCTGGGAGGGCTCGCTGTAGGACCAGTATAGAGCTTGCTCCCTGGATGGGTGGCAGTGTCAGGGAACAGGAAGCCTGAGCCAGAGCAGAGGAGGTAGGGAATGAGTGGCACGCGCTTCTTGGACTCACCCACACACATCGAGGCGATGTGGAGGCATCCTGGAGCCGTGGTGTGTCATGGCATGGGAGGGAAACCATCCCCTTGGGGACTGGGGTGCAGAAGTGCCAGGGGGCCTCCTCCCATCCATGAATCATTTGTTCCAGGTTCTAGAAACTGCCTGCTCTAAGTTCTGGTCATGTGATGCTCTGAGGGATGAGCCCATCCTCCCAGGGTGTTGCCCACCCTGCCCCTCACACAGCAGAAGCCTGGTGGAGAATGGAAAGATCCGCAGAGCCAGATGGCAGACCCCAGGAGGGGGCAGCTAGGAAGACTCCACCTGTTTTTTAAAACAGCTTTTAACACCAGACAGCCTGGATTCAAAGTCCAGCTCTGCCACTTAGTAGCTGTTAGTTTGGGGGAAGCTTATTTCACTTCTCTTGGCCCTGTTTCCTCATCCATAAAACAGAGGCCATAAAATGCATCCTCCAAGCTCACAGGCGACAATACACATCAAGTGTCGCACAGCATCTGGCATACAGCAAAGGCTAGCTGTTATTGTCATTATCCTCATCATTATCATTACGAGGAGCTCTCCACGTGCATCTCCCAACGTGCTTCCAATTTCATCAGGACATTGGCTGGGCAATTATGGGCAACAATAGCTCTTGGGAACCTAACCAAACCCCAGAGGCAGCTGGACGGGAAGCGAGTCTGTAACTGGCTCCTCCTCCAAAGTGTCATCTTCGTCTGCCCCTTTCACTTGACCCTCCCCTTCTCCGCAGGGAAATTCCAGGGAAATTCAGCTGTCAATAGAGCTGACAAAGCCAGGGAGTTTTACTGGTGCCTGGAGAATGCCTGGGACCCAGCGAACACAGGATAGTGTCGCCAGCAAACCCTCCCCTCAGTACACACACCCTTGGGAAGTCCCATCACCCACCCTTCATGAGTTTTTTCTTTTTCTTTTTTTTATAAATCTCTAAGATACTTTGGCTTCCCAGGTGGCACTTAGTGGTAAAGAACCTGCCAATGCAGGAGACTTAAGAGACATGGGTTCAGTCCTTGGATTGGGAAGATCCCCTGGAGGAGGGCATGGCAACCCACTCCAGTGTTCTCGCCTGGGAAATTCCATCAACAGAGGAGTCTGGAGGGCTCCAGTCCATGGGGTCTCAAAGAGTCAGACGCAACTGAAGCGACTTAGCACACAGCACAACATGGCTAAGGTACCTTAGTCTAGCTGGGAAATTCTGAGATTCTCCTAGCCTCTTCCTTAATTACTTATTTGTATTTTTTGTTGCACTGGGACTCCATTGCTGCACACGGGGTTTTCTCTAGTTGCAGTGAACGGGGCTCCTCTTTGTTGCAGTGCGTGAGCTTCTCTTTGTAGTGGCTTCTCTTGTTGCGGAGCACAGGCTCTAGGCTAGAGGGCTTCAGTAGTTGTAGCATTTGGGCTCAGCAGTTGTGGTGCAAGGGCTTAGCTGCTCTGTAGCATGTGGAATCTTCCTGGACCAGGGATCAAACCTCTGTCCCCTGCATTGGCAGGCGGATTTTTATCCACTATACCGCAAGGGAAGTCCTTAAGATTTTTATAGCCTCTATAGATGTCCTGGGCCTAAGGAATACTTTTATTTTTTCCATTTAGAGATTGCTTTTTCTCTTACCTCCCCCAAACATGCACATGCCTTGTTCAGTTGCTCAGTCGCGTCCGATTCTTTGTGACCCCATGGAGTGCAGCAGGTCAGGCTTCTCTGTCTATCACTGTTTTCCAGAGCTTGCTCAAACTCATGTCCATTGAGTCGGTGATGCCATCCAACCATCTCGTCCTCTGTTGTCCCTTTCTCCTCCTGCCCTCAATCTCATGCTGCTTTCAACCCAGCATCAGGGTCTTTGCACATACGCCTGCACCTTTGCAAATCAATTTCTTCCCTAGGAAGCCGAGAGAGGAAGGAAAGGGTCTGGTTCCTTAGGAAACAGGAACAGAAATGGCCTAAGCTCTAACTCTCTGCCCCAAGGCCTGGCTTTTGGGATCTGACCAGCTTCCTCTGGGAGACAGAGATGGCTGGTTATCCTCCAAAACAAGTGTTCACTCCTGCCTGGGAACTGCCCAGGACCGCTTTTCTTAGGGCCTTTCCCACCTGATCTAGTTGGTGCCACATGACATGTGGACAGCCATAAAATATGAGTGAATTGCTATGGATCACTCCTGAGTCAGAGCGTTTAAGAAATGGATCTGATTTCTTCATGTTTTCTTTTCTCTGTGGTCTCAATGGAAGCAGATGACAAAGTCAACTAGGCTGAAAAAATCTGAGTCCCTGAAAAACCACGTGGAAGCAAGGCTCCCATTGGCTAGACACACTCATTGGACCCCTCGATAGATGAGACATAAGCTTTGATTGGGTCAAGCCACTGAGATCATGGGAAATTGTGGGATCTGTGACAGCAGTTGTGTTGCCCCTATTGCTCATCCAGTGGGCCTGGCACATGCCCCCACCTCATGCTTTGTCATGCAGATGGAACGAGAAAATGATTGGAGGAAGGATTTGCCCTGGCACTGGCAGGGGGGATTAAACACTCTGGAGGTGTCCAAAGGCCAGGCCCATGCGAGCAGGCCTGGAGAATTCTGTGCTCATGGCTAGAGGCACGAGTGTGTGTAGTGGGGGTGGTGTGGGTGCTAGGCATTCATCGTGGGAACATAATATTAAATGAGGTCAATAATATAAGAGGTCAATATATTAAAGTGCAGGAAAAGTACGTATGGAGCAAGAAGGACTAGATCTTCCAGAAGAGGCCAATGGAACCACCCATCCAATTCTCTTGGAAACAGTTGAGTAAGCACTGGGCCTTCTTCGTAAACATGCCTTTTGCTGAGCTGGTGAAGTCAGAGGCAGAGAAAGAGGAAGGAGGCAGAAAGGACTGCTGGACTGCTCTTCCCCCACTCATCTGCTTGGCTGAAGACTCACATACTCTTTAAGATTCATTTCAAACCTCACCTCCTCTGGGAAGCCTTCCCTGACCTCTTTGGTGAGGCTGCCGGCTGTGTTCTAGGCACAGTGTCCACACTGAATCACAGCTTCCATCACACTGGGTCATGACCTTGAGTTCCTGAGGACCACTGTTGGTTTTGTACCTCCTGGGCCTTGAATAAGTTCCTAGTACAGGGCAGGCACCAGTATGGTGGGTAAATGAATAAATAAATGAATCATGATTAAATGAGCAGAACCAAAAGCTGAGGAACCCAAACTAAGAACTAAATTGAGGATGCCTGAGCATCTGGGTAGACAGCCTCAGTTTTCTACCCAGGGTACCACTGAAACATCCAATGACAAATTTTTCAGGTCACGTAGTTTTTATTGTTGAAGATCACTGCTGGGGTGCTGTGGACATGAACACTGCTGTTCCCAACCCCAGCCTTGATAACACATCACCAGCCCCCTCAGAACCTTCCGAGCCATGCTAGCCAATCCCAGCTGCTCTTCCAGAACAGTCTGTCCCCCAAGCAGCCACCTGCCTGAGCTGGGCTGGGCTGATCTGCTCAGATCCCGCTTCTGGGAGTCATAGCACCACCAGATAGGCCCAAGGGAGGCAGGAGACAGCGGGATCAAGTGCCCCGGAGAAAAGGATGTGGAAGATCCGGGACTTCAGCTGACTCAGAGGCCAGACCCACTGATGGCCAGCAGGAGCAGCAACTCGGATCCTTCCGAAGCAGCCTGGGGACAGAGTCAGCTTTCTCTCTAAGGCAGTTTCCATGGCAATGCTGTGTCCCTGAGAAGGTGAAAGCTGAGGAAAGCTGAGAAGAAATTCCAAAGTTCCAGGACGTCCCTGTGTACCAGAGATGCCCGTCTGCCTGGATGGTCCCAGGCTCCTGGGCCAACACAGAAGCAGCATCAGTTCCTTCGGATACAGCCCTCGGATACAGCAGCAGTATGGCCGTCTTGGTGATGGATTTGCTTCCCTGAGTATCTCAAAGGGCCCCTTCATCTGGCCCCTTGAGGCCAAGAGCATTCCACGGGATGCCAGGGGGACACAGCTGCCAGGAGTCCCTCAGAGTGCTTGGGGTGATTGAGTGGCTAGCTCTCTTGGCTCTAGGAATTTTGGGCGAATCTTTAAATAATACATTTATTTCCATTACTTGAATATAAAAATGAAATGAAGTTTGCCTCCAACAGCCTGTGACCGAACGAAGACAGTAAACCCTGTGCTGAGTGATCAGTGTGCACAGCCATGGCGCTGCCCCTCTCGGCATCTTGGCATCCAGCGAGAGGGCTGAGAGGGGGTGGGATGGGCCGAAGGTCAACAGGAATATCTTCCCACTAAGAAGGAAATAGCAACCCACTCCAGTTTTCTTGCCTGGAGAATCCCAAGGACTGCGGAGTCTGGTGGGCTGCATAGTCCAGTTTATGGGGTCACATAGAGTCATACACCACTGAAGCAACTTAGCAGCAGCAGTTGCTAGGCACTCCGTGAAATCTGATATTGTCCCTTGCTGGCAGTGATGGCTGGGCCACAGGGGGCTGCCTGTTCCAGTGAGGGTCGGGGAAACAAGAATTCCTGACGTGGCCTTCCAGACCATCCCTGGGCTCCGCCTCCTCCATCCGTGATGGACACTTCCGTGTCGGGGAACCCCTGACGGGGCCCAAACGGTTGTCTTCAGGTGATTTCCAGCCGGGGGTTTGCGAAGAGCTGACAGTTCTCTTGATTTTTGAGGACCTCGGGAGAGCAGTGACACATACATGTAAACATACACACATGCACACACACGTGTGTATTCACAGAGGCGGAAGACAGTGGAGGTGGCAGTAATGATGGTGTCTGGTGGCCTTTAGCCCGGAGGAGGTTGCAAATGGCTCAGTCCCTTTGGCCAGAGTCTTCACGGCAGACTCTGTGAGATGGCGCAGGACAGCTGCTTACGATTTCCGGAAGCGCACCTCCCTCTGAGGATGAGAAGAGAGAGAACAGAGTGAAGCTGGGCTGGGTGTGCACAGGGCGGGATGTGGGCTCAGAGCCTAAAGTTCAGCCCAGCTGCCACCGGGCACTGCCCCTCAGAGTAGAGGGGCAGCCAAGGGGACAAAATGGAAGTGGTTTCTTAGAGACCCGCCAGTCTGGATTTCTGGAGCAGACTTCCCCACCCCTACCCGAGCTCTCTCTGCCTGGGTGGGGAAGGGAAGGGCCGGTATAGCTACAGGAAGGATGTGGGTCCAGGGGAGGCAGGGGCTGGACTGGGTCAGCAGAGGTGGAGTAGACCGCTCCTTCCCGATGCCCAGTTTCCTGGGAGACCAACTTCCTGCCAAGGAGGGGAGGCCTCCCCAGCTCCGTGTGTGAATTCACAACTGGCCATCGCTGGGGAGGGAGAGGAGAGGGCCCCCAGTCTGGCCCCCACCCCTCTCCAACTCTCTGAGCTCTGTTTTGCAGGAGGAAAGAGAGGGGAAGAAGTCCAGGCAGCTGGGGTTGGCCAACATTTGACACCTGTCTTGTCCTCTCCTGGAAACTTCTGAACACCCTTCTGCACCTGGGGAAAGGCCAGGCTCGCTTCCAGGCACCCCACCTTTGGGGGTCCGCACCTGCCAGGACCGCGCCTCCGGCAGGGCTCTCACCTCCATCTTGCTGTATATCCAGGGGAGCACTTCCGTCACCTTGGTGTACACACCGGGTTTGTTCCTCTGGCCGCAGCCCGTGCCCCAGCTGGTGACTCCTGCCAGGTACCAGCGGCCGTTCTGCTCACAGACCAGAGGCCCCCCGCTGTCTCCCTGCGAGGGAGTACACACATCAGCAGGGTGGGAAAGGTGGCCTTTGAGCAGCAAACGGTGGGCCCCGACTCTCCCTCCGACTACAGCGCCCCAACCCTCCTCCCTTCCCTCTGGGTCCCAGGACCTGAGCCCCACGCAGAAGCAAGCCCACCTGGCAGGAGTCTCTGCCTCCTCGCAGGTCCCCCGCGCACATCATCCTCGGGGTAAGGTAGCTGTCGTAGACCAAGTAGTCATTGCACTTCTTGAAATCAATGAGGTTGACCTGCACCTCCCGGAGAAAAGGGGAAGTCCTCTCTTCAGTGCGGTGGGGTGAAGGAGAGAGAGGGTGCGAAGGGAGTGAGATTCCGGGCGGCTCTGAGGCCTTCCAGCTGCCCATCCCAGGCCTCAGACTGGCAACCTCCCAGGCGTGGAGGGCACCATTCCCATGGTGGGCCACCCAGGTCACAGGGGCACATACAGCCTCACATCAGACACAAATCACTACACAGAACAGGGACGCACATGCAGAGACAAACGCACAAGCCTATCAGGCTGCCTGACACGCACACAATGCTTTTCTGTACTCAAAACAGAAAAGATAGAATGGAAAACCCAAGAGAACTTTTCAGTCAACACAATAGATCACTTCATTTGCCTTTGGTAATGATGTGCTTTAAGGAGAGCAGGTGTGATGAACCCACTTACAGAAGGAGAAATTTAGGGCTGAAGAAGTCAGCCTTGCCCACAGTCACGGGTGGCACTAGGGGTAAAGAACCCACTTGCCAATGCAGGAGGCATAAGAGACTCAGGTTTGAACCCTGGGTTGGGAAGATCCCCTGGAGGAGTGCATGGCTACCCACTCCAGTGTTCTTGCCTGGAGAATCCCATGGACAGAGGAGCTTGGTGGGCTACAGTCCATAGGGTTGCAGAGAGTCAGACACGACTGAAGCGACTGGGCAGGCATGCACAGTCACCCAGGTAGTCAGTTAGAGAGCTAAGGTCAGAACAAGGCTGCTCCTAGCCAGCCACTTCGTCCCACTAGCAAGGTCTGGACACCTGCAGTGGCCAGTCTCACGAGTCTCACGGCAAGGCCAGCTGACCGCTGTGCTTTCCTGCCCAGTATCCACAGTCCAACAGAACTGACACCAGATAAGGCCGCCCAATAATCACGATGAAGTGAGGGAAGACCAAACCACTTTCTAACCTTGTTTCAGCCCAGACGAAAACAAAGTAGGCCACATCACAAAGGGACCAAAGGGCCCCCCCTTCCAGCCAGAATGAGTGGCTGCTGCTTCTTCATTTCCTCATCAACTGTAGCTTCAGGCTCAGTCTGTTGACTCTTTCTAGATGAGGTTATTAAGATACCTGTGGAGTCCTGTCCCAAGATCACAGGTGCAAGGCTTTGCACCAAGGCCACAGACATGGAGCCCAGAACCAAGGCCACCTGCAAAACTGATTAAGTCCCATTGTAACCATTGTGACCAAAAGCCCCCCGATCATCCCCAGCAGGCATCCGGACTCCAAATTAGGCAAAAATGCCCAACCCAGTGCTCACCCTATAGCACACTGCCATGCATGCTGTCTCTTCAGTCATGCCCAACTCTTTGCAACCCTATGGACTGTAGCCCACCAGGCTCCTCTGTCCATGCAAGAAATCACAGCAAGAATACTGGAGTGGGTTGCCACGCCCTCCTCCAGGGGATGTTCCCAACCCAGGGATTGAACCTGTGTGTGCTGCATTGCCAGAAGACTCTTCACCACTGAACCACCAGGGAAGCCCGTCTTTGATGTATATGCAGGTGTATATATACACACATTCACATCCAGGCCCATGAATCTATATACCCAAACCCTCATCTAGGTAGATCCTCATCTCTATACCCCTACATAGCACCCCATACACAGAAGCACATGTATAGTTTTTCTGATAAGCAACCTGAGGTGATCTCTAAAAATGGTTCATTCTTCACTTGATCCAGAAAACGCCACAAAATTGTGCAAATCAAGAGGTTCAAATCTTCATGTTCACTCTAAGAACACTGATGAAACTGCCCAGGCCATGAAAGGTATGCATATCTGAAAAGCCACCAAGTATCTGAAGGGTGTCACTTTGAAGAAGCAGCGTGTTCCAGTCCGTCATCACAATAATGGAGCTGATACGTGTGCTCAGGTCAAACAGTGGGGCTGGAAAGAATCAGTGGCCCAAGAAGAGTGCTGAGTTTTTACAGCACGTGCTCAAAAATACAGAGAGTAATGCTGAACTTAAGGGCTTGGATACAGATTCTCTGGTCATTGAGCACACCCAGGTGAGCAAAGTCCTCAAGATGGAGCAAGGATTTACAGAGCTCACGGTCGAGTCAACCCATACATGAGTGCTCCCTGCCACATGGAGATGATCCTTAGTGAAAAAAGGGCAGATTTTCCTAAACCCGAAGTGGAGGTTTCACAGAAGAAAAAGATACCCCAGAAGATACTGAAGAAACAAAACTTATGGCCTGAAAATAAATGCCACAAAAAATACAATTAAAAGAAAAAAGAAAAGAAACACATGTATACAGTCACACACACACACACACACACACACACACACACACACACACACAGAGTCTAGCATCTGCCTCTCACCATCTGTCTCCTTGGTCTTGCCAAAGCCTGTGATCCAGCAGATCTCATTGAGGCCGAAGGTCTGTCCGTGCATGGGGAGGCAGGCAGGGTGGACATGAGCTGTGACAAGACCTCAAGACATCAGTGAAGGGAAGAGGCTGGAGGTTTTGGAGGGGTGTGTGGAGGGACAGGACTACCAATATCCTAGGACATCCTTCTTCCCCATAGAGTGCTCCTGAATCTTTCAAGGCCTTCAATTGACCAGGCAAGAGATTCACTTTATCTTGACCCTCCAGTCTTCAGCGTACTCTCAGAGTCCCCCAGACATTCTGATTTTTCAGTGGGTGCCATGTGGGCATATGCATGTGCCTTGGAGCTTCCCTGTGCCAAGCTGATACTAGGTGGCTGAGGGTGTCTCCACTCCAAGAGCAGCCGTCCTCGCTGAGTCTCTTCCACATCTGTCCCCCAGAGCAAGATGCAGCACCGGCTAAATGCCAGGTATTATTGCCATGATGTGTCAGTGGTGGGTCCTGCTTGGTCTGGAGAGGGCACCCCTGGTTAGCCAGAGCCTGAAACTCTCCCTCCAGGGTGAGACACCCTCTCCAAGTGGGAAGAGCGAATCCCTAGAGGCACAGCCCACTAAACTGCTGCTCACTCGCTCCCGCACTCAGAATCATATAGAAGGTGCTACTGTGCTCAGTTCATAAGTTTCCTCTGAGGACTAGTGTTCTCCTGTGGATTAGAGCATCGACCAGTTTGCAAGAGGAAAAGAGTTGATAGAAAGGATATCTGCTGTTGTTTAGTCGCTTAGGCTGACTCTTTTGCGACCCTATGGACTGTGGCCCACCAGGCTCCTCTGTCCAAGGGATTTCCCAAACAAGAATGCTGGAGTGGGTTGCCATTTTCTTCTCCAGGGGATTTTCATGACCCAGGGGTCAAAGTCTCATGACCCTGAGTCTCCTGCATTACAGGCAGATTCTTTACCCCGGAGCCACTGGGGAAGCCCTGAAGAGGGTATTTGCAGTGTTCGTAATTGTTATGCATGCTGCCGATTCCTGTACCTAGAATTGTGCCTGGTGCAGATAAAGTGCTCCTAGGAAGGAGAAGGAGGGAAGGAGGAGGGGAGGGAGGAGGACAGAGAGGGAGGGAGGGGGATAAATGTAAAATTTTTTTCCCATAAATTGTGAGTCTAACATTTATCTGCTAGAGTGTAAACAAACAAAAAATAAATGAAGGCATGGCACCAGTTAACAGCCAAAACCACAAAATATGACTTAAAACAGTCTATGCCTCTGAAAGCATTCCTCCTAAGATCAGGAACAAGACAAGGTTGTCCACTTTTCCCAAAATTATTCAACATAGCTCTGGAAGTCCTAGCTACAGCAATCAGAGAAGCAAAAGAAATAAAAGGAATCCAGATCAGAAAAGAAGTAAATCTCTCACTGTTTGCAGATGACATGATACTGTACATAGAAAACCCTAAAGATAGTAACAGAAAATTACTAGAGCTAATCAGTGAATTTAGCAAAGTTGCAGGATATAAAATAAATACACAGAAATCACTTGCATTTCTATATACTAACAATAGAAAATCAGAAACAGAAATTAGGGAGTCAATCCCATTCACCATTGCAACAAAGAGAATTAAATATTTAGGAATAAACTTATCTAAGGAGATGAAAGAACTGTACACAGAAAATTATAAGACACTGATGAAAGAAATCAAAGATGACATAAACAGATGGAGAGATATTCCATATTCCTGAGTAGAAAGAATCAATATTGTGAAAATGACTATACTATCAAATGCATTCTACAGATTCAATGCAATCCCTGTCAAATTACCAATGGCATTTTTCATAGAACGAGAACAAAAAATTTCACAATGCCTATGGAAACACAAAAGACCCTGAATAGCCAAAGCAGTCTTGAGAAAGAAGAAAGAGAAAGAAAGAAGAATGGAGCTGGAGGAATCAAGCTTCCTGACTTCAGATTATACTACAAAGCTACAGTCATCAAGACAGTACGGTACTGGCACAAAAACAGAAATATAGACCAATGGAACAAGATAGAAAGCCAAGAAATAAACCCATGCAGCTATGGGTACCTTATTTTTGACAAAGGAGGCAAGACTATACAATGGGGCAAAGACAGCCTCTTCAGTAAATGGTGCTGGAAAAACTGGACAGCTATATGTAAAAGAATGAAACTAGACCACTTCCTAACACCATACCCAAAGATAAACTCAAAATGGATTAAAGAGCTAAATGTAAGACCAGAAACTATAAAACTCTTAAAGGAAAACATAGGCAGAACACTCGATGACATAAATCAAAGCAAGATCTTCTATGACCCATCTCCTCAAGTAATGGAAATAAAAACAAAAGTAAACAAGTGGGACCTGATTAACTAAAAAGCTTTTGCACAGCAAAGGAAACTATATGCAAGGTGAAAAGACAACCCTCAGAATGCAAGAAAAGAATAGCAAATGTAACAACTGACAAAGGGTTAATTTCCAAAATATACAAGCAGCTCACACAACTCAATACCAGAAAAACAAACATTTCTCCAAAGAGAACATACAGATGGCTAACAAACACATGAAAAAATGCTCAACATTGCTCATTATTAGAGAAATGCAAATCAAGACTACAATAAGATATCACATCATACTGGTCAGAATGGCCATCATCAAAAAGTCTACAAACAATAAATGCTGGAGAGGACGTGGAGAAAAGGGAATGCTCTTGCACTGCTGGTGGGAATGTAAATTGATACAGCCACTATGGAAAACAGTATGGAGATTCCTTAAAAAACTAGGAATAAAACCATCATGCTGCTGCTGCTGCTAAGTCGTTTCAGGCATGTCCAACCATATGACCCAGCAATTCCACTCCTAGGCATATACCATGAGGAAACCAAAACTGAAAAAGACACATATATCTCATTGTTCATTGCAGCACTATTTACAATAGCTAGAACATGGAGGCAACCTAGATGTCCATCAGTCCATCAACAGATGAATGGATAAAGAAGTTGTGGTACATAGACACAATGGAATATTCAGTTCAGTTCAGTTCAGTCGCTCAGTCATGTCCAAATTTGCAACCCCATGAATCGCAGCATGCCAGGCCTCTCTGTCCATCACCAACTCCCAGAGTTCACTCAGACTCATGCCCATCGAGTCAGTGATGCCATCCAGCCATCTCATCCTCTGTCATCCCCTTCTCCTCCTGCCCCCAATCCTTCCCAGCATCAGAGTCTTTTCCAATGAGTCAACTCTTCGCATGAGGTGGCCAAAGTACTGGAGCTTCAGCTTTAGCATCATTCCTTCCAAAGAAATCCCAGGGCTGATCGCCTTCAGAAAGGAATATTATTTAACCATAAAAAGGAACGACTTTGAGTCAGTTCTAATGAGATGGATGAACTTAGAACCTATTATATGGAGTGGAGTCAGAAAGAGAAAGATAAATATCATATTCTAATGCATATATATGGAATCTAGAAAAATGGTACTGAAGAATTTACTTGCAGGGCAGCAATGGAAAAACAGACATAGAGAATAGACTTATGGACCTGGGGAGAGGGTGGGATGTATGGAGAGAATAACATGGAAATTTACATTTCTATAGTAAAATAGATAAGCCAATGGGAATTTTCTGTATGGGTAACCCCACTCCAGTACTCTTGCCTGGAAAATCCCATGGACAGAGGAGCCTGGTAGGCTGCGATCCATGGAGTCGCTAAGAGTTGGTCACGACTGAGCGAATTCACTTTCACTTTTCATTTTCATGCACTGGAGAAGGAAATGGCTACCCACTCCAGTATTCTTGGCCTGGAGAATCCCAGGGACAGGGAGCCTGATGGGCTGCCGTCTATGGGGTCGCACAGAGTCGGACACAACTGAAGTGACTTAGCAGCAAAGAAACTCAAACAGGGGCTCTGTATCAACCTAGAGGGGTGAGATGGGGCAGGAGATGGAAGGGAAGTTCAAAAGGAAGGGGACATATGTATACCTATGGCTGATTCATGTTGAGGTTTGACAGAAATCAACAAAATTCTGTAAAGCAATAATCCTTCAATGAAAAAATAAATTAATTAAAAAATAAATAACAAGAACCTACTGTATAGCAAAAAAAAATTATTTTGGAGACATACAGTCTTAAAAACATGTAACACTAGTATATATCTACTTGTGTTTTTTATAGAGTAATTAAATTTATCAGTGAGTTTTCACAAGCTTTCTCAGCTAATACAGTGACTTCAAAGTGCTCAGTCTACCAGGCAGTTTAAGAAAATCTGCTCTGATTTCTAAACCAAAAATCAGGGCACATGGTCTGGCCACAGGACTACATAAATCCTAGTTGTGATTTATGATGCTACAAAGATGCTTCTTGACCAGAAGTGGGGGTGGGGGTGGCTATCAGAGTATAGGGAGGGACTGGTGTAGTCTAAAAAGCATATATGATACTATAATAACTTAAATTTCATTTTACAAATTATTTAATTAGATTTGGAATTTCAGATAATATTAATGGGGGTTTGGGTTGATGGCAAGTGAGGTCCGGATGGTTAGCCAAGTGGAATCTGTGTTTGACAAGGTTGGGAAGGCCTGTTTTGGTCCTGCAGACTGTCTGCCCCCTTTTATGTGTGCATGAGGGGGGCAAGGCAGGGGCAGTAGGGCACCCCTCCCCCCACAGTCCCAGGCTCCACAGACAAGAATGTCGGGGGCAGAGGGCCAGGCGGAGGGCAGAAAGGGCCAGCAGCGTGGGCGTGGCCGGAGGTGGGCGTGGCTCTGGGTTGGCCCCACCCAACCGAATCTTGTGTTGGGGATTGGACTCCTCCCCACACCACTCTGATGAGCTGTGTGCTCTGACTCAGGACCAACCCTGCCTCCGCAATTAATGTGCCAGGAAAGGCCAGCTCACAGGCCCAGAGCGCCAGAAAGGCTGGACTAACCAGAGAGCCCTCCGAGGCTTCTGGAAGCCTGCCAAGACTGATTAGGTGCCCACATCTGTGCCACTGTACCCCGCTCCCGCGGTGGCCCCTAACATCATATCACTAGCTTCTAAGCGGCTGTTTGAGCGTGCCATCAGTCTTGTTCTCTTTGTAGGGGAACTGCAGAGCTGCTAGGGAGTAGACACACTGTATTTGATACGTGAACAAATGGGCGGATGAACTAATGAATGAAAACTGATCTCCTCCTGAGAACTTCGTAGCATTTCCTTTCTGTAGCCCCATTTAGTTCTCAAGGTCTCAGCTCCAACCTTTCAGCAGTTGGCTGTTTGGTTGCGTAGGTATTTTGGTTGTGTTCGCAACTTCGGTGTTGGCAATTTGCCAGCACAGAGCAGCGTGGAAAGAACATTGCCTGCGAGGCAGACCCACCTGGACCCAGTCCTGAAGCTGCTCTTTATTACTTCATGACCTCAGGAAATTACCTCTCTCTAAAGGTCTTCTCCTCAAAGGGAAAATGAAGCTAATAATAGTACCTGCTTCACAGGATCTCATAGTGAAGAGTATATGAAATTGTAGATGTAAAACACTTACCATGGTGTCTGGCCTCTGTTAAGTGCTGGATATACCAGTGAAACAATTCGATCTGTTTATCTTAATGAAGCCCAGAACCTAAACCCTGGCTCTGTCACCAACTTGCAATAGAAGAGGAGTCATTGGGGCAAGTTTATTTCCAACCTCCTGGTCTCAGTTCTCCCAGTTGTAAAATAGAGTTCCGCCAAACGATCTCAAAGACTGACATCTGCCATGCTGAAGCTCTGGGCCCTGGGATGGGTTTGTGGATGCTGCTAACTAAGCGCAAAGGTTCGGCACTGAGGGGTGCTGGCTGAGCAGGGGGCTCACTCACCGGACAGGGTCAGGGGCTTGGAGAGCCGCATGAGGGCGATGTCATAGTCGTCCTGGTCATCTGAGTAGTTGCTGTTGATGATGATCTGGGCGACGGAGGCTGACTCAGGCAGGTGGTGCAGGTCATTGGTGCCCACGTACACCTTCCAGCCCTCCAGGATCTTTTCCCGGGTACTGCCAAAGCCACAGAGAGCACGGGCCAGTTACCACCTGGCAGAGGTCCTGGCAACATCTGCTGCACACAAGGAGCTTCAGCCAGACCACCAGCTTGGAGGCAGGAGGATGGATGAAATGACCTCTGGAGGGGCACTCTATCTTAGCCCAGGGGTCTAGAACAATCCTCTACTTTCAAAAAGCTGCTCTGAACTGGTGGTTCTGTACCTTACAATAGAAAATGGGGGTTTCCTTGGTGGCTCAGTGGTAAAGCAGGAGACACAGGTTCGATCCCTGGTCCAGGAAGATCCCACATGCCGAGGAGCAGCTAAGCCCTTGTGCCATATCTGTTGAGCCTGCGCTTTAGAGCCGGAGAACCACAACTCCATGTGCCACAACTATTGAAGCCCCAACACTGCTCCACAACAAGAGAAGCCACTTCAATGAGAAGCCCATGCATCGCAACTAGAGAGTAGCCCTGGTTTGCTGCAACTAGAGAAAGCCCACATGCAGCAGTGAAGATCCAGTGGAGCTGTAAATTAATAAATAAATAAAATTTTAAAAATGGAGAATGGGAGGAGATGAGTAAGACTTCTGGAACCACTAGCCCCACTGTCTCCTTTGGATGCCACCAAGGATCCAATGAAGTGGATGGGACACATCTCAGTGGTAGTATTCTCAGCAGAAATGGGGCTTTCAACAGGACAAAGTGACCCACTGAAGACTCACTCCTGGGGAAGCCGGTGCCCTTGAGGCCTCATCTCCCAGCCCTTTCCTGTCCACCAGCTCGAAGGACAAGCCTGGCTGGTGACTGTTGAAAGCTGACTGCACTGCCCTGCCCACAGCCCCAGTCCCTCAGTTCCTGGGACAGCATTCCCGATGTCTCCAGCTCCTCTCCTGTAACTTCCAGGTTTTGAAAGCAGCTACAAGCCCCAAACTTCTTTATTTCACCCTGTTCTTTAGGGCAGGCTCCCAATTTCTCCCGTCTACCTTCTCCTCTCTCTCCCCTGAAGCCAGGAATGGTATTTTCCCACTCTGCACTGGCTCAGGATAAGTGACCCCAACTCACACTCCCAGGACCGAATCATGGTCCTCACCACACATGTGCCGCCCAGTCCTCAGGACCAGGCTTACAACCAAAGTCCCCCTCCACAGAGAAGTCAGTCTGCCCTCAGCCCTTCCTGGAGTCCAGACCCTCAGCCGTGTCATATCACGACGCCCTTGGGCACTTACATAAAGAAGCAGTGGGCGGCAGTGAGAATCCACTGGGCATCGATCAGCGTGCCCCCACAAATGTGGGTACGGGAGAACTGCAGGCTAACTTGCCAAGGCCACTTACTTTCTGGGGCCAGCGCCCCTCCCACGATCCGCCCGGTCATGGCCCTCAGTCCACAGTCTGGAGAGAAGCAGAAGAGATGAATTATGAAGTCTGCTTTTCTTAGAGCTGCTACTAGGCTCCTAGGCCCAGAGAAGCTCAGGCATGAGGGCACCACCCACCCACGGAGGCCACTTTGCCCACTTAATCTGATTCGGCAAAGCTATTTCCCGCCAACACAGAGCTCCCACATGGTGGGTTAGCTTTCTGGGATCATCCAGTAGGAAGTCTGATCCTAGGAAATAGCCTCTTTCCTCCCACTCATTTACTGTTCCAGTAATTCAACAAATGCTTCCTAAGTACCCCCTGCTTTGGGTGATGTGCCAGGCGTTAGGGTCACAATGGTGAACCCCAGGGCTGCTGTCAAGAGCTTTGGAAAACAGACTAAGCCTAACACAACCCTGAATTGATGAGCAATGTGATTTGGATCGTTTCAAAACGAAGGAGAAAATTCCTTCCCATGATGCACAAGTAGCTGGTGCTCACATGGTTTCTCAGGGGGTCATTTAGTGCTGTTTGGGACCCTGTGCCCCAGGGGAACATTTCCAAACATGTTCCAGAGTGAGTCATCCCCTGAGATCGTGCACAGAGTTTCCTTTCTCCTTTGAAGGAGGAGAGAGTGAAGAGCCAGTGGTGGTCTGAGGGGGCTCTGTCCATAGCACTGTGCCCAATTGCTCAGGGGGGCACCCCACCTGGTCATCATGAGAACACAGCACTCCTCGACTGGTTAACAGTTTGGGCCCTGTGGTCAGACCCAAAATTCAATACCAGCTCTTCACCTACCAGAGGTCTGACCTTAAGTAAGGCAAGCATTTCAGTCTCTTTTCAGTAAGTGGACAATAATGGCACCTGCCTCATGAGAATTCAACGCAATCATATTTATAAAGCCATAGTGCCTCAGCAACCAATGCTCTCCACAAATCTTGGCTCTGGATCTAGCTCCATGTCTACTGATATGGAGATTTAAGCTGGAGCTTTAAGCTGGCTCTGACATGCTCTCTCAATCCTCTGCCCCCTGCCCAGAATCCAGGACACTTGACTGATGAGGTTGCTGGGCTGAGCAGAGTCAGAAGGGGAAATACTGCCCTGAGAGTGTTTATCCAGATGACTTGAAGGCACCCTGGCCCTGAAACAGGCCTGCTGCTCAAGCCCGTCTTCCTGGCTCTGATCCCCAGTGTTGGCCCTCTTCCTCACAGGGACTCCATCCCCCTGTCCCCTGACTCCCACCCCACACAGGCAACAATCCAGGAGGAAGAGCATCTTCTTACGGGAACACTGTAGAGCGACATACTGCTGGGAAGGGCAATCAGACCTACAGGAGGAGATATAAAAGTTGAGAAAAGGACACATCAGCCACCGCCTCCAGGAAGCCTTCCATGATTGGCTCCTGCTAAGTTCTATCCTATCCCCTTTACACAAGAAGTTGGAGATTCTTACCTTTCTCCCTCCCAGTAGGACAGACCCTTCCTGTGCTTTCTCTAGAGACAGGGATGGCTTAGTGCAAACCAGCCCCACCCTTCTCCCCATCTCCCAGTTTTTCTGTGGCAGGTTGTACATACAGGCTAGGTCATGTCTTCTGAACTCATGACTTCACTGTCCCAGCATCTCTCTGCAGCTAAACATGTGGCCCAACTCTCCTCTGACACTTGATCAACGCTCTACCAGCAATGCAGCACGTGAACCACCCAGCACAAAGCAGGAATCCAGGAGGCAGCTCATTTGCCTTCCTTCCCTCCCCACGCCTTTTTCTCTCACAGCCTGGTTTCTTCTCTCCTCTCCCCAGGGTAAACACTGCTAGCTGGTGGAGCAACCCCCAAACCCCCGCCACCCAGTGGCGTTGGGAAGAGAGCAGCTGCAGCGCAAAGTGACAGATGGCGAGGCCCGGCAGGGAAGAGAGGGTGATGCTCCCCAGATGGGCCTCCCTGCCCCTGGCTCCCTGCACCTGGCACTCCCTCTCCCCACTGCCACCCCAGTGATGTTTCTCCCCCTCCACCCAAAGCGGCCTCCCTGCAGCAGCTTTCAGTCCTAAATCAGGCTTATCAGTGGTCCCACGATTTATTCATTGTCTTTGGCAACCAGGTAAATTCTTTAGGCCCCCCTGACTTCGAGGTGCTCTGTGCACCAAGTTTTGATGACTTCCAACTCAGGAGCCAGGTAGTGAACAAGAGCTGTTTCTGAGATGCTCTGGACATTCACGGACTCCTGGAGGCAGCAGACAGCCACACCCACCCCACGTACTTGTAGGTGCTCTCCTGGATGGTGGAGTTAAATTCAGAGACTGAGAAACTGCTGTCAACATTCCTATTGGCCACTTTGGTTGTCCAGTAAGCACTGCAAGGGAGGAGAGGGGAGAGGAATGAACCACCTTGAGAAAGCGCCCACCCCTGGTCCTGGGCCTGCATGAGAGTCCCAGCCAGCCCTGCTGCAGAGGCCAGAGGCAGTTAAAATCCAATGATCTCTGACCCCATCCACATATTCCACTACTCTCCACCTAGCCTTACACACTAGCCCAGTAGTTTTGAAAATATGGTCCCATCTCAGGGGAATTTGTTACAAATGCAAATCTGGGGGCCCTGTCTCAGACCTGCTGAATCAACAGTTCTGGCTCTGCGTTTTAACAGGCTCTCCAGGTGATCCCGCTGCACTCCGGAGTTTGAGAAACACGGACTGAGCCCTTTCCTGTCCGGACTGTGATCCATGGGCCCACAGCAGCAGCATCCCCTCCAGATCTGCTGAGCCATGCTTTTCGTTTTAATGATCTCCATGTTATGGGTTTGGGTTTGCACATTAAAGCCTGAGAACCATTTAGCTCCTTAGACCAGAGTGTGCCTAAGAACCACCCTAGGGTGTTGTTAAGTGTTTGAAATCCTAATTCCAGAGATTTTGATTTCAGGGTGCATTTTAACAAACACCCTAGGTGATTCTGCTCTGTGTGATCCATGGACTGCTATCTGTGTGGCACTGTGGTGCGTTTCTAGGACATAGGACCCCCTTACATGCAAGCTTGCTTTTGTGGGCGCTCTTCCTCCATTGCTCTGCTGACCTCCAAGTGCAGTCAGGCACCCTCTCTGTTGTGTGTACATAATGCTTCCCATGTATTCTTTCCATTACACATCACACAGTACTGTGATTATTGGTTAAAGCCTCTCTCGCCCACACCAAACCAGAGATTGTCCCACAATAGGGATCTTGTCTGGGTGTCAGGCACATAATAAAAACTCGATGAATATTCTTTGAATAAATGACGCTATCTGTTGAAGTCCAAGGGAAGTTCACATTTGCATAAAGTCACACAACTCAATGATAAACCATGTCCGTCATCTTCCAACTAGATCACCCAGGTCATCTTTCACAATGGGAACTCTGATGTGGGGGCAGAGAACTGGTTCTCAGTCCTAGCCTCCAAACCCTGGTTTTCCAGGTGCTTCTTCTACAGAGAACCTACAGTGAGATCCTTAATAAACCCTCTCCCCAGAACTTCACCCACATTACTGAATCCCCTAAACTACTTGGTTTGAAACTCAGACCAAGAGGGAGTATGGAGGTAACTATGTGGCCAAAAATGGAGGGCTCCTTCAAGCTGGAAGGTTATGGTAAACCCCATTCCCTACTCCACCCACTGGTAATCAGCTTCCTGTTTCAGATCTTTAGAGCCAAAGATGCTAAGGACTTTACCTGGCCACATCTGCCCCTCTCACTCTTCATCTGATGAGTCCTAGCTCGAGTTGCAGCTGCTCAGAGTCCACTGAAGGGTTTGCCCAGCCTGAGCTGCTACATATCAGATGTGAGGAGAAGACAAGACCTGCCCAAATGCACACCCACCTCACAGGCCAACGCGACCATTGAATGTGACCATAAGCACAAGGGTGCTTTGATGCAAAGAACCATATAAAGGTGCCATCCTGCTGCAAATCTGCTAATAACTACTTTGGCCTCCTGAAAACAGCTTGCCCCCAGACCTGGGCTCCCCAGGCTACTGTTCCTTTGAATAACTTGAAGGCACTATGAGCTCATGACCTCAGCTCTGCTCCCCAAGAGTCTTCTTGGTATGAGTGACCCTCAATGAGCCTGAGATGCCCGTGTGAAAAGTCTGAGATGTCCCTGAAGCAGGGACTGGTGGGGAATGTATACCTCTCGAAACCCAGCTGCTGGCAGGTCTTCTTTGAATAGGAGTCATTCCAGCTGTCACTGCAAATGGGAAGCCACTGATGGGAGGATCCAGAGTAGACTTTAAGCAGAGACTTGTCCCAGTCAAACCTCACTGCCGGTCAAGAAAAGGGTAAGGTGGGTTCTCAACACGGGGAGGCTCCAAGCTCTTGAGGAATGAACTGAGCGAGGCTCTGAGATGCTCCTGTTCCCAGGCTTCTTGCTGAGGCCTTGCAAACATCTGGGAGCTTGGCCAGGGACAGGATGGCCATCAGCCAGTGCTCAGAGCCCAAGATGCTTGGTGAGGGCAGAGCCAAGGCAAGGGGCTGGAGCAGAGCAGAGAGCTTTCTGTCCAACAGGACCCAGGAGCCTTTGCTGGGAGGAGGGGTGAGCACTGCCAGGGGCATTACCCCAAGAGGACAGTGATGTGCGCAAATAAGAGTGTGACAAGGGAAACCTTGATCCAGCTGAGTGCTCACTAGACCTGCGCAGTCCAGATGGATGTGGTCATGGGCAAGGACACATATATGCACACAGGTGGAAGGGGCAGGTTATGTACCCACAGACACCCACGTCAGGGCTGTACATAGACGACATTTGTAAAAACCACTGAGGACAGCACTTAAAGAAGTCTTTGTCTCATCTGCGGCTTCATTTACAAACTGACCTGCATGAAACCACAGAGGTGGCAGGTCAGAGGTTACCTGCTGGGCAAAGAGAAGGGGTACACGGACAGGGCTTCAGACCCTACCCTTGACTCCAGCTGCAGAGCAGCTCTGCTTTGCTGGGAGCTATCTGATTTTATTTGAGAAGCACTCATCTTGTCCAATCCACACATTTTGCAAATTAAGAAACTGAAACCCAGAGAAGGTAAGTGATTCGCCCAAGACACACTCAAAGCCAGATTCCAGACCCCAATCTATTATGACTAGAACCCAGATCCTCCAGGTCTCTGTCCATCACCTCCCGTTTGAGCTGATACCAGTTTGCAGCCCCCAGAGTGCACGCACAAACACACGCACACCTCCTTACCACAGCCCAGCTCATCACTCTTCAGCTTACAGTCCTCGACTCCATCACAGCGCACAGCGTGACTAGGGCAGCTCTCTCTTGGCTCCTTGTAATTGACCCCTGTGTGGCCCCGCCAGAAGTAAACTGAAACAAAACAAAACAAAACAAAAGCATGAAGCAGAAGCTGGGTCATTGCTAAGCCCAGAGAGACATGACACGATGCAGCCCAAGGCCCTGGGGATTCTGAGACACCGACCTGCAGTCCCTCTTGGGCTCTGGGGTTCTCGTCCCCGATCTGTATAGAGAGAAAGGCTGCTCAGGAATGCTCTAGAATGTTCCAGAAAGCTCCTGCAAGCAAGACAGCACCAGGCAAACTCAAAAGCAGCCACTCAGAGAGAGAAAGAGAGTAAGGGAGGGAGGTATGAAGATGAGGAATACTCAGGAAGCTCTCCTGCCCGACGTGCTGGCCAGAGTATTGTTCAGAGAAATCCTCCTTTTCAGTGTCCCAGAGGCCCCTTCTCAGACCCAGTCCAGCACCCTCACCATCTCTATGCGCTGCAGGTTGTAGCACACACATCTGCAGCCACTGCCTGTCCCGTCTTCTCAGAGGTTGTCCTTCCAGTCTCGGAAGTTCCTAGATTTTCTTCCATCTCCTTCTTCTCTAAACAAGAGCTATCTCCTAGGCTTAGGGGATAGGTTCTTAGGTTCTTGCCCCCCTGCTTGTCTCAAGGCCTTTAACTGTCTTCCCAGGGACTTCCCTGGTCATCCAGTGGCTGGGAATCCACCTGCCAGTGGAGGGACACAGGTTCAATCCCTGGTCCAGGAAGATCCCACATGCCTCAGGATAACTAAGCCTGCGAGCCACAACTACTGAGCCTGCACACCCTAGAGCCCGTGCTCCAGAGACGCCTGTGCACCGCAGCCAGAGAGTAGCCCGCCGCTTGTCGCAATTAGAGAAAGCCCACACCCGGAAACGAAGACCCAGCGCAGCCAAAAATAAAGAAGTGTCTTTCCACTCAGCGAGCAGCTCTAGGTGGCTGATTCCCGAACGCCGACAGCTTTACAAACCATATGTGAGCGTCAGCTCCACAACTTCCCCTAAGAGCTCTTTCCATACTGGGAGTTATCATGTCTCCTGCGTGGAACCTTCTCACCTTGGACGCCTGAGGAAGCCCAGGGTCTGACCCCTCACCCTGCCTCTTGTCTGCAACCTGTTTCTCAGCCCTGACCCCCCGCCTCTGTCGCTGGCCCCACTGTGCTGTCCCACCAGCTGGAGGTCACCCTGTGTGACTGCTCCTCCCTGGTTCAGACACCAGTCCCCCTAACCTGTTGGACTTCCCCTCCTCCTGTGCCCTGGTCTTTCTACCCCTGCACCCCCACCCCAGGCACGGAGGCTCCTGGGATTGCCTTGATGTGTAGCAGAGAGCTCTCAGGAGGTGGGGGGCTCTAGTCTTGACCACATTGCCGGGCTGCTCAGTGACCACCTCCCCGGGGGTCCGGAGATCTGGAGACTTCAAGAAATGCTGTGAAATCATGTTGAGAGCACCCCCTGCCCAGGTTGCCCTCTCACCTCCACCCGGATTATTTCCTGCTGCTCTCTGTGCACTGCCAGGGACCTCCCCTGGAGCGTGTGCCCTGCGTGGGGAAGGGAGGGAATAGGGCCGAACATCCGGGTGGAAGGTTCACATGGGGGCCACGAGGCAGGCTCTGTGCTGACACCCTGCATTGTCAGGCAGGTGGGGAAACTGAGGCTCAGGAAGTTCATTAACTTAGGTGGCTGCACCGAGATGCTTCAGCAGGTCTGTCTGGTCCTAAAGCTGTACTTGTAACCAGCTACTTCTTTCCATGTGAGTCTCTTCCTCAAACAGCCCTGCCAACTGGGTGTTTCCCTGTAGTCACCCAGCCCGCCCTTCACCACCCTATGCAGCCTCTGTAACAGAATCCTCACCCCGTGGCCTGGTACTTCAAGCTCTTTACAACGTGGCCCAGCTGTGCCCAACCCAAGGACAGCCTTCGGGTCCCCAGATGAGTATTCACCCTGGTGAATTGGGTCCCTCCCATGCCAACTTGCCCATTTGCCGCCCCCCCCGACGCTTCCTGCAGCTGCTCACCCCGCTTAGATGCCCTGCCAGGAGACCCTCCCCTCCTTGCCATCTTCTGGGTCCTCATCTGGCCCCCAGCCTTCAGGAGCTACCCCCCAGCCTTCAGGAACTGCCCCCCCCCAGCCTTCAGGAGCTGCCCCCTGCCTCCTAACCCACACAGCTGTCCTCTCTTCCTGATGGTAATACTCAAATCCACTTGGCCTTAATCATTTCCACCTCTGTCCTCCAGAGGACTGTACTTGCCCCAAGGGCTGGGGGGTACAGTGGGTACTCCCCTTTGCTTCCCACTAAGGTTTCCCACTGTGCTGGGCTCAGAGCAGACACCCCTGCAGGGAGCCCTGGCACATGTCCTGAGTGTCTTTTCGAGAAGAAGGTGTGGATTTCAGGGAGACTGGACCCCTGAACCCTTGATCTCATTGACCAAAAATGCCCAAGGGGCCTTTACCTCATCAGTGTTCCAAGTGCTTGTTTTTAAATAACTCACATTTTTAGAGTGGGACTTTGTGTTAAGCACTGTGCCATTAGCTCATTTATTCCTCATAACCCAGTGAAATCTTCAGGATATTTTACTAAGCACATGTTAACTTGAATGAATGAATGGATCTAATCCCATTTGAAGACACAGAAACTGAGCTCAGACTGGTGAACGACTACAGAAGGGACCCACTCCCAGTTCCTCTGACTTCCCACCCTCTCAACCCACCCACCTCCAAGGGGCCTGGAGGTGCCAGGGTTCCCCTTGTAGGAGTGTCCCTCTGTGGACACGGCAGCCAGTGTGTCTTCCCCACTCTTGTCTCCCTGCTGAGTGCCCCCATCCCCCAACCCCAGTCCACCCTGCAATGACCAGGGGCCAGCCTTGCTCCCCATGTTAAACTCACATAGGATGATGAGCGACACCACGAGGGCCATGAGAAGGAGGACGCATCCGATGAGCGGCAGCCGCTTCTGGCCCTCCTGCCAGGTGAACTTGGGCAAGGTGGTACCTAGGAGCAGGCCAGCAGCAGGGGAGGGTGAGACTGCGAGAGAGGAGTCAGGCAGAGAGGAGACGGGGTAGGGAAAGAAGGCTGGCCCAGGAGGACCCAGTTAGGCCCTCTCCACCCAGCATATGGTACCATCCCTGCCTGATGCCAAGTTCCCCTTTACTTAGCATCTATTATGGGCCCGTTAGGCATTTGTGTGTGATATCTTATTCAATTCTGACAGCAACTGTGTGAACTGGGCATTATTATACCCATTTTATAGATGGGGAAGCTGAGGTTCATGGAAGTTAAATGACTTGTTCAGGGTTACTTGGCTAGAGAGTGGCAGAACAGGGATTCAAATGAAATGTGTTTGATGCCAAAGGTCTCTATACCAAAGTGCCTCATTGACTCTTCAGAGGGCAAGACGGGCAGACTGAACTCGAGGGCAAGAGGAGGGCAAAGTTGGGATGGGGGCAAAAGGGCTGCTTCATTAAGGGCAGAGCCAGTCCCTGAGGCCCATTTGGCATGTCTCCGTATGGGCTGAATCATAATGGCCAGCTTGGGAAGTTGGGGGTGGGGAGTGCCTGCCCGATTAGAATCTCTCCCTTTGTTCCTTCACCCACAGATAGGCCCTTGATCATCGCTGTACTCCCATGTAGACCCCAGCTTCCCTGGCAGACCTTCCAGGGCAGCTCTAGGAAAGAGACCTGGTTTCTAACCAGGAGCTCTGGCTCTCAAAATCTGTACCTTGACCCAGTATGTGCAGCCTCCAAAGTCATACCTGTTTTGTTGGTCCTGATTTCTTATGCTTTACCACATTTGTCCCAATTTCCCACTGTCTTCGGTTGATGTGTCATGATTCCTTTCCACCCCCACCTCCCCAGGTCCCCCGCTGCCCATCCAGACCATCCCCCCTCCTTCCCAGACATTTCCATCCAAGAACTAGAGGAGAAGCAGAGAGTGCCCAACTGGGAGATTTACCTGCACCACAGCCCCTCTGCCTTTGGACGGCTTCGCTGTCCCTCTTGACTTCCCTGCAGGAGTCCCCTTACCTGGGCTCTCCCTGGCGGCCCTGGCAGCTGGTGTGGGCCCGGCAGGAGATGCATGGACAGGGACAGTCCCCACTGGCGTGGCTCTGACAAGGTACACTCGAGTTGGAGATGATGTCAGTGCTGACACGGTAGATGAGGACCTGCCAGACGATGACCTGGAAGGTGATGCCCGGGCTGGGGGTGCTCGGCTCGGGGATGCCCGGGCTGGAGGCGTCCTTGCCGGGGAGGCATTCTGAAAGCAGATTGAAGGCTGTTCCTCAGGCTGCTCCTCTATTAACTCACGCAGCAGTCAGCCCTGCTGACCCAGGAGACAGAGGTCCTGGGGCAGGTGGCTAAGGGGTAAGCAGAGCCCCCAAACAGGGAAGAGAGTGTCTGAGGATGGAATGAAAGCTCAGAGCCTGCTGTCCCCAACTCCCTGTGGTCTCTCCCCTTACAGGGAGGTGGGCAGAGGGCACTGGGCCATCTGCCTAGAGCATGGGGCATCTGCTTTGGCTGTGTGTGTCTGCTGTGCTGTGCTCAGTCACTTCAGTCCAACTCCGTGGGATCCTATGGACTGTAGCCCGCCAGGCTCCTCTGTCCATGGGATTCTCCAGACAAGAATACTGGAGTGAGTTGCCTAGCCCTCCTCCAGGGGCTACATGTGTCTGCCGCTGCTGCTAAGTCACTTCAGTCATGTCCAACCCTGTGCGACCCCATAGACGGCAGCCCACCAGGCTTCCCCGTCCCTGGGATCCTCCAGGCAAGAACACTGGAGTGGGTTTCCATTTCCTTCTCCAATGCGTGAAAGTGAAAAGTGAAAGTGAAGTTGCTCAGTTGTGTCCAACTCTTCATGACTCCATGGACTGCAGCCCATCAGGCTCCTCTGCCCATGGGATTTTCCAGGCAAGAGTACTGGAGTGGGGTGCCATTGTCTAGGGACCCTCAAAAGAGAGGTTGCTGGACCAGACCTCACTCTGAGCTGGGAGTTACCACCCTTTCTTCCCTCTTCACTCCCCGGCACCCCGTCCTTCTGTGTATGTGTGTTAGATTATAAAACATCATTCTTACTTTGAGCGGTCATCAAAAAGTGTGAGAAGCACTGCTTAAGAAAAGCCCTGACCTGCCTTGTTCTCCCCTCTTCTCAGTAAGAAGGGAACTCATGCGCACTCACACACACACACACACACACACACACACACACACACACACACATACAACAATAGAGGTAGAATGCAGGGGAAGAAGGTGACCAAGGTCCTTAACCTTATTCAGCTATAGGAGAAGTGATTCGTTCATTTAGATTTAGCACTTTAGTCTGTAGTTTCAGAGGACTTAACATGCTTTATATGTATTTATTCACTTGATCTTGAGAAACAACCCTATGAGGAGGGAACTCTGATTATCCCTGTTGTGCAGCCAGGGGAAACAGAAGCAGAGAGATTGATCAAACTTGATCAAACTCTCATGTGAGGGTGGCCGAGGCAGGATGTGAGCCCAGAAAGTTGGGCTCTGAAGGTCATGTTCAACCAGGAGGCTTTGCAGCCTGCCTGAGGAGGGAAGTGAGAGTTAAAGCAGCTGCGGCCAGAGCAGGTGACCCATGAGCACCAGCGCTGCTCCTCCGTGGAGAGCCTAAGACGCTCAGCTCAGTTCAGCTCAGCTCAGCCGCTAAGCCGTGTCCGACTCTGCGACCCCATGAATCGCAGCATGCCAGGCCTCCTTGTCCATCACCAACTCCCGGAGTTCACCTGGACTCACGTCTGTCGAGTCAGTGATGGCTATCTCATCCTCTTTCGTCCCCTTCTCCTCCTGCCCCCAATTCCTCCCAGCATCAGAGTCTTTTCCAATGAGTCAACTCTTCGCGTGATATGGCCAAAGTACTGGAGTTTCAGCTTTAGCATCATTCCTTCCAAAGAACACCCAGGTCTGATCTCCTTTAGAATGGACTGATTGGATCTCCTTGCAGTCCAAGGGACTCTCAAGAGTCTTCTCCAACACCACAGTTCAAAAACTTTGGGTGCACTCAATTTGGGACTGGGGGTTGGTGAGCAGCCAGGACTGATGAAAAATCTTCGAGCAGCCTCTGGTGGCAGCCACACCATGGTCTGTAGGACACCCAGGCCCTATCACCAGATTAGCCTCCTCTCTCCTCTCCTTGGCCCCTTACAGAGGTCTCTCACCTCCTTCACACCACCTCTGCCTTCTAAGCCCCTGTCGGATCCCCAGCACAGCAGAGGGAGCTGGGGGCTAGTCTGGCCTAGAGGGTCATGTCTGCCCCTCATTCTCATTTTTGCTGAAGGTTGACTGAACACCAAGGAGGGCAACAGGGGAGCAGCAGGAGGAGGGCAGCTGGGACCTGTGCTCAGGGTCCCTGCGCTGGGGGTACAGTCAGCAGGGCTGTGAGGAGGGGATGTGCTCTGGATCTCAGGCACCTCCTTTTCATCTTTCACCTACTGCTGTGCTTAAATGCATTTGACATTATTAGCAAGCAGCCCAGTTACTAAAAAGTCCTGCTCATTAGAACATCAGACTCAAGTCAACATTATCAAGCCTACCAGACAGGGTTGGGTTTTTTTTTTAACTCCATCTTCTAAGAGTCAGAGGTAACGGATTTGGTTACCTCTTTGTTTTTCTGGAGGCTGTGAGATGAATCCAAGAAGGAATGTCACGTCCCTGACTATACTCAGCTTGCCAAGGGCAGGGACCAGGAGTGACTATCCTAGGAATCACTGGTCACTGGGGTTCACTGACAGATGTGGGTAAATTCACATGGTCCAGATGCCCCGGCCAGCAGAGCAACGACACATGCGTGTGTGTTTAGGGACGTGAAGAGCACCTGCAGCAGCTGCTGACCCAGGTGAACCAGAGCTCAAATTTCCCTCCTACCTCCGTGGTCTAGAGGCTAGAGCTCCACAGAACAAAGACAGGTTATGCCCCCGGAAGCCTCAAGGGCAACAGGACAGGAGTCGGAGCAGGGAGAGGAGGTGAGAATATGTGTAAATGTACAATGCCTTTGTTGACAGCACTGGCTTTGGTGTCAGGCAGACCTAGGCCCCAATCCTAGGTCTCACCCGAGGTGTGACTTTGGACAAGCCCCTCAACTTCCTTTTTCTTAATCTGTAGAATAGAACTAATCATCCTGAGGATTCAATGAGATAAAATAGGAAATCTCTGGCCTGTGTCCAGCAGGAAATGGTCATTCCTCTCCCTCTTTGCACTGGCGCACCCGGCACCCACCGTGCTGAGATTTAACAGCCCTGGGGCATGACCAGAGGGCTATAAGGTGGTGTGAGCTCATCTTTGGAGAAAGAGGGAACTGGACAAAGCACCAGACCAAGGTCATACCATGAGAGGGACAAGCTCAGGCTGGGTAGGGTCCCATTCTTCTTTCCCACGAGTCACCCAAGCCTCAGCACCTGCCCAGGACCTTGGCATGGTGGCATCCCCACTGACCTACCAGGCCTCCGTCTGTGATACTCATAATATAAGTTTATCCCCACCTCAGGGGAAAGTCCCATAACTCAAGACAATAATATGATAATAGCTCCCAGTGAGTGGCACTTTAGAGTTTACAATAAACCTGCATATCTGTGGCCTCCTGGGGTCCTCGCTCCATCCCTTGGGAGGCTGACACATCTAGAAGCCCATATTGTATATGAGGAATCCAAAGCTCAGAGCACAGATTGCCCAGAACCCCATAGTCCGGAACTGCCACAAACCGGCGTGCATCTGAGTCCTCTGCCTCCTTGAGTCAGCAGCCAGAGGCTGCTGGCACATCTTCTCTCAGAACCTGTGCATGGGTTGCTTGTTCTGCATCTATGACGTGGCCTGAGATTTGGGCCTGGGGCCTTGCAGGGCCAGGAGCACCAGAGGGGATCTGGGGGTGGGGCCGGCGGTTCCAACAGGGATCTCAACCTTGTGGAACTTTCTGGTGGGAAACAGTGTTGTTCCCAGTGGCCTGTCAGAATCTCGGGTGAAACCTGGTGGTCAGGAGCCCTCTAGAACTCTCGAAGCTGGGTGGTAATTCTGGGAAAGTGACTTCACCTCTGGACATCTTGGTTTCCTCATCTGTTCAGTGAGCTGGTCACCCTGCCTCATAGCATTGCAGTGGTGGGTGAGGAATGCAGAGTAAGCGCTTGATGATCATCACGCTTGGTGATGGCAGGTGGGTAGGTGTCTATTTGCTTGTTTGTTAAAGATACTGGGCTTCAAATGGAAAAATCTGTGTTCAAATATGACACCATCCATGCCTAACTGGCTCGGGCAGGTGAGTTAACCCTTCAGAATCTGTCTCCCCACGTGTGAAATGGGACTGATCTTGTCTCCCTCCCCCAGATAAGCAAGGAATCATTATGGCAGAGCCTGGTTTATAAATGCTCATCGCTGTAACAAATGTAACAGCCCAGCAGACGTCTTACTTGATCCCATTTCAACCTCATAACAGATTTTGTAGTTGGTATTATTGACTCCATTTTACAGATTTTGAAACTGAGCTTCAATGTGGTTGAGAATATGCTCAAATTCACATCTCAGTTAATTGATGGGCTTGGATTCTCACCAGGCCCCCTCAGAGCACATAGAATCTGGCCCCAGAGTATCTAGAAGGCCCATAGTAACTTCCTGCATTTCTTCAGGGTTTACAATTTGCAAAGAGCTTTTATACCCTTTATTCCATTTTTCACAAGGCTCTTAGTTAACAAGCTGGACAGAAATTTTTATCTCCAGTTTATACATGAGGAAACTGGGGTTCAGAGGCACTCAAGAGCATGCCTAAAACCTCTAAAAGGATTAGTGGTCTTGGGACTTGATCACAAGCTTCTGATCCTGTTACCCCATCATGAAGGGCAGGAGCTGTGTAAGAGAGAAAGGGCTGAGAGGCCTGCAGTGGTGAAGGTCCAGAGGAAGATGGGAGTGGGTAGACCTGCGGGAGACTGGAGGGAACAGGGGGCGGGGAGGCAGAGCAGGAGGCCAAGAGCAGCCATGGGAGGCAGGGTCCCTGTCCCCGATGCTGGTTTCACTCACAGGTAGGGGTCAACTTGCCCACCCTAGGCCTTGACCAATAGGAAGCAGAGATGAGCTGAGCCCTGAGGTCCTGGCAGGAGACTCACCTGGGTCCCTCTTCTCTGAGTCTAGAGGGAGGTGGGACCTGTAAGATGGAACCAACCCGGAGCTTGGTGCCCAAGGAGCCAAGATGTGTATAAGAGACAGGTGCTGAGATTTAACAGCCCTGGGGCATGACCAGAGGGCTATAAGGTGGTGTGAGCTCATCTTTGGAGAAAGAGGGAACTGGACAAAGCACCAGACCAAGGTCATACCATGAGAGGGACAAGCTCAGGCTGGGTAGGGTCCCATTCTTCTTTCCCACGAGTCACCCAAGCCTCAGCNAC
This sequence comes from Neotragus moschatus, assembly GCA_006410615.1. Classification (NCBI taxonomy): domain Eukaryota; kingdom Metazoa; phylum Chordata; class Mammalia; order Artiodactyla; family Bovidae; genus Neotragus; species Neotragus moschatus. Next base: position 685,564 of record SJYA01002278.1, on the reverse strand, counting down.
TGTTGACTCTGGGCCTCGGTGGCCCAGCACAAAGACTTCCCAGGGTTGGGAGGTGGGGGGTGGGGGTGGAGGAGAAGCTGGGGAGAGGGGAGAAAGAGTGATATCCCAGAAGGGGCTGGAGGCCCCAGGAGCACAAGCGCTCTAGTGTCAGACAGGGTGGGAGGCAGGTGGAGAGTTTCTGAGCCCGTGGACCAGGGACCTCCAGGCCCCAGAAAGAGCGGCCCATGTGGGGAGCCACCCAAGTGTGTCCCCCTAGCGGGGACAGAGGATGGAAGCGCGGCCCCAAGACCAGAGGAACACAGCGTCAGAGAGAGGCCATTGACTCTGTCTTCCTGACTCCAAACATCACAGGACATGCCAGGTATTCTCATTTTCCAGGACCCCCAGAATAGGAGGTTCCATGGCCGTTGATGGCCTGCCACTCCACCTTCCCGGAAGTCCTTCCTGATGTCTAGCCTACTAGAGCAGTAACTCATTTCCTTTCCTTAATTCTTTGAGAGCAGTTGCTGAGATTCCAGCATCCCTCCTGGAGGCCTGACCTCACCCTCAGGGCAGATGCCTTGAGCAGGTGGGGAACAGGGCAGGGGAGGAGACTTCCTGCCCCTGGTCCTGGACACAAGGGGCAGAGCCCAGGCCTGAACTGGCCTGACTCCTGGCCTTGGCCCGTGAGCAGCAGATCCAGGAATGGAACTCAGAGGACCAAGGCCCAGGCTCTTCACAACCTACCTGCAGACCAGAGGCTCCTCTGCCTTCCCTGGGAGGGAGGGGGACAGGGCAGAGCCGAAGCCTCGGTGACTCAGGGCCGTTTTCCTGGCTTAGCATTGCCAATCCTAAGGCATTTCTTCCTATCTAACCCCATCCACCCCTGGCATGATCTCTGGGTTTACCCCCTCAGCAAATAGAGCTGCGAACCCTCACCCTCTTATGGACCAGGCCTACACCCCAGGTGGCCACTGCTGCCACCTGCCTGTATCTCTGCAGCTCCCAGGGACCCCTACTCAAAACTCATCCAGTCCCCTCAAGATGTTCTGGGGCAGGAGGAGGGAGACAGGGCCAGGGTCTGCAGGAAGGCAGCAGGGATGGGCCAGGGAGAGGGCTGACAAGAGCAGCCCCGGCCCTGGGCCTTGGGGCTCTTTCCAAGCACTTTCCTGGCCAGGAGTTGCTGAGGATTATTATGTCCATTTTACAGACAAGAAAGTAGAGGCCCTAATTATTTGTATGCTTTGCTCAAAGTTGCTCGGTTACGTCTTGTCTAATCGCAGAAGAGAGACTGAAACTAGAGACCTGCCCTCTGTACCAACTGCATCCTGGGTAGAGTCACCATGGCTCCTGGGTCAGGGTTTCCTGCTGCAGCTCTGCCCTGGCCCCTTACCTGGTGGGGGATGGGAGTGAGCTCACAAGTCCCCAGGTGTGTCCTGCCCTTGGCCTCTCTGCATCTCCTGCAGGCCCAGCCAGAGGTGCCAGGGAGGCAGGGGCCTCTGGCTGTGCTGAGTGATGTCACAGTCACTCTCAGATTGCTTCATCTCAGCAGTTCTGTGGCCGCCGCCGTGGACTGTGCCCTGGGCTTTCCACAGCGACAGTTATTTACCCACGGACGGCAGCCTGCACTCTGTGCGTCACTCAGAGCCCCGGGCAGCACAGGGAAAAGTGCCCATTAATAACGTCTCACACTAGACTTGAGAATGTCCGCCTGCAATAGAGACGCAGACATGGAGAACGGACTTGTGGGCACAGGAGGGGAAGAAGAGGGTGGGACAAGCTGAGAGTCGCGCTGGCCGGTGCTAAGTCGCTCCGGTCCTATCCGGCTCTTTACGACCTCATGGACCGTGGCCCACAAGCCCCTCTGCCCATAGCATTCTTCCGGCAAGGATACTGGAGTGGGTTGCCATGCCCTCCTCCAGGGGATCCTCCCGACCTGCATCTCTCACGTCTCCTGAGTTGGCAGTGGGCTCTTTACCACCAGTGCCACTTGAGAAGCCCCGAGAGGGCAGCACAGGCATATATACACAGCCGTGTGCATAACGCAGGGAGCTCAGCCAGGTGATCTGTGATGACCTGGAGAGGTGGGGTGGCAGAGAGGCTTAGAGGCAGGGGATTTGTTGTTGTTCAGTTGCCCAGTCATGTCTGACTCTGCGACCCCATGGATTGCAGCATGCCGGGGGCAGGTCAGGGGGGATATATATATACATATAACTAATTCACATTGCTGTACAGCAGACACTAATACAACATTGTAAAGCAATTATACTACAATTTTTAAAACTAATTTTTTTTTTAAATTAAAAAAAGAAGGTCCACCTGCAGCAACTTGAACATGTCTTCAGGGCCAAGGGCAGGTCCATCAGGGCCCTTCAAGTCCAGCCCGGACTGACTGGGCCTCCCTCCTCAGCCCTGGGCTGTGCTCTAGGCTGTCTACAGACTAGAAGCCTCTTGAAATCCCCCTAGTCCAACCCATTTTCCTACTGCTGAGGTCATTAAGGCCCAGAAAGGCAGTGTGACTTGTCGAAGGTCACACAGCCAGCAGGGGCAGCGCCAGGACCAGAATCTGGACCTTCTGACTCCTGTCCTCAGGCTGCTGCCCATCTCCAGGCTCCCCGTACTGCCCGCCCCTTAACAAGCTCAGAAAAGGAAGGACTCTTCACTAGCTTGAGGCCACTGTGGCAGTGTTGCTCTTCCAGGGATCCTGAGCATCAAGTAGGTCGAGGGGTGGGCACCCCAGCACTCCAGGCTAGGCAGGAAGAGGTGGTCCCCAACCTCTGCAGAAGCCAGGATACCAAGAAAGATCAGGAGCCCCTTTAACAGCACCCAAAAAGCTCCTTGGCTTATTGGGAGCCTGTGGATCCCGTGGGCCACAGCAGGGGACCCTGAACGTCCTCCAGCATGAACTGGACTGGATCAGAGAGGTTCGGGCTTCTTTCCATCCCCGCTGCCCAAGCCAGGGTTTGTCACGTCTCCAGTACGCAGGGCTGACTCCTCCCCTCCCTTCCCTGGACCCAGAGAAACCCCACAGATACAGAGCCCTCAGAACACAGGCAGATTCCCCAGCATCTCCCCCCACCCAGCCCCCAGTACCACCACCCTCACCCTCCCTGCGCCACCTCTCCCCCCCACCCCCACAAAAGCAATGTTAGCCTCAGGGGCCCAAGGCAGCCTGGAATTAAACTGGGCTCCAGAACAAGGAGCCGGAGCTGTGAGGCACCCCTCGCCCCGTGCACTGGAGGCACCAGGGAATCTTGCTTCCGCTCTGAACCAGCTCTGTGACCTGAGGGATAACGGCATTCCTTTCTGGAGCTGGCAACTTTACACAATGAAGGGATTGAACAATCAGCTGTTTTCCAGAGAGAGACTCACAGACTCTTGAGACTGAGTTTATGGTTGCTGGGGCGTGTGGGGTGAGGGGAAGGCAGGAAGGGATAGTCAGGGAGTTGGGGATGGACATGTACACACTGCCATATTTAAAATGGATAACCAATAAGGACCTACTGTCTAGCTCAGAGAACTCCGCTCAATGTTATGTGGCAGCCTGGATAGGATGGCAGTTTGGGGGAGAATGGATACATGTATATGTATGGCTGAGTCCCTTCCCTGTTCACCTGAAACTATCACAATGTTGTTTGTTACTGGGCTGGTATACCCCAATACAAAATAAAAAATTTAAAATAAATTAAAAAAACAACCAGCCATTTTCAGACAAGTTTCTACAGAGCATTCGAAGTTCCGTGGAGATGCCTTGGAATGCAGCTTAGTAAATAAAAGTCTTCAAGTCCTTTATCCCACTTCAAACAGAACAGATTAACTTTTCAGTTTGATACAATGGGTTCCAGATAAGATTTCATCTGAATTAAAGAGGCTGCTGCTACAAAGAACTTGAAAATTGCCAGCATGATTGGGAGCTAAAGTTCCTTCTAGTTTACGATGCCTCTTAAACGTGTGAAAAAGCTGGGAATCCCTATTAGGCCAGAATGAAAACACCTTCCTATTCATTCATTCATTCATCAAATAGTTAAGAGTATTGAGTACTCCCTATTGCCAAGCAAACAATGTTTGGTTTCCCAGGAACTTGGTTCCTCAGTTTCTCCTTATGTCCCCTCTCTGCCAATGGTGGGAATTGACACAGTTCAGAGTTGGTATGAATGGGAGCCCCATGGGCAGTCCTGGGTATTGGTACCCAATCACAGACTCCACCTGGCATTATCGAGGCCTCCACTTGGCTGACAAAGCCTGGGGTTCCCTGTGCTAGTTTCCCTCATGCCCCAATCCAGCACCCTCCCTGCCTGGCTGGGCACCATCCACCCCCACTGTTGCCGTACCAAGAGGAAACTGTTTTGCCAAAACACTTACCCAAGACACTTAAGCTAAGTGGCTATTGTTACATCAGTCGGTCTTCCTGCCCAGCACCCAGCCTGGAGCCCCGTACGCACACACCCCCCACATTCACGCTCACATTTGCCAGATCACAGGGACAACACAGGGGGAGGCAAGGCAGGCTGAGCTTGGTGGAAGGCTGCTCAGCACCAATGCTAACCCGGAACCCAGAGGTCTCAGGTGAGGGCTGCATACCTGCAGGGATGAAGGGCAGGTGCCGGAGGTCCTAGGGGGTGCCTACACTTTAGGGTCTAGGGAATGGCAGAGTCACCTGAGCCTGCTGTCTGCCAGCTTGGGAACCTGACAAGCCTCTGTGCAGAGGCTGCCTCATCCTGGACCAGACTTGGGATCTCCAGCCATTCTCAAGTCCACTGCATCCGTGGTCTTGGAAAACCTGCTCCACTTTAAGTAGACCCAGGAGGGGAAGATCCACTCTAGAGAGAATTGTTGCTTTATCAGCTAATCTACTTCTGTCTTTCTTTAATAAATGTGACACTTCTTTAAGGATTAAGAATGTGATGCCTTATGAAAAAACACAACATACACACTATTTTTTAAGAAAAAATGTGCATCTCCACTGTGGCACATCTGTAACTCCACTCTGTGTGATCCCAGAGACTGTCATGGAACCAGGAAAGGGCCTCGGGGCAATGTGTCCAACCCTCTCGTTTTGTAAGTGGGGAAACTGAGGAAGAGAGAGCAGAAGATATTTGTCCAAATTTAGGGGAACTAGGACTAGACCCTAGACAATGATGATGATGACAGTGAACCTTAGCTATGAATATATGTATACCTCTATATCTATCTAACTATGCTAGACATTCTCGTCAAAGAGCCTTATTATGTGAAAGACACTGTTCTAAGACTCCTTGAAGTAGATACTACATTGGTTCCATTTCACAGATGAGGTAACTAAGGTGTGGAAAGGTTAAGTAATTGGTTCAAAGTCACAGCTGACCAGGAACTTGATCAGTGTTCTGTCCACCACACCCGACAGCTTCTCCTTTGAACGCAAGGAAGCTCTGAGCCTTCTCTACCTTCTTTCCAAGATTCCCCTGAAGTCCCGACCAGCTCACAGAGAAGTTTCATCAAGCTGAAGTCCATTGGCCACCAACTTTCTCACTACTCTATGCAGCTGATGGTCAAAAAGTACAACGCATCTTTCTACAACAGAGTCCTCAGGGAGAAGGCACAGCCTTGGATGATCAATTACTCCCACTTTGCTCTTAATCAGTTTCCTTTGTATTAAGAAACCCACTGCAGATAAGATTAAAACCCTCAGGAAGCTCTCTCTGTCCCCCCGTCAGGCTCACAATCTTGGAGGTTCCACCTTAAATAAGGGGACAGATCTAAGAACCCTAATTAAGGAAGCAGTTGTTCAGTTCTTTCATTCCAAGGTAAGTTAGGACAGCCTCCCAGAGTGAACATGGCACCTGCCACACATGTGTCATTTATTCCACCAATAATGAAAAGCCTGCATCCATCCTATGCTGCAGAGTCCCTAACTCTGGAGAACTGAGCCTCCTAGCAGGTATCACCCATCCCCATCACCCTGCCCCAGGGACTGACCCTTCAGATAGCTTCTGTTCTCACCCCTCTTGTCTAGGAGCCATGAAGTTTAGGTTTCCAGCAAGTTATAAAGGAACACGACCCATGGCTGAGACCATGGGTTCACTTTCCCCATACCTCAGACAAAACTCCCTCTGCATTACCCTTACTGCTCACCAGAGGCTCCGATGACCCCCAGAAGCCTAGGGTCAAATGACCTTGGTGAGGCAGAGACACGAGCCAAGAAGTCCAGAGCAGAGGGCAGGAGAGAAAACCTGGGACAGAAAAGTCAAGAAGGAGCTGGGGAAAAATGGCGGGAGAGATGATGGTAAAATGTGCAGAAACACTTCCAGGGTTCAGAATGGACCACAAGCCCACTATCAACCAGAATATAGGCTTCCGTCCCAGAGGTCGCCCATCCCTCCCCAAGTCCTAGATTCCACCACATCAGTAGAGAACAGAAGAAAGTGGAGATGAGCAGAAAATAAGACCTGAGGGGAAGTTAGAGCAGAAGAGGAACGTCCCTCAAGAAAAGAAAGCTGAGCTGAGGAATCGTTGAACAAACGCTTTGGAAGCCTTCAGACGTACATGGCTGGCTTTTCCACAGAGGACAGTTGGCTACACTCCACCACCAAAAGCAGAAGAGGAAAGTCACCTTGGTTGTAGCAGAAGGAATCATGGTTAGACATAAGGAAGCACTTTCCAAGTGTGATGATTATAGAGGCTCAAAATAATGACCAAAGGGAGTTGAAAAAGCCCCTTGAAGATCTTAAATGCACATAGAAAGTCAACTTTTCCAGGGTGGTTTAGTGAGGGAGTTACCCAAGATAACCTTGAAGCTTGGTTAGCATGCTATTAATAATTTTTTGTGATTCTCAAACCAGCAAAGACTTCCCAAGAGCACACACACTGGCTGGGGTTCTCAGGGACCACAGAATGGGAACCCGGGATCCAGCCACAAAGCCCAGGGGGTGCTTCCTGACCAGTCTCCAAATCCCATCAGCTTCTCCTCCCATGTGGCCCCTTCTAGGAATTGTGATAAAGCAGGCTGCCCAAGTAGCTGCCAAGTAGCTCCTAGAAAAGGCACCTTCAATTTCCTGTGAAACCCAAGGCGCACACGGGTGCCTGTGCCACACCTAGCTGCCAGACCCATCCCTGCTTTCCCGGTGCCAGGAGGTTCTGGCCTGAGGTCCCTAGACGCACTCACCCGGCGGCTGTCCCTTTCCATGGTCTCCCAAGGGCTGAAGCCTCCGGACTCAGCTGGTGTTGAAGGGAAGATCCATGTTGGCCTCTAGCGTCCCAGGCACGTAGGGAAAAAGGGGGCTGGAACTGAGGGCTGCCCCCCCGCAGCTGGGCGGGGAAGCTGGTTGGGACATGTGAAGTAATCCCATGTATGCACAACAGCGCAGAACTAGCCAGACCTGTCCCCTGCCCCTCCTCCAAGGCCTCCCCAGTTACTCAGCAAATGCCAAATACCCAGAGGATGAAGCTACCTTTATTCCTAAAGCTGCCCCCACAAAGTCAGCTGTTGAGGAGAAAAGGGGTTCCAGATTGCCTCTTTCAGAAGAGGATTCTGGGGGGACATAATGGCCCAAAATGTCCTCACAGCATCTGTGAGGACGATCTTAGCCCTGCCAACCTCGGCTCCTAAAACAGGTGCTTCTGAGCCCTCTGAGGTATGATCCTGTCCCCATGGGGATCAGTCAAGCTCAGAGGCCCACCCATGGCAGGACAGAGTGAACCTTCGTCTGCAAGGACCGCATGTCCACATCTCAAATCAAGACATGCGGTCTGGCAAAAAGAATTTTTTTTGTTGCTTATTTCTATAAAAACACTAAAGGAAATTAAAATCAAACGGCCTCTCATTATGCACATGCTGAATTGCCTCTATTGAAAATGATAAAATGTTATGAAACAAGACATCACAACCAGTGTAGATAAAACATACAAATGTTTTGAAGGGAAAAGGTTCCAAGAAATACTAGGCTGACTCATGGTTCCATACCTCTGCCCTATACTGTCAAAAGAAGTCGAGTCTAAAGAAACAGCAAGAGGAGCCGTGAAGGGTTACTTAGCACCTCCATACCCAGCTGAGCTGCTGAGAACAGCGGAAGGTGAGCTTCAGGAAGAACCCTCCTGACTCTGAGTATTTGGAGCACAGAGATGGTAGGACTGCCGGTCTTTTAGAGCCTGAAGGAAGCTGAGAGTTCATCTAGTGATTTAGTCTCCTCACATTACAGATGGACAACCTGAGAGCTAAGAGCCTGAGGAATCTTACAAGCCACATCTAACAAACAATAGCAACAGCAGAAATATAAGAAGGTGCTGGGTATCCTACCAGACGCTTCACATACAGCGATGCGTTTAATCCCTGCAACAATCCTATTCGCCCATCCTTCACTCATTCATTGAACAAATATGTCTTAAGGGCTTCTTATGTCCTTGGCACCGTTTTAAGTGCTGGGGACCCAGTAAACAAAATAAGTGAAGACCCCTGCCTTATGGCACTAGCATTTGGGGGGTGGGGCAGATAAAAATAATATTTTTAATAAACGGATAGATAATAATGACGGTGATAGAAGATACAGTGTGTTAGAAAGGGAAGAGGGTCATAGAGCAAAACAAGGCAGGGAAGGAGATTGAGAGGGCTGGGGAGGCAAAATCACAATTCGAAACAGGAAGGTCAGGGAGAGCCTCACTGAGGGGACAGTCAAGCAACAACAACGGATGTGACTACTATTCTCTCCATTTATATTCAGGAAAATGGAAAATTCTAGATCAGATTGGAAACCATTGGCTCCAAAGGTGCTTTGAGGGAAGTCGAATTCAGAGGCAGAAGGACGGAGAAGAGGCATTCTGGAGGGCCCAGGCAGAGACCCTAGGGATCTGCAGATTTGGGTGATTTGGGGTGTCACTGCCCTGGCTCTCCAAAAGAACTCAGCTTTGGCCCCATCCCCTTCTCCCTCCCTCCACCAGCCTGCCATGGCAGGGGACTGCTCCCATGTGGCTATCCATTCCCAAGGAGATGCCAAATTGTGTCTTGTCTTCTCTCTTCCCTGGGGAGGCACCCACCCCCACTCAGGCCACCAGGGACTAAGGCTGGAGACTGGCATCAGGCCTTTCCTTCCACGCACCAGACTTGAGGACCCCCACTCTGTCCCCTAGGCAGACCACTGGCCTCCCAGGGCCACCCTTAACTTCACGTCATTCCCTGAAGGTCCCACCGGCCTCTGGTAAGAGCTCAGGATTGGGGTCCTGCGCCCGCCTGGGGGGATGGGAACCCCACCTTGGAGATAAAGGCCAGCTATGTGAACTTGGAGGTCTTCAGATTCACTCTCTGGAAGACGGTGGTGACACGTCCACCCCCAGAGAATATGTCCAGCACTGTGAGAGGCTCCGGAGAGATGTTGGTTGTATTTCTTGCTCTGTTCTTTGGGTCCATCAGAGACACAGATTGTCTCAGCGTCCTTGCTGACCAAGCCTTAGGACCCACGTGGAAAGCTCCACCAGCCATTGGTTCAGTTCAGTCAGTGCTGATCGGTCATCACCAGGCCCTACAGTGGCTGCTAGGGTGAGGGTGTCAAAGAACAGAAGGGCAGGACCCTGCCCAGGGTCGAGGGGAACGTGCAGTATATGCGCTGGGGCTGCGAGGCGGCACTGAGGGACACTGAGGCTTGAAATTCTGCGCTAGTAGTTTTCCTCTTTCCAGAGGGGTAGGTGCTGGGCTGGCCTAAGGTCTGGACTCTCCCCCAACAGAACTGGCCTTGGGGAAGACCTACCTCTGCCCTCGGCTTCTGCACTGTCTTATCTCCATAGTAGATAGACACCTGGTCACACCATTCTCAGTTCTCTCCGACCAGGGACCTGACTTTGACCACTTCCCACCCAGAGGCAAGCAGTGCAATGGTCCCAGGTGTTCCTTTACTCTACCATTCATCTCCACTGCAGTGGGGACCCCAGGCCATCTGTAGCCTTGTCCTTTCCTGCGTCTGGGTCGTTTTCCTTCAGGGTGGAGGAAGTTTCACATAAAATATATCATCCATGCAAACAAGCAAGTGCCTCAAGGCAACCCCAAGAGCGTGAAGAGTGACAGAAATCTCACTACTATTTTGAGACTAAACTCTTGGCACTCCACTTTTACGGCTGCTCCAGTTGCCACTACCTGGGTCCCTGCGAGCTCCTTCCTAGGGCTACAGATTGGGAATCGAGCCTCTTAGCCATTCTATTTGCACCTGGTTGCCAGTGGTCCTGGCCCCTGAATCCTTCAGCAGCCTCACTCCTGAATTTCTTCCTCGCTTCCTCCGTGGAAACTCTGAGTGCCCTCCCTCCTAGGCACCCCACTTCTGAGCTTCTCCATCACTCAGAGCTCTGCAGAGGGGTTTCCCTGCAGGTGTAAGGAAAGCCAGGACACACAGACCACATCTTAGAGCCCAGGCAGAGAGGAGTCACCCTCAAGGGAGTAAGTCACCAGGAGAGACCCCTTGGGTCAAGACACCTGCCCCACCCCAGAGTCTGTACTTCCCCCACCCAGCCCCTGCTGCCCACCCCCAGCCCCCAGTCCAGTACTCTCCCTGAGCCCAGACCAGCAGGGCCACTGGCCCGGATCAACACCAGGTACTTGGCTAAGGGTGCTCCCAGATAGTATAAGGGGAGGCTGGATAGAGTGGGGGTACTTTTTTCCAAACCAAGAAGAAACAATCCATGTGCCTAAATGATGTCCCTGGTCCCAGCTGGCCCCTTGGGTAGCCTGAGGAAGACTGGTAGGGGGCTTGGCCGGTAGGGCATAGCTGAGGCTTCCCACGTCCTACAGAAGAGGGGCCTCTTGGCTTGAGTAATGGGGAGAGCAGAGGGAGGAAGGCCAGGCATACCTAGAAAAGAAAGGTGGGCAGGAAGCCTGAGCATGGCCAAAGGACCACCTGGTGACCCCACAGCTGAGTGCCTCAGAGGGTCCAGAACCCTCAACCCAGGAGCCAGCGTTCCCCTTAGTCGTGGAGCTAATGCCCCTTGGCTTTGGTGCAGGGTCGACAGGAGGCAGAGAGGTACCACGGGTCTTCTCCCCGTGGCCATCACAGTTCCCGTCACTGTCTGGGGTGGTTAGCATCACCCCAAATCCATGATTACATGGGATAAACTAGGTAAGACACCTCTGGCAGAACCCTGGGCTACGTTGGCACACTCTGGCCCCCGCCCCCTCGAACAGTGGGCAGCGAGCAAGGCTGGGCCTGTCCTCAGGATGTCCCAGGCCACAGCAGCCAAGCCCTCTCAGATGGACCCTCTGTGATGCCCCTCCCTGGAAGCCACCCAGCGGTGCCCAGATGGGAGCGGAAGATGCACCATCTGGAGACGGTCCTGGGTGCCACCTGTTTCCAAAGAAGGATTTGGCGCGGCTGCTCTTCCTCACGACTCGCCCACACCCGTCTCTCTGAATTCCCAGTCCCCCTCCCAGCAGAAGTCAAGTCCCGCTTCAGCACGACAGCCCTTCTCACGGTCGGGGGATGGGTTTGGTGACCCTCTGAGTTGGCATCTGCCCACCTGAACACACCCAGTTCCTTCGCTTGCTCCTGGTGTGAGGGAATGTCAAGGTCTTCTTCCCTCCATGAATTTCTCCAAAATCAGGCCCACAGCTGCTATGGTCCCCCTGAAACGTGGGCCCAGAGCCAGGGCCCCCACAGTCATATTTACATGGGCTCCTCCTTGAGATAAAGTCAGGTGGCACAGGTGGTAAAGAATCTGCCAGCAATGCAGGAGACCCGGGTTCGATCCTGGGTGGGAAGATCCCCTGGGGAAGGGAATGGCTATCGGCTCCAGTATTCTTGCCTGGAGAATCCCATGGACAGAGGAGCCTGGCGGGCTACAGTCCACGAGGTCAGAAAGACTGGGACGTGACTGAGCCGCTGAGCACATGCAGTGGTTCACCAGGACCACCCACCGACTGCTGCTAATTTTTCCACAGGACTGAAGCACCTGCAGACTGGTGGTGCTGACAGACAGGTGGAAGATATGCCCTGCAGAGGCACACTGGGCCACCTGGGCACAGCCAGTCAAATACTTACCGAGTGTGAGGATAACTGAGACACTACTGTGACCACGAGACTCCCACATCAGACAGCAACGTCTCTTCTCCTCTCTGATCCATCTGAGAAGGCTTTCTGGAGGAGGAGGTGAGATTCCAGGAGGTGTGAGAGACAGGCAGTAAGATAGGCTGGCACTCTGGGGCTGCCAGGGGGAATGTGAGCGGCCTTAAAGGAACATTCAGAGCAGTTAGTGTTGAGTGGTTTGTACAACAGACTTTGAGATCTGGCATAGAAGCGAAGAACTGATGCTTTCAAACTGCCGTGCTGGAGAAGACTCTTGATAGTCCCTTGATCAAACCAGTCAATCCTAAAAAAAAAAATCAACCTGAATATTCATTGGAGGGACTGATGCTGAAGCCGACACTCCAGTACTTTGGCCACTTGATGTGAAGAGGCGACTCACTGGAGAAGACCCTGATGCTGGGAAATATTGAAGGCAGAAGAAGGGAATGACAGGATGAAATGTTTGGACGGCATCACCAACTCAATGGACTTGAATTTGAGCAAACTCCAGGAGACAGTGAAGGACAGGGAAGCCCAGCATGCTGAAGTCCATGGGGCTGCAGAGAGTCAGACACGACTTAGAGACTAAACAGCAGCAAACAGAATTTCAGCACTCTAGGTTCTACCTCTGTGTCCTTGGGCAAGTTACTCCTCATCTCAGAGCCTCAGTCTCCTCAGATGGGAATAATGGTTCCTATCAAACAAAGTATTTATGTCCACTCACTGAAATCATTTGTATAAAACACTTGGCACAGGCCTTGATACATAGTACCCACCAATAAATAGTAGCCATTGTGGTATATTTCTAAATTTGGTTGAACAGCAAATACTGCTTTGAGCAGGTATAGCTAGGGTTAAGATCCATGCTTTGAATCCGAGGCCCAGAGAGAAGGATCCTTACTGGAAGTGTGGTGGAGGGAAGCCCTGGGCTAAGACTCAGGACTGGACTTTTGTTGCTGCTCTGTGATTCTTAAGCTACTTCTTTCCAGGGGCCCCTAGTCTCGGCTTCCTTACTTCTAAAAAGTGAGATCCTTTTCAACTCCGGAGAACCTAATCTCTAAGCAGAGAGACTGGGCACAAGAGAAGGGAGTCAATGAAGGGGACCAGGCAGCGTGGAGATTGCTGCAGAAGAGCTGAGGAACAGAAAGTCTCACAGAGAGAAATAGAATCACAGTCCAAGAAAGGAAAATGCCACCAAGGTTTTCCCAGAAAGACAAGAACAGAGGGGTGATCAGAACCCAGAGAGAAGAAAAGCAGGTGCAACGTGCAGTAAATAAGAATCCGAAGGGAAAATTATATATATACACACACACATATATATTTCATGGTTAAATATAAAAGGAGCACCAAGAAATAATCACTCACATTTGCAAAGCGCTTGCATGAATATTATTTCATTCTGTCCTCAGAACACAGTTTCATTTTGCAACAAGAAAACAGAGTCAATAACCTTGCCATTGTCAACAGTTTATGCAGGATGGAGCTATTGCTCAAATCCAGGTTTTCTGCCTCACATCTACGTTCTTACCATGATAGTGTCAGTTGTAGTAGACCGGTATAATGGGTCATCATATTTTTAAATTTTCTTAAGTATCAATATGCTGTTTTGATAACAAAGTTTAAAATATTAAATATGTACATTCTGGTTAGAACCTTTATTCTTTGCAACTCAGAGTATTTTAAAAGGATGACTACATTTGGATGTAAATACCTCTTTTCCTGGCTTCATTTTTTCAGCTGCTTCAGATGTGTTTTTATCAGAGCAGATGAAAAGTGTGAAGTCGTTGAAGGTGAAGACCTGCAGGTCCCCAGATTAATCATGCTGTGTTTTGCCAACTGTTACCAAAAGACAGACATTTATATTGTTTCCCCAGTGAAAGGGAAATATTGTGCATTTTGAACTTTTGGCTTTTCTAATATGAATTATTTTTAAAAAGATACAAAGTTATCCAGACTTTAAATCTAGACAACATGAGAGACTTTAGATATTTTTGTGGGGTATAGTTAATTTACAATGTTGTGTTAGCTTCTGGTGTATAGAAAGTGATGAAGTTTTATATATATGTGTATATATATACTTTTCAGATTTTTCCATTATAGTTTATTACAAGATATTAAAAACAGTTCTCTGTGCTACACAGTAAATCTTCATTGTTTATCTATTATACATAGTAGTTTGTATCTGCTAATCCCAAACTCCTAATTTAACTATCTCCTCCCTTCCTTTTGCCCTTTGTAAACATAAATTTGTTATCTATGTCTTCGAGGAACTTTAGATATTCGAGCATGCAACTATGTTATTCCTAATCTCCAATAGGTTATTCAGAGTTAGGAAAGAAAGCATGAGCCTTTCTGCTTTTTTGGCTTTCAAAAGATTTCTCAGTTTAGATCAAATTAATCTATAGGAATATGAGTTTTTTCTTCTATGCACATGGATATTAAGACATTAACAACCACATTTGCAAAGCCCTTTCTTTTTAATCTCCTGTAACCCTTAGGACAGCACTCCTACATGGACGGGACAGGTAACAACCTCAGGAAAGGCCAAAGAGTCTCTAGGCTGGTGGCTTGGCTGAGCCCAGCTGTAGCCAAAGTACCTGCAAGACTGTGCACTTCACATTCATGCCCCTAATAACTGTGGTCGACATAAAAGTTCATGAAGGCAAAACTTCCCTTGAAACTGTCTGTGTATCCAACATAGAACCCTGCTTAGGGACAACGCGCCTTGACCCAGGTCCAGCCCAGGCTCGGTTCCTTCCCCAGAAGTGGAAATTTGGCCAAGTCACTCCACTTTAGTTCTTTCAGCTGTGACCTAGCAAAGATAGGGTCTTCTCTGCCTGCCCCTGTGAGATCAAGTGATAGTGTGAGATGGCTCATGGGAAACACTGAAGTAAACTTTTAGGACATAAGATGTTATTACCATCAGCTTGAAACTATGTATAAACACATCTGCCTACGATTCGTCTTCACTCAATGCTTTTGACTGCTAAAATGTGCCCAGAATTCAGTTCAGCCGTCCAAGTTTTATAAGTTCATATTGGGGTTTTCTTTTTAGCTTTAATTTTCCCACAATGAGGGAAAACTAACGGGGTTTAGGGGTTTCTGATGGAGACCCCTGAAGCACTGAATGGTGGGCATTTCACAGAGCAAGATCAGATTTCCAGGTAGTTTCCCAAGTTCTCCCCCAAAACAGCCAGATTCCATGGACCTTCGGTGCTGTGACTACCCTTTGAACCACCCACTAGTAGGCAGTATCCAAAACTATTCGTAGTGCCTTTTGGTTCCCTTTCTTGAGTCAGAACAGAAGCCTCAGGACCCATGACCTTGAAGGTAATTGTTGCTGCTGCTGTTGTTCAGTTGCTAATTTGTGTCCGACTCTTTGCCACCCCAGGGACTACAGTACACCAGGCTTCCCTATCCTTCACAATCTCCCAGAGTTTGCTCAAACTCATGTCCATTGAATAGATGATGTGATCCAACCATCTCATCCTCTGTTGACCCCTTCTCCTCCTGATGTCAACCTTTCTCAGCATCAGGGTCTTTTTCAATGAGTTGGCTCTTCACATCAGGTGGCCTAAGTATTGGAGCTTCAGCTTCAGCATCAGTCCTTCCAAAGAATATTCAGGGTTGATTTCCTTTAGGATGGACTGGTTTGATCCCGGTGCCTGGATCATTTTGCTGAAATATGTTCCCTGCCATTCACCACTCAGCCCCTGAAATCTTGCTTAACTATTATACATCTGTAAACAATAATTTGCTGTGTACCTATCATGTACCGAATACTGCTCTGGCCACTAAAACAGCAGGAGCAGCCCAGCATGCTGCCTGTCTTCTTGACACTTACCCTTCCATGGAAGCCTCATTCTTCTCCATCCTCACACTCCTCATCTCAGGACTTTGCCACCAGAAGAGTAGCTAATGTGTATTGAATCCTCTTCATGGGCAGTGTCTCGGACGATTGCCACATTACACTCATGAATGGATAATTTTATCCCCATTTTACAGACGAAGGTGCAATCAAGGCTCAAAAAAGGATAAGTAATTTGCCCAAGAACACATAGCTAGTAAGAGCTGGAAATGTGTCTGAAAACATCTGTGACTTGACAATTCTTTGTATAGAGAAGTTTCCAATTTTCTCTATGGTTGGTTTTCTGAGTGAGGCTACTATTCTATCTATAATGGTTAAGGATGTAAACTAGACTATGGCTTAAAATATATATACCCTAAAGTGAAATTCCAGAGAAGGCAATGGCATCCCACTCCAGTACTTTTGCCTGGAAAACTCCATGGGCTGAGGAGCCTGGTAGGCTGCAGTCCACGGGGTCGCTAAGAGTCAGATATGACTGAGCAACTTGACTTTCACTTTTCACTTTCATGCATTGGAGAAGGAAATGGCAACCCACTCCAGTGTTCTTGCCTGGAGAATCCCAGGGATGGGGGAGCCTGGTGGGCTGCCCTCTACGGGGTCGCACAGAGTTGGACACAACTGAAGCGACTTAGCAGCAGCAGCAGCAAAGTGAAATTCAAGTTATATTACTTACAAGTTTACTATCTGGATCTCAGTTTCTCTATCTGCAAAAGAGAATAATAATACCCCATTACTATCCCATGGAGTTTCAAAGATTAAATGAGACAATACTCAATACAGTGATAGTATATTATATCATACAACTTTCCTCTTAAGCACAACTTTTTCAATAACCTTGAATATTGGAACTTTTCACCATATTTAGAAAATCTAAAACAAATATTGAAAACTAGCTTCTGTCTAGTTGGATTAAGATGTTTGTGATGGGAAAAACTCAGTGCTCATCTTGTGTTTCCCCATTCCTACCTCACCCACAACCCTGACACCAGAAGGTGGGTTTTTTCCCCACACCAAGCAATTTTGTGACACGAGATGACTGTGCTATGATTTGACTCAGTTCTGACACATCCCACGGGGTAAGGGCTCAGTCCCATGAGACTGCTCCCAACTTCAGATACCATTGCAAGCAATAAGGTCTCCACTTACCTACAACTTTCGTTCAACTTAAACTGCAAACTGGAGATCTCATGGATTCCTCCTCCCCCTTGGATTCAATTACTGACTAAAACAAGTCACCAAACTCAGGGAAACCTCTATTCACACTTACCTTTTATTAAAAGGTATGATAAAGGACACAGATGAGCAGCGGATGAAAAGACACACAGGTGAGGTCTGGGAGGGCAAGAGTTTCTGTCTCCACATTCACCCTCTCGGTGCTCACCAACCTGGAAGCTCCTCGTACCCCACACTGTTGGGATTTTATGGTGGCTGCCTCAGGTAGGCATGATCCATTGTTAACCCCGTTTCCAGCCTCTCTGCCCTTTCTAGGGAATGAGGGGGTGAGGCTGAAATGTCCAAGCTTCTCGTCATGACTCGATCTTTCTGGTGGCCAGCCCCCATCCAGGAAGTCTCAAGAGCCCACCCNGTGCTACACAGTAAATCTTCATTGTTTATCTATTATACATAGTAGTTTGTATCTGCTAATCCCAAACTCCTAATTTAACTATCTCCTCCCTTCCTTTTGCCCTTTGTAAACATAAATTTGTTATCTATGTCTTCGAGGAACTTTAGATATTCGAGCATGCAACTATGTTATTCCTTTTCTCCAATAGGTTATTCAGAGTTAGGAAAGAAAGCATGAGCCTTTCTGCTTTTTTGGCTTTCAAAAGATTTCTCAGTTTAGATCAAATTAATCTATAGGAATATGAGTTTTTTCTTCTATGCACATGGATATTAAGACATTAACAACCACATTTGCAAAGCCCTTTCTTTTTAATCTCCTGTAACCCTTAGGACAGCACTCCTACATGGACGGGACAGGTAACAACCTCAGGAAAGGCCAAAGAGTCTCTAGGCTGGTGGCTTGGCTGAGCCCAGCTGTAGCCAAAGTACCTGCAAGACTGTGCACTTCACATTCATGCCCCTAATAACTGTGGTCGACATAAAAGTTCATGAAGGCAAAACTTCCCTTGAAACTGTCTGTGTATCCAACATAGAACACTGCTTAGGGACAACGCGCCTTGACCCAGGTCCAGCCCAGGCTCGGTTCCTTCCCCAGAAGTGGAAATTTGGCCAAGTCACTCCACTTTAGTTCTTTCAGCTGTGACCTAGCAAAGATAGGGTCTTCTCTGCCTGCCCCTGTGAGATCAAGTGATAGTGTGAGATGGCTCATGGGAAACACTGAAGTAAACTTTTAGGACATAAGATGTTATTACCATCAGCTTGAAACTATGTATAAACACATCTGCCTACGATTCGTCTTCACTCAATGCTTTTGACTGCTAAAATGTGCCCAGAATTCAGTTCAGCCGTCCAAGTTTTATAAGTTCATATTGGGGTTTTCTTTTTAGCTTTAATTTTCCCACAATGAGGGAAAACTAACGGGGTTTAGGGGTTTCTGATGGAGACCCCTGAAGCACTGAATGGTGGGCATTTCACAGAGCAAGATCAGATTTCCAGGTAGTTTCCCAAGTTCTCCCCCAAAACAGCCAGATTCCATGGACCTTCGGTGCTGTGACTACCCTTTGAACCACCCACTAGTAGGCAGTATCCAAAACTATTCGTAGTGCCTTTTGGTTCCCTTTCTTGAGTCAGAACAGAAGCCTCAGGACCCATGACCTTGAAGGTAATTGTTGCTGCTGCTGTTGTTCAGTTGCTAATTTGTGTCCGACTCTTTGCCACCCCAGGGACTACAGTACACCAGGCTTCCCTATCCTTCACAATCTCCCAGAGTTTGCTCAAACTCATGTCCATTGAATAGATGATGTGATCCAACCATCTCATCCTCTGTTGACCCCTTCTCCTCCTGATGTCAACCTTTCTCAGCATCAGGGTCTTTTTCAATGAGTTGGCTCTTCACATCAGGTGGCCTAAGTATTGGAGCTTCAGCTTCAGCATCAGTCCTTCCAAAGAATATTCAGGGTTGATTTCCTTTAGGATGGACTGGTTTGATCCCGGTGCCTGGATCATTTTGCTGAAATATGTTCCCTGCCATTCACCACTCAGCCCCTGAAATCTTGCTTAACTATTATACATCTGTAAACAATAATTTGCTGTGTACCTATCATGTACCGAATACTGCTCTGGCCACTAAAACAGCAGGAGCAGCCCAGCATGCTGCCTGTCTTCTTGACACTTACCCTTCCATGGAAGCCTCATTCTTCTCCATCCTCACACTCCTCATCTCAGGACTTTGCCACCAGAAGAGTAGCTAATGTGTATTGAATCCTCTTCATGGGCAGTGTCTCGGACGATTGCCACATTACACTCATGAATGGATAATTTTATCCCCATTTTACAGACGAAGGTGCAATCAAGGCTCAAAAAAGGATAAGTAATTTGCCCAAGAACACATAGCTAGTAAGAGCTGGAAATGTGTCTGAAAACATCTGTGACTTGACAATTCTTTGTATAGAGAAGTTTCCAATTTTCTCTATGGTTGGTTTTCTGAGTGAGGCTACTATTCTATCTATAATGGTTAAGGATGTAAACTAGACTATGGCTTAAAATATATATACCCTAAAGTGAAATTCCAGAGAAGGCAATGGCATCCCACTCCAGTACTTTTGCCTGGAAAACTCCATGGGCTGAGGAGCCTGGTAGGCTGCAGTCCACGGGGTCGCTAAGAGTCAGATATGACTGAGCAACTTGACTTTCACTTTTCACTTTCATGCATTGGAGAAGGAAATGGCAACCCACTCCAGTGTTCTTGCCTGGAGAATCCCAGGGATGGGGGAGCCTGGTGGGCTGCCCTCTACGGGGTCGCACAGAGTTGGACACAACTGAAGCGACTTAGCAGCAGCAGCAGCAAAGTGAAATTCAAGTTATATTACTTACAAGTTTACTATCTGGATCTCAGTTTCTCTATCTGCAAAAGAGAATAATAATACCCCATTACTATCCCATGGAGTTTCAAAGATTAAATGAGACAATACTCAATACAGTGATAGTATATTATATCATACAACTTTCCTCTTAAGCACAACTTTTTCAATAACCTTGAATATTGGAACTTTTCACCATATTTAGAAAATCTAAAACAAATATTGAAAACTAGCTTCTGTCTAGTTGGATTAAGATGTTTGTGATGGGAAAAACTCAGTGCTCATCTTGTGTTTCCCCATTCCTACCTCACCCACAACCCTGACACCAGAAGGTGGGTTTTTTCCCCACACCAAGCAATTTTGTGACACGAGATGACTGTGCTATGATTTGACTCAGTTCTGACACATCCCACGGGGTAAGGGCTCAGTCCCATGAGACTGCTCCCAACTTCAGATACCATTGCAAGCAATAAGGTCTCCACTTACCTACAACTTTCGTTCAACTTAAACTGCAAACTGGAGATCTCATGGATTCCTCCTCCCCCTTGGATTCAATTACTGACTAAAACAAGTCACCAAACTCAGGGAAACCTCTATTCACACTTACCTTTTATTAAAAGGTATGATAAAGGACACAGATGAGCAGCGGATGAAAAGACACACAGGTGAGGTCTGGGAGGGCAAGAGTTTCTGTCTCCACATTCACCCTCTCGGTGCTCACCAACCTGGAAGCTCCTCGTACCCCACACTGTTGGGATTTTATGGTGGCTGCCTCAGGTAGGCATGATCCATTGTTAACCCCGTTTCCAGCCTCTCTGCCCTTTCTAGGGAATGAGGGGGTGAGGCTGAAATGTCCAAGCTTCTCGTCATGACTCGATCTTTCTGGTGGCCAGCCCCCATCCAGGAAGTCTCAAGAGCCCACCCAGAGTTGCCTCATTAGAACAAAAGACACTCAAATCACCCGGGAGATTAAAAGAACTTTAGGAACTCTGAGTCAAGAACCAAGGTCAAATACTAAAACGCTAAAACAAAGGATTCTCCCAGCATTCTATTTACAAGGGATGCAGAAGCCCTGTGACAGAAATTGGAGGGAGCAGAGACCAATACATGTATTTCTCCTTATTTCACAATGTATTTTCTTGAATTTGGACACTATTACTTTTACCTGAATTAATTGCCAACATTAAAAAACCTGTAGAAGTTTGGTCTCTCTTCCAAGACCAGACAATACTTTTCAGAAGAATACACACAATAAGTACTGACTCATTGACATGTAATTCTTTTGCATCCCCTCACAATGTCTAGCACAAATCTAAGCAACCAATCAGTCAGTCAACAAGCCTTTAGTTTTTAAAGAAAACTTTTTATTTTGTATTGAGTGAAAGTCACTCAGTCATGTCCAACTCTTTGTGACCCCATGGACCGGAGCCCGCCTGGCTCCTCTGTCCATGGCATTCTTCAGGCAAGAATACTGGAGTGGGTTGCCATTTCCTTCTTCAGATTATGTATTGGGGTATAGCTAATTAACAAACAATGTTGTGATAGTTTCAGGTGGACAGCAAAGGGACTCAGCCACCCATATACATGTATCCATTCTCCCCCAAACTCCCTTCCCATCCAGACTGACATGTAACATTGAGCAGAATTCCCTGTGCTAAACAGTAGATCCTGGATGCTGGATTTTAAATACAGCAATGTGTACATGTCCATCCCAACTCCCTAACTCCCTTCCCCCTGTCCTTTACCCTAGCAACCATAAGTTTGTTCTGTAAGTCTCAACAAGTCCTTACTGACTCTCTACTACCTGTCTATCAGGAGTTGCTTAATAACTAAATTTCCTCCACTGATCTCCCTATCACAAAGAACAATTCCTGGGACTAGGCTGCACCTCCGAGGGTTATGTGAAGATGAGTGAAGACAGGGCACACGCAGCCGTGGCACACTCAGTGCCCAGTGGGTGTTCACAGTCAGGCTTGCAGAATGTCCGAACAGAAGGAACCTCAGGGACCCTCTTTTCTGAATCATTCTCTTAAACTACTGCAGGGTAACTCTCTGACATCTTAAGGCAGAGCTTTGAGAGGCCAGGATTCTAAAGACCTACTTCCTGTCCTTGACCTTTATTCCTAGGCCTCTCCCCACATCTTGGAGCCTGAAGGCTGCCCAAGGACTCTTTGGTTCAATACCAAATCATAGACCCTCCTAAACTAAGTTCAATGCTTCAAGACCAAACACAAGGCCAACCAGCCAGCCATCCTCAGCTCTGGCCTGAGCCACCGGGGCTCCACCCACTCTGCGTCCCAGTTTTGGGGTGAGGAGTGAGGAAGATCAGAAAGCCCTCTGTGCCACCACTGTCCCCTCTCCCTCTAAGTGCTGAGTGCCCTGGCTTTCCACTTACCCCGTGCACCTGGGAGAGCCAGTTCTCCCAGTCTTCACTGGGCCAAGACTGGTGTGATGCAATGTGGCCCAGGTCATCAGCCCCAAGTTTAGTGTAATCATCCGCATATGTGGATGACACACACAGGAGTTGAGGGGCAGTTAACCCCGGGCGGGGTGACAGAGCCCAGTGACTAAGAGAATGTTCTGCTCTAGCACAGACAGCTGGAGAGAAAATTCCAGCAGTCTCACCTGGGACTGGATCCTGTGCGGTCCTCCAGGACACCCTTTCCAGGAGGTCTCCCGTAGCATCCAGGGATGCTCCACGAGGATGGAATCCCAGAGGGGAACGGGACATGTGTGTGGACGTTTCTTGTATCACTGTGCGTTTCCAGAGTAGAGCAGAGTAGACCAGCTCACGGGCTTCCCAGGTGGTGCAGGTAAAGAACCCGCCTACCAATGCAGGAGATATAAGAGACAAGGGTTTGATTCCTGGGTCAGGAAGTTCCTCTGGAGGAGGGCGCAGCAACTCACTCAAGTATTCTTGCCTGAAGAACCCCATGGACGACGGAGCCTAGTGGGCTATAGTCAATACGATTGCAAAAAGTCGGACATGACTGAAGTGACTTAGCACACACAGACCAGCTCTCAGCACACAGACCAGCTCAAGGGGGCATGTCTTACTTGATTTGTCTCCCCTAAGAGCCAGGAAGTGATCAGAAGAAGCAGATTCATGAATTCATCCCCCTCCCCCCCCAACACACACAAAATTGCAGCTTTGAGATAGAATTCACATCCTTAATAATTTGCCTGCTTACAGTGTATAGAGTTATGCAACTATCACCACGATGAATTCTAGAACACTCATCGCCCCTCAAAAGAACATCCCACCCATTAGCAGTCACTCTCTCTTTCTCCTCAGCTTACCTCTCGCAACCCCATAGGCAACCACTAACCACTAGGCTACTACAAACATTTATGTACAGGTTTTTGTGCAGACACATGTTTACAATTCTCTCAGGTATATACCCAAGATTGGAATTGGTGAGTCATATGCTGGGAGGGACTGGGGGCAGGAGGAGAAGGGGACGACAGAGGATGAGATGGCTGGATGGCATCACTGACTCGATGGACATGAGTTTGAGTGAACTCCGTGAGCTGGTGATGGACAGGGAGGCCTGGCGAGCTGTGATTCATGGGGTCACAAAGAGCTGGACATGACTGAGCGACTGAACTGAACTGAACTGATGATAACTGTGTTTAACCTTTAAAAAAAAAAACTTTTTCACAAATAATTTTGAGAGCTTCCTATGTGCTAGGCCTGGGCTAGGTACTGAGGATTCTGAACAAATCTGGTGAAAAAATCTGAACAAATTCTAGTGAAGAAAACAAATGAGGTTCTTATCCTTATGGAGCTCAAGTTCTAAAAAGGAAGACAAACAGTAAGCAAGAAAAAGTAAACAAGCACAATCATTTCATGTAGCAATGGAAAGAAATTTGATAAAATGGAGCAGAATGAAGGGGTTGCTCTGGGCGATGGAGTCAGGGAAGGTCCTGGATAATGAGAAAGAATCAGAGGCGGTGCTCTAGGTAGAAGGAAGAGCTTCGTGGAAAAGAGTGCAGCATTGTGGAAGCAGAAAGAACAAGGGAAAGAGTGGTCCTGGAGTACCATA
Source organism: Neotragus moschatus (assembly GCA_006410615.1). Taxonomy (NCBI): domain Eukaryota; kingdom Metazoa; phylum Chordata; class Mammalia; order Artiodactyla; family Bovidae; genus Neotragus; species Neotragus moschatus. Next base: position 661,677 of record SJYA01002278.1, on the reverse strand, counting down.
GGCCACAGTCCAGTTCAGTTCAGTCGCTCAGTCATCTCCAACTCTTTGCGACCCCATGGACCACAGCACGCCAGGCCTCCCTGTCCATCACCAACTCCCGGAGTCCACCCAAACCCATGTCCATTGAGTTGGTGATGCCATCCAACCATCTCATCCTCTGTCATCCCCTTCTCCTCCTGTCCTCAATCTTTCCCAGCATCAGGGTCTTTTCCATTGAGTCAGCTCTTCCCATCAGGTGGTCAAAGTATTGGGAGTTTCAGTTTCAAAATCAGTCCTACCAATGAATACTCAGGACTGGTCTCCTTTAGGATGGACTGGTTGAATCTTCTTGAAGTCCAAGGGACTCTCAAGAGTCTTCTCCAACACCACAGTTCAAAAGCATCAATTCTTTGGCGCTCAGCTTTCTTTATAGTCCAATTCTCACATCCATACATGACCTCTGGAAAAACCATAGCCTTGACTAGACGGACCTTTGTTGACAAAGTAATGTCTCTGTTTTTTAATATGCTATCTAGGTTGGTCATAACTTTCCTTCCAAGGAGTAAGCATCTTTTAATTTCATGGCTACAATCACCATTTGCAGTGATTTTGGAGCCCAGAAAAATAGTCAGCCACTGTTTCCACCTTTTCCCCATCTATTTGCCATGAAGAGATGGGACTGGATGCCATGATCTTAGTTTTCTGAATGTTGAGCTTTAAGCCAATATTTTCACTCTCCACTTTCACTTTCATCAAGAGGCTCTTTTGTTCTTCTTCAATTTCTGCCTTAAGGGTGGTGTCATCTGCATATCTGAGGTTATTGATATTTCTCCCAGCAATCTCAATTCCAGCTTGTGCTTCTTCCAGCCCAGCGTTTCTAATGATGTACTCTGCATATAAGTTAAACAAGCAGGGTGACAATATACAGCCTTGACGTACTCCTTTTCCTATTTGGAACCAATCTGTTGATCCATGTCCAGTTCTAACTGCTGCTTTCTGATCTGCATACAGGTTTCTCAAGAGGCAGGTCAGGTGGTCTGGTATTCCCATCTCTTTCAGAATTTTCCACAGTTTATTTTGATCCACATAGTCAAAGGCTTTGGCCTAGTCAATAAAGCAGAAATAGATGTTTTCTGGAACTCTTCTGTTTTTTTTGATGATCCAGCATATGTTGGCAATTTGATCTCAGGTTCCTCTGCCTTTTCTAAAACCAGCTTGAACATCTGGAAGTTCANTAAAGCAGAAATAGATGTTTTCTGGAACTCTTCTGTTTTTTTTGATGATCCAGCATATGTTGGCAATTTGATCTCAGGTTCCTCTGCCTTTTCTAAAACTAGCTTGAACATCTGGAAGTTCACGGTTTATGTATTGTTGAAGCCTGGCTTGGAGAATTTTGAGCGTGACTTTACTAGCGTGTGAGATGAGTGCAGTTGTGTGGTAATTTGAGCATTCTTTGGCATTGCCTTTCTTTAGGACTGGAATGAAAACCGACCTTTTCCAGTCTCGTGGCCACTGCTGAGTTTTCTAAATTTGCTGGCATATTGAGTGTAGCACTTTCACAGCATCATCTTTCAGGATTTGAAAGAGCTCAACTGGAATTCCATCACCTCCACTAGCTTTGTTCGTAGTGATGCTTCCTAAGGCCCACTTGACTTCACATTCCAGGATGTCTGGCTCTAGGTGAGTGATCACACCATCGTGATTATCGTGGTCGTGAAGATCTTTTTTGTACAATTCTTCTGTGTATTCTTGCCACCTCTTCTTAACATCTTCCGCTTCTGTTAGGACCACGCAGAAGCGTGGCCAAGAGGAGCTACCCCTCGCCCGAGGTTAGGGGCAGCGGCCGAGATGAGCTACCCCACGTCCAAGGAGCAGCAGTTGTGCAGGCCCAGGAGGGCTGAGAGGAGCTACTCCACGTTCAAGGTCAGGAGGGGTGGCCGTGAGGAGATATCCCTTGTCCAAGGTAAGAAAAACCCAAGTAAGGTGGTAGGTGTTGCCAGAGGGCATCAGAGAGGAGACATACTGAAACCATAATCACAGAAAACTAGCCAAGCTGATCACAGGGACCACAGCCTTGTCTAACTCAATGAAACTAAGTCATGCCATGTGGGGCCACCCAAGACACATGAGTCATGGTGGAGAGGTCTGACAGAATGTGGTCCACTGGAGAAGAGAATGGCAAACCACTTCAGTATTCTTGCCTTGAGAACCCCATGAACAGTATGAAAAGGCAAAATGATACAATACTGAAACAGGAACTCCACAGGTCGGTAGGTGCCCAATATGCTACTGGAGATCAGTGGAGAAATAACTCCAGAAAGAATGAAGGGATGAAGCCAAAGCAAAAACAATACCCAGTTATGGATGTGACTGGTGATAGAAGCAAGGTCCGATACTGTAAAGAGCAATATTGCATAATAAACTGGAATGTTAGGTCCATGAATCAAGGCAAATTGGAAGTGGTCAAACAGGAGATGGCAAGAGTAAATGTCGAAATTTTGGGAAACAGCTAAACTAAAATGGACTGGAATGGGTGAAT